>OY720429.1:107165486-107532682 GCA_963082735.1 Pocota personata
TTATTATTATTATTATTATTATTATTATTATTATTATTATTATTATTATTATTATTATTATTATTATTATTATTATTATTATTATTATTATTATTATTATTATTATTATTATTATTATTATTATTATTATTATTATTATTATTATTATTATTATTATTATTATTATTATTATTATTATTATTATTATTATTATTATTATTATTATTATTATTATTATTATTATTATTATTATTATTATTATTATTATTATTATTATTATTATTATTATTATTATTATTATTATTATTATTATTATTATTATTATTATTATTATTATTATTATTATTATTATTATTATTATTATTATTATTATTATTATTATTATTATTATTATTATTATTATTATTATTATTATTATTATTATTATTATTATTATTATTATTATTATTATTATTATTATTATTATTATTATTATTATTATTATTATTATTATTATTATTATTATTATTATTATTATTATTATTATTATTATTATTATTATTATTATTATTATTATTATTATTATTATTATTATTATTATTATTATTATTATTATTATTATTATTATTATTATTATTATTATTATTATTATTATTATTATTATTATTATTATTATTATTATTATTATTATTATTATTATTATTATTATTATTATTATATTATTATTATTATTATTATTATTATTATTATTATTATTATTATTATTATTATTATTATTATTATTATTATTATTATTATTATTATTATTATTATTATTATTATTATTATTATTATTATTATTATTATTATTATTATTATTATTATTATTATTATTATTATTATTATTATTATTATTATTATTATTATTATTATTATTATTATTATTATTATTATTATTATTATTATTATTATTATTATTATTATTATTATTATTATTATTATTATTATTATTATTATTATTATTATTATTATTATTATTATTATTATTATTATTATTATTATTATTATTATTATTATTATTATTATTATTATTATTATTATTATTATTATATTATTATTATTATTATTATTATTATTATTATTATTATTATTATTATTATTATTATTATTATTATTATTATTATTATTATTATTATTATTATTATTATTATTATTATTATTATTATTATTATTATTATTATTATTATTATTATTATTATTATTATTATTATTATTATTATTATTATTATTATTATTATTATTATTATTATTATTATTATTATTATTATTATTATTATTATTATTATTATTATTATTATTATTATTATTATTATTATTATTATTATTATTATTATTATTATTATTATTATTATTATTATTATTATTATTATTATTATTATTATTATTATTATTATTATTATTATTATTATTATTATTATTATTATTATTATTATTATTATTATTATTATTATTATTATTATTATTATTATTATTATTATTATTATTATTATTATTATTATTATTATTATTATTATTATTATTATTATTATTATTATTATTATTATTATTATTATTATTATTATTATTATTATTATTATTATTATTATTATTATTATTATTATTATTATTATTATTATTATTATTATTATTATTATTATTATTATTATTATTATTATTATTATTATTATTATTATTATTATTATTATTATTATTATTATTATTATTATTATTATTATTATTATTATTATTATTATTATTATTATTATTATTATTATTATTATTATTATTATTATTATTATTATTATTATTATTATTATTATTATTATTATTATTATTATTATTATTATTATTATTATTATTATTATTATTATTATTATTATTATTATTATTATTATTATTATTATTATTATTATTATTATTATTATTATTATTATTATTATTATTATTATTATTATTATTATTATTATTATTATTATTATTATTATTATTATTATTATTATTATTATTATTATTATTATTATTATTATTATTATTATTATTATTATTATTATTATTATTATTATTATTATTATTATTATTATTATTATTATTATTATTATTATTATTATTATTATTATTATTATTATTATTATTATTATTATTATTATTATTATTATTATTATTATTATTATTATTATTATTATTATTATTATTATTATTATTATTATTATTATTATTATTATTATTATTATTATTATTATTATTATTATTATTATTATTATTATTATTATTATTATTATTATTATTATTATTATTATTATTATTATTATTATTATTATTATTATTATTATTATTATTATTATTATTATTATTATTATTATTATTATTATTATTATTATTATTATTATTATTATTATTATTATTATTATTATTATTATTATTATTATTATTATTATTATTATTATTATTATTATTATTATTATTATTATTATTATTATTATTATTATTATTATTATTATTATTATTATTATTATTATTATTATTATTATTATTATTATTATTATTATTATTATTATTATTATTATTATTATTATTATTATTATTATTATTATTATTATTATTATTATTATTATTATTATTATTATTATTATTATTATTATTATTATTATTATTATTATTATTATTATTATTATTATTATTATTATTATTATTATTATTATTATTATTATTATTATTATTATTATTATTATTATTATTATTATTATTATTATTATTATTATTATTATTATTATTATTATTATTATTGTTATTATTATTATTATTATTATTATTATTATTATTATTATTATTATTATTATTATTATTATTATTATTATTATTATTATTATTATTATTATTATTATTATTATTATTATTATTATTATTATTATTATTATTATTATTATTATTATTATTATTATTATTATTATTATTATTATTATTATTATTATTATTATTATTATTATTATTATTATTATTATTATTATTATTATTATTATTATTATTATTGTTATTATTATTATTATTATTATTATTATTATTATTATTATTATTATTATTATTATTATTATTATTATTATTATTATTATTATTATTATTATTATTATTATTATTATTATTATTATTATTATTATTATTATTATTATTATTATTATTATTATTATTATTATTATTATTATTATTATTATTATTATTATTATTATTATTATTATTATTATTATTATTATTATTATTATTATTATTATTATTATTATTATTATTATTATTATTATTAATATTATTATTATTATTATTATTATTATTATTATTATTATATTATTATTATTATTATTATTATTATTATTATTATTATTATTATTATTATTATTATTATTATTATTATTATTATTATTATTATTATTATTATTATTATTATTATTATTATTATTATTATTATTATTATTATTATTATTATTATTATTATTATTATTATTATTATTATTATTATTATTATTATTATTATTATTATTATTATTATTATTATTATTATTATTATTATTATTATTATTATTATTATTATTATTATTATTATTATTATTATTATTATTATTATTATTATTATTATTATTATTATTATTATTATTATTATTATTATTATTATTATTATTATTATTATTATTATTATTATTATTATTATTATTATTATTATTATTATTATTATTATTATTATTATTATTATTATTATTATTATTATTATTATTATTATTATTATTATTATTATTATTATTATTATTATTATTATATCACTAAAATAGGAAAACCCAATCGTATTGTCGCAGATAATGAATTTAAGTCTATTCAAATTGAAGAATTCTTACAAAGAGAAGGAGTAAGCCTTCGTCTGAAAAAACCCAATTCGCACACGGGAAATGCCGATGTAGAAAGGTTACATAACTCGATAGCAGAAAAACATTATTACACGATAGCACGTTATCGGTTAGATAAGCAATACAACGAGTAGTTAGGAATTATAACGAACGATTCCATTCATCCATTAAAACTACACCCCAAGACGTTCAAAGACATGCAGTTAATACAGATCAAATCTATCAGAACCTTATATTAGCACAGACAAAAAGAAATGACAAGTTAAATAAGAACAGGGAGGTATATGACGAAACACGGACAACAGGATATATTAAGAACTATGAACCAAGATACAAAAGAGCTAAACCTGAAAATGTACATACTGCAATAATATAACGACTTTATAAATTTTCAGATGACAATGCTATGGAGATTGGCGTTTCTTCTATTTTTTACTTCTTTAATTACTTCTTCTTGTTAAATCTCAACTTTCAATTTATCACAAAATTACAACTTCAACCATTATCACTTTTCTAATCTCTTCGCCACACTTTAAAAACTACTGCCCCCTTTTGATCGCCATTGTCCTTCTTCGACCACTGGAACAAGAAAAATTCTGCTGTAATAATTCCAGGATGACAATCATTCTTGCAGTTATAATTCCCTCTCATCCGTGATATTATCCGCCTCTTTCGTAGACATGAAGTGTGGAAACCGCAGACACGAACCTCGAATGAAATTACACTTCGAACCAAAATTCTGCCAGAATGAAAAGACACTTCGGAATTTGTTGCATCATACTTTTAGGGAGCGTAGTTATTATTATGCTACACTGCCCCCCTCTTAGACGTGTTCGTCCCGAACAAGTGCATCCTCATTTCGGCCATTGTATCGACTCAGTCAGTCCACATGATCCACTTTCATTTTGGCCCTTGGTCCTCGCTGGATGCGGTAGACAACATCGTTGATGCGGGTTACTATTCTGTAGGGACCTTCCCAGTTCCGCTGCAATTTAGGTGATTTCCCCTTTTGGCGATGGGGATTATACAGCCACACCAGATCTCCTTCCCGGAATCCTGACGTTGTTGCCTTGGCATCATACCTGGTCTTCATGCGGTCGCTCGTCATCTTAATCTGGCTTCTGGTCCTTTGGTGTATGTCCCTAAGCCTTTCCCTAAGGTCCGCCACGTACTCTTCTTCATTTCTGGGCTCATTGGTAGGAGATCCAAATTTCACCTCACTGGGTAAACGAGCTATTCCACCAAACAAGATTTCGAACGGCGTATGTCGAGTAGTGCTATGCACGGCACTTCTATAGGCCATCAAAAACAAGGGAATCTGCCGGTCCCAATCCCGTTGGTAGTCACCTACGACCTTCGAGAGATTTCCGTCCAAAGTCCTATTGAAACGCTCCACCATACCGTCCGACTGTGGGTGAAGCGGGGTTGTTCTTGTCTTTTTGATTCCGAGTAGTTGACACATCTCTTGGAAGATTCTTGACTCGAAGTTCCGCCCTTGGTCAGAATGCAATTCCAAGGCCATACCGAATCTGCTAACCCAATTGTAGACTATCTGCTCCGCCACGGTTCTGGCTTCCTGGTTAGGGATCGGAAACACTTCCGGCCACTTACTGAAATAGTCCATCACTACGAGTATATACCGATTACCATTGTCGGTTTCCGGAAAGGGCCCTGCGATGTCAATGGCGATTCGTTCGAAAGGTGCTCCCACGTTGTATTGGTGCATCTTACCCCGAGTTTTGATTCTCGGACCCTTGCTAGCTGCACACACGTCGCATTTTTTGCACCAGTCTTCGATATCTTCCTTCGCTTTTAACTAATAAAAACGTTCTCGTACCTTTTCTAGCGTCTTATTCACTCCCAAGTGGCCTCCGGACGCCCCGCCATGCATTTCCTGTAACACCTCCTTGACCCCCGTTTGCGGTACGACAAGGTGCATTACAAACGACTTTTCGTCGGAGGATTCCCATTTTCTTCTCAGAACACCTTCTTGGACATGGAGGGAGTCCCACTGCGCAAAATATGCCTTTAAGGTCGGGCTTCTGTGAGAGATGTCCTGATGATCCGGTTTCTCCATGTTCTCCTTCCAGGCCAGAATCGGCTCGATATCCGGGTCTTCCTTCTGAGCGTTCCGGATCTCATCTACGCTCCAGCCGGCGATAGGTTCGGCTCTCATTCTTTGGATGGAAACCAGCTCCCGTTCTTCCTGACGCGCACAATGTTTACAATCCGTTCTGCATGGTCTCCGGGACAGTGCATCCGCATTAGAGTGGAGCCTTCCTTTACGATGCTGTATTTCGTAGTCGTAGATTTGCAGCCTTTCGATCCATCTTACGACCTGACCCTCAGGACTCTTGAACTGTAATAGCCATTTTAAGGCTGCATGGTCTGTGCGAAGAACGAACTTCCTCCCATAGAGGTATTTGTGAAAATGCTTCGTAGCCAAGATCAAAGCTAGAAGTTCCCGCCTTGTCACGCAGTAATTCCTTTCTGGCTTAGAGAGCACCTTGCTGAAGTACGCAACCACCTTCTCTTGACCATCATGCACCTGGGAGAGTACGGCTCCTACCCCGACATTACTAGCATCTGCATTAACAATGAGCGTTTCCCCGGGAGTGGGGTAAGCTAGTATTGGGGCATCGCATAGCCGTTGTTTAAGTTGCCTTGAAGCTCTTCTCGCACTCAATTGACCATTTGAATTGTTTTCCCTTTTCCGTCAACTGGTGCCTACTTGCCTGCTATTCTTCGGAAAGTAGTTGTTCCAGTTGTTGGCACTTATGTTTCTCCTCGTCTGCAGCTGCTACAGCGGCTTCAAGTTGTGCACGCAGCTGTTGCAACTGATTTTCCATAATTCCTTCTTCATTCTCAGTCCCGATCATCAATGTTACATTGCGTTAAATATATTTGGCGACAACCCCATAGTTGTAGACCATACGTCTACACTGGCTTTAACCCTTGCATATAGATAAGCAGTTTGTTAGATAGGTTCAACTTCGAATGTTTTCTGAGTAGCCAGTATATTTGTCGGTATTTGTTTACGACCTCGTCGCGTTCCTTTTTTACGTGCTTTTCAGTTCCTGCCTTAATTGTATCGCCCCTTGTCAATATCGCAGTATCGTCCGCAAACGTGGCGGCGATGCAGTTTCTTTCCTGCGGGATATCACGCGTGTAGAGTACATATAGAAGAGGGCCAAGAAAACTTCTTTGTGGGACTCCGGCCGTAATCTACTTGAAGTCAGAATAATAATTTCCGTGCTTAAAACGAAAAAGTCTTTCGGTGAGGTATGAACGTAAGATTAAAAAGAATTGTCGTGGCAGTAGTAGTGGTAATTTATACTCCAAACCAAACCGTATAGAAAGCTGTGAGACGTCAAGAAATACACCACAATAAATCTTTTTTTCTTCAAGAGTTTTCTCAATCACATTAGTTATTTCGTGGCCTTGGTCGATTGCAGAATGTTTGATTCTAAATCCAAGCTGATGGAAATTAATGAGACGTCTTTCGTTGATTACGGGTGGTAGTCGTTTAGAAAGTAGTTTTTCGAATATTTTGGAGATAACTGGCAATAGGGAAATAGGCCGATATGATTTCTTCTCATTCAGAGGTTTGCCTGGTTTCGTGACCATTATAATCTCGGCGACTGTCCATTATCTTGGAACGTAGAACTATCTGAACGAAGCGTTAATCAAATATAGCAGTTTGATAAGAGCTTTATTCCGGTCCTTTTTTCGTCCTTTAAGATTTTTAATCCCTTCCCCCAGTTCAGTCAATGCAACTTTTTTTACTTTAAAGTTGTCAGATGTCGTGACTGGGGAGTCGAGCGTTATCAAAAAGCCGTCGAATGGCTTAAACGTTTCTTCTAAGTGCAAAGCAAAAGTTCTGCCTTTTCTTTGTCGCTCTTGGCCCAATTTCTATAGTTTTCTCGAATTGGTGGCGCTTGCATTTGAAGTTTTCGAATGCCTTTTAGCACTTTCCAAAGTGAATAATTTGATTATCTTTCAGTGGAGAGATTTTCAAGGTAGGTCGTTGTCTTATTGCTTTTAAATTCCCGAATATTATCTCTTTCGTTTTTTCATGCTTTTCTTTTCTTCCTCACCAATTCAATGATTTCTTTGGGATACTTTTCGTTGTGGTTAATCTTATAGCTTCTAGAAGGAGTGTTTCTCCATCCCACTCTTTGGATTGCTTCCACGAAATTATCAACTTCGTCCTCCAGTTCACAAGGAATCATTTCATTCTTGGTTAACGCTTCACCAAGTAATAAAATTACAGGAGAGTGGTCAGAAGAGAGATCAAAACTTTCTTCGACTGTAATAAATTTCTCGTAAATGCCTTTTGAACCGAAAAAATCGACAAGATCGGGAATTTTTTCTGAGTCGGTTGGCCAATAGGTGGGTTTTTCTGTCGAATAAAAACAACAACCGATTTCATTTGACACTTCGTAGAGAATTTTTCCTTTAGAAGATATACATTTTGAATCCCAGAAGGTGTGCTTCGTGTTGAAATCTCCACCAATAAGGAGATTTGAACCAAGGGCACTGAAGACACGAAAGCAGTCGTCTTTTCGAGCGAGCATCGCGGCGGACAGTACACAGACGCGATATTGTAGCTCAAGTGTATAGTTTTAACCCTTACCGCGCACAACTGAAGTTTTTCAGCTCTACGTTTATATCGACCGAGTGTTCGATGTTAGTTTTAATGAATAAGGACGAACTGCCCGACGCTCTATCAGACGGCTGATAGGCGTGATAACTAGCGTAGTCTCTTATCTTTGTTTGCTATTCCCTTGCTAGATGGGTTTCGGAGATCAAACATATGTCGATATTTTCTCTCATTAAAAAAATTTATAATTTGTTAGATTTTTGTAAGAGTCCGCTTGCATTCCATGTTATAATTTTAAGCTAAGAGTCCATATCTACTTAGATTTAGATATAAGGTTAGCCCTACAAAAGCTTTCGACGTTACTGAGTCGTTGGAGTATTTGTTTGTTCGTTTCACATTGTTCGTCGAACTTAGCGTAAATGCAGTTCAGAATATCTTTTAACGGATCAGAGGGTGGCCCGTCCTTTCGTTCGGTTGCTTTGACTGCAGCCTGAGAATACGTCAGGAAACTGGGATTCGTTGGCTTTTCCGAGGTTATTTTTCATTCAGTCTTTTTAGTGGATGGCTTCGACGTACGTTTAATCGGCTTAGAAGGCCGATTGACTGGTTTAGGAGTCTGCACTGCTGATTCGAGCGTCCTTTCAGTCGGCTCAGGAGTCTGTACAAATGGCTTACGAGCCCGCTCAGTCTTCTTAGCAACACGCTCTACCAACTTAGGAGCCCGATCCATTGATTTCGTTCCCCGCACAGTCGGCATTGTAGATTTTCTCCGTCGCATCTGCAATTTCTTTGCGACCTCGCAACCACAATAATTTGCTGGGTTCCTTCTTTTCCACTTAACGCAAGTTGGTTTTTAATTTTTGCTTAAACTGCAATTTTCAGAAGAGTGTTTTCCAGCGCATAGCGGCTCTTTCTTCTACTTATTAGTAGAAGCTCCAATAGGTGAACTAGAAAGACAATAGACCTAAAAGCAAGAGAACTGATTAACTCCGCATGGTCCGCCAGAAGCGATTGTGTCATATCTTTCATATTTTACTGTGTCTCTGCTTCATTCTTTTTTTCTCAGCGTCCAGTTCGTATTGTGTAATTTCTGTATTACCACGGCAACCACCACTGAACATAGTAAAATACGAATGAAGCGAGAAATAAAAAAATTAAAAAAATCCTCTACGTGGTCTCTTCCGCACGATACGCACTAGACGCTAAGAAAAAATTAATGAAGCAAATGAAAACAATTACGAACGAAGCAAAAGAAAAGACACAAAAGTTTTTCTGTTACTACGTTTATATGCATACTTGAAGCCAGGTTCAACCCGGCTAAAAAAATAAATATTTGGAGCAACAGCCCTTTAAGTACCAGGGCCTAGCTTCTCGCAACCACTCGTGTTGGGTGCGTTATATTTTTCTCACGAATGGAAGGAACCTACAGTTTAGTGCCGTATCCGAACGGCAATTTGTTTTGAGAAGCTTTCTCGTGAGAACAGTACCCTCGGATGTTTGTCAGACGTTCGCGAGACGTGGGATCGTGAAAAAACTTTTTGGTGTTTTCTGGGATTCGAACTTGGAACCTCTTGCGTAGTGATCCAACACACTAACCACTACGCCACGACGCCTATGTTCAACCCGGCTTGAGATTCATATAAATGCAGATCCAGTTGAAATGGGATTGACTCAAGCTCTCTTTAACAAATATATAAACTAATTATAATTTTAAACATAATGAAACTGACCGACTGAATTTGTATACTCAACAACGTTTTTAAATACTTTATTATTAATTTTTTATTTTTTTTTTCTTCATATTTAATCCAATATACGAGTATATCATAGAATTCGAATAACAGATTCCACTATGTTCACAATGGATAAGATTCGATATCTGTTCTCTCCTCACTACATTCTGTGTGAAGTGAAAAATGGGTTTAATTTTTAAATTTCAAAGAGAATGCGAAACCAGGTTGCTGTAATAAATAAAGTACACGACTGGATCGCACTCACTTGCACTTGTTTATCAAATCAATAACGTTTGGAGTCAAAACAAAATCGCTAAAAAGTTTAAAAGTAAAGTGGTTACATTTTTTTGAAAAATTTTTAAAACTAGCCATTATCTGGAATATGCCAAATATTTTTCCAAATTTTCAAAAATCAGCTACATAAAGCGTAAAGAACAGTTTTACACACTTTTTTGCAAAAACCTGGTACGTTAGAGCCGTTTTCGAGAAAATCGATTTTTTACAAAACCGGACATTAGTACTCGGACTCTCCATTATAGTTATACGAAGATTGATCAAAGTTTCAAGGTCTAATTTTTTCACGAAACCAATAGTTGCGCTTTAGCTGCAAAAAAAAAAAATATTTGTTGTATAAAAAATCACTTTATGTAGTTTGTAATTTCACAATATTTGTCTGAAAGAAACTACAAATTATGGAGTAATATATGCATAGTGTAAATATATTGACATTTACTTATCAACTTGTAAATTGAGCTTAAATTGTATGCACAATCTGTCAGGATTAGCGTTAAGGTGTGTCAAAATGTCACGGGAGTTATGTATACGTCAGCATCCCCAGTGAACAAGTAAGACACGATTTTGTCGGAGGCAACGAACTACCTCCAACGTAAGATTTAAATTGCAGCAAGTCGTTCAGACGGCGAGCTGCATAATATGCAGGAATCATATGTTACACATAGTTTTCCCGTGTGAACATAAATGGCAATGGCAAAACTGCTGATTAAGATAAAATAATGTAACTTATAGAACTGTAAAGAATAATTCAGTGTGAGTTTTCCGTTGATCGTCTTGAAGTCTAGATTGTTTAAGATTTTCTGTTTGTCGTAAATAAAGTTTTATTTTATTTAATTTTTTTTTTTATCATACACTGCTCGGAGTATTATTAAAGTGGAGCAATCGGAAAAGAGTTATCCAGTGATCCGAAATCTCGAAGATTAACTTATTAGGCACTTTTCAAACATTTTTTATTGTGTTTAGAATTCTCATTACGCTTTTCTGCCTTATGGTCACTACCAGCCAATACAATAAAAGTGTAAAGAATTAATGCTAAAACACGGAAAAATCAGTAAACAGTGAAAAACAATAATAAAATATAAATTTATGCGAAAAGACAGAATCGAAATCTTCAACAAAAATTGCAAAGGAATAGAAATGGTTACCGTCGAAGAACTAAACGTCGAAGTATTGAGGAAAACTCAACAGCTGGAACGGATAACAGCAGCGTTCACAGCTTTGCAAAGTCCAAAGAGAAAACATCGAAAAGGTGATGAAGGAAATCAAATTTATGAGAGCCTTCACCGAGACTGGCGAAGTGACAATCAACTCATTCATCAACACCGTGGAATACAACCTATCTGGAGTCACAAACGCGGAATTGCAAAAAAGCATGGTACGGACAATTTTCTATGAGAAAATACAAGGAGAGTCGAAAAACACCATTATCAACTTGCCAAGACCAAGACGACTGGAACACCATCAAAGGAACCCTGAAACTCAGATACAGACCATAGCTGGAGCCAACGGACATATATAGGAAGATCACCAATCTGAAAGTAAATACTGTAAGTGATTTAGCAACTGAAATTCAAAATTTGAAATATAAAGCAGACGAACTCATAGTCTATTACAATGGAGATAAGGGAATAGGTTTAACTAATGTAGACAGTATCTTAGTGAACACAATTAAAGAGATGACGCAAGCAACATTGCTAGATAAGATTTATGAACTAAGTGATTTATCAGATATAGTTTCCGTTATGAGGAATAGGAGATTCGAGGACTCCTGCATAAGAGAGGAGTTTAGGAAGAATAGGTATACGAGTATAACTAAAGATAGAAATATCAACAAGCAAAACTATTTTAAGCAGGAAAATAGACATAGTAATCAAGGCCAGGTAAAAAGATACTCAGGACAGTATAGACAAAACTACAATAGTCAGGATACGAACTCAGGACAATACAGACAGCACTACCAAGAAAAATCACATAATTCAGAACAGAGGCGACAGTACCAACAAAGAAACCAAGGTAATAATAATTCAGGACAATATAGGCAGAATAATTATAGAGCAGAGGCGATGGAAGTAGATAATATCCAGAGAAGAAGAGAATCAAATAATGTGCAAGGATATACTCGTAGACAGAGCCCACAATCAGGAAACCCCAGAATGTATTCGGGCCAAAATCGCCTTCAACAGAATACAACTGAGCAAAGATTTGGGATGTCGAATTATCGTAATAATAACAATAATATAGAAAGTGAGGAATGGTCTTCGGAAATTAATAATTCCGAGTTTTTTATCAATTAGCCTCGGAGGAACTCCCTATTATAGAAATAACGTTCAATAAAAATAAATACTTAGCTTTAATAGATACCGGTTCATCATTGAGCATAATTGACGACAGAGTAAAAAGCTTTAAAACAGTACAAATTAAACCAATATAATTTTCCACAATAAACGGAAAAGATTATATTACGTATGAAGTTCATACACCAGTACCAACAAAACTTAATGTACCGGTAGGTACAATGATAAGATGAAAAGTTAAACAATTACCAAACAGAAAATATCAGTTTATCATAGGTATTGATCTACTGAATAAATTAAATATACTCATAGACTTAGAAGAAGGACCATACTC
Source organism: Pocota personata (assembly GCA_963082735.1). Taxonomy (NCBI): domain Eukaryota; kingdom Metazoa; phylum Arthropoda; class Insecta; order Diptera; family Syrphidae; genus Pocota; species Pocota personata. The sequence goes on from OY720429.1 coordinate 107,178,605, forward strand.
CTTTAGCGAAATGCATACTTTAGAAACCTTTAACGAAAATATTAGGCACCTTAAGCTAGACCATATAAATAAGGAAGAGTGCGAAGCCATAGACAAGCTTATCAAAAGATTTCATAAGCTATTCTTTAAAGAAGGGGTAGGCTAACCAGCACTCCCGAAGTTCAACACGAAATCACCACAATTACGGACCAACAGATAAATTCTAAACTTTATAGGTAAACCCGGAAACACGAGGAGGAAGTTAGAAAACAGATAGCAGAAATGGAGGACCAAGGTATCATAAGAAAAATAATTCAAAGTATTGGAGCCTATTAATAGTAATCCCGAAAAAAACTGACAATTCAGGAACCAAGAAGTACCGAATAGTCATCGACATACGTTGACGAAAGATGGACTTAAACCCAATCCTAATAAGATAAAGACGATTGAGAAATTAGAACTGCCAAGAACGCAGAAGCAAATGAAAACTTTCTAACCCTAGGAATTCTAGGATTCTATAGAAAATTTATTCGGGACTACGCAACCAATCACAAAGTATCTCAAGAAGAACGTAAAATGAATATTGTAATATGCGAGCTACGGCTCGAATAGATAAAACAATATTCTGTGAAATTATTTCTTTATTTTCTAGACTATAGAATAATTCAGGTTCACACTATACTATTCTTCGCAATTCTTTTCTTACAAAGTCTCTGTCCTCTCAAATCACTTTACCTCCTTTCAATTACTTAATTCACAAATCCAAACTAATTACTTCTTCTTGTTAAATCTCAACTTTCAATTTATAACAAAATTACAACTTCGACCATTATCACTTTTCCAATCTCTTCGCCACAGTTTAAAAACTACTGCCCCCTTTTGATCGCCATCTGTCCTTATATAGCTGAAGTTTCTGATAGCCAGAAACTTCTAGCAAATTCTTCGACCACTGGAACAAGAAACATTCTGCTGTAATAATTCCAGGATGACAATCATTCTTGCAGTTATAATTCCCTCTCATCCGTGATATTATCCGCCTCTTTCGTAGACATGAACTGTGGAAACCGCAGACACGAACCTCGAATGAAAGGACACTTCGAACCAAAATTCTGCCAGAATGAAAAGACACTTCCGAATTTGTTGCATCATACTTTTAGGGAGCGTAGTTATTATTATGCTACACTGCCCCTCTCTTAGACGTGTTCGTCCCGAACAAGTGCATCCTCATTTCGGCCATTGTATCGACTCAGTCAGTCCACATGAACCACTTTCATTTTGGCCCTTGGTCCTCGCTGGATGCGGTAGACAACATCGTTGATGCGGGTTACTATTCTGTAGGGACCCTCCCAGTTCCGCTGCAATTTAGGTGATTTCCCCTTTTGGCGATGGGGATTATACAGCCACACCAGATCTTTTTCCTGGAATCCTGACGTTGTTGCTTTGGCATCATACCTGGTCTTCATGCGGTCGCTCGTCATCTTATTCTGGCTTCTGGTCCTTTGGTGTATGTCCCTAAGCCTTTCCCTAAGGTCCGCCACGTACTCTTCTTCATTTCTGGGCTCATTGGTAGGAGATCCAAATTTCACCTCACTGGGTAAACGAGCTATTCCACCAAATAAGATTTCGAACGGCGTATGTCGAGTAGTGCTATGCACGGCAATTCTATAAGCCATCAAAAACAAGGGAATCTGCCGGTCCCAATCCCGTTGGTAGTCACCTACGACCTTCGAGAGATGTTCGTCCAAAGTCCTATTGAAACGCTCCACCATACCGTCCGACTGTGGATGCAGCGGGTTGTCCTTGTCTTATTGATTCCGAGTAGTTGACACATCTCTTGGAAGATTTTTTACTCGAAGTTCCGCCCTTGGTCAGAATGCAATTCCAAGGGCACACCGAATCTGCTAACCCAATTGTAGACTATCTGCTCCGCCACGGTTCTGGCTTCCTGGTTAGGGATCGGAAACGCTTCCGGCCACTTACTGAAGTAGTCCATCACTACGAGTATATACCGATTACCATTGTCGGTTTCCGGAAAGGGCCCTGCGATGTCAATGGCGATTCGTTCGAAAGGTGCTCCCATGTTGTATTGGTGCATCTTACCCCGAGTTTTGATTCTCGGACCCTTGCTAGCTGCACACACGTCGCATTTTTTGCACCAGTCTTCGATATCTTCCTTCGCTTTTAACTAATAAAAACGTTCTCGTACCTTTTCTAGCGTCTTATTCACTCCCAAGTGGCCTCCGGACGCCCCGCCATGCATTTCCTGTAACACCTCCTTGACCCCCGTTTGCGGTACGACAAGGTGCATTACAAACGACTTTCCGTCGGAGGATTCCCATTTTCTTCTCAGAACACCTTCTTGGACATGGAGGGAGTCCCACTGCGCAAAATATGCCTTTAAGGTCGGGCTTCTGTGAGAGATGTCCTGATGATCCGGTTCCTCCATGTTCTCCTTCCAGGCCAGAATCGGCTCGATATCCGGGTCTTCCTTCTGAGCGTTCCGGATCTCATCTACGCTCCAGCCGGCGATAGGTTCGGCTCTCATTCTTTGGATGGAAACCAGCTCCCGTTCTTCCTGACGCGCACAATGTTTACAATCCGTTCTGCATGGTCTCCGGGACAGTGCATCCGCATTAGAGTGGAGCCTTCCTTTACGATGCTGTATTTCGTAGTCGTAGATTTGCAGCCTTTCGATCCATCTTACGACCTGACCCTCAGGACTCTTGAACTGTAATAGCCATTTTAAGGCTGCATGGTCTGTGCGAAGAACGAACTTCCTCCCATAGAGGTATTTGTGAAAATGCTTCGTAGCCAAGATCAAAGCTAGAAGTTCCCGCCTTGTCACGCAGTAGTTGCTTTCTGGCTTAGAGAGCACCTTGCTGAAGTACGCAACCACCTTCTCTTGGCCATCATGCACCTGGGAGAGTACGGCTCCTACCCCGACATTACTAGCATCTGCATCCACAATGAATGTTTCCCCGGGAGTGGAGTAAGCTAGTATCGGGGCATCGCATAGCCGTTGTTTGAGTGCCTTGAAGCTCTTCTCGCACTCAATTGACCATTTGAATTGTTTTTTCTTTTCCGTCAACTGGTGCAGGCTCTTTGCGATCCCGGTTCACGAACCGTCTGTAGTAGGTCCCTAGGCCCAGGAAGCTCCTTAGTTGGTGTTTGTCTTTGGGGACTGGCCAGTTTTTCACCGCTTTGACCTTCTCTGGATCGGTTCTCACTCCTTTCGCTGAAATTATGTGTCCCAGGTACTTGACTTCTGCTCTAAACAGGGCGCACTTCTTGGGGTTGAGCTTCAGGTGGGCACTTCGAAGCCTTTGAAACACATCCCTTAGATTGTCTCGGTGTTGCGCAAACGTTTTTCCTACGACGATGACATCGCATACCAAACAGGTTTTCCATGTTAACCCTTGCAGGACACATTCCATCAATCGCTCGAAAGTCGCCGGAGCATTGCACAGCCCGAATGGCATTACCGTGAATTGCCATAGCCCATTTCCTGTGGTGAATCGGGCTAATGATAGTGTGTCTAGCGTGTCGTCAATCCGTGGCAGAGGATAGCTGTCTTTCTTGGTGACGTAATTGAGCTGCCGATAGTCCACGCAGAACCGCGTGCTGCCATCTTTCTTCTTAACCAGTACAACCGGTGATGCCCACGGACTTTTGGAACTTTCAATCAGACCTTCTTTCTCCATTGCCGACACCATCTCTGCAACTTCTGTCTGCTTTGCCAATGGAAGGCGCCTAGCAGGCTGACGAATTGGTCTAGTATCACCAGTGTCTATTCGATGTTGTACCAGGTGTGTTCGGCCGTATTCTCCGTCCTGTGAGGCAAATTCATCAGCGTACTCATTGATAAGATTCTCTGCCATAGATCGCTGCTCCTGATTCAGCTCACTGGACTAGAGAATCGTCTCTCTCGTTTCCGCTGTCCAAGGTGATGGGAGAGGTTTTGGAGCATCACGTTCAGATATTGTTGCGACGGCGGTAATCGGCGTGCATTTCCCAGTCACCTCCCTCGCCTTAGTTTGACAGTGTGTGGTCTTGCGTTCAAAACTCTCACTGGAACCATGGTGTTCTTTGGTTCGACTAACGTCTTTCCCACGATGTAGTCTTGAGAATTCTTCTCTGGGTCTGGTTCTACTATGTAGAATCGGTGGATCCCAAGATCACCTTCCAGCTTCGTCCAAACGATTGTCCCTGAAGACGGCGGCAAAACTTCGTCTTTGCTGATGACTGTCCTGAGAGTTACGGCATTCTCGTTTCCGTACACCATCGGAATCGCCACATTTCGATACCTCAGTACCTGCATCCCGATGTCCAAGATTACTTCATTTGCTTTCATGAAGTCTATTCCGATGATGCACTCGTCGCATATATCTGCCACCAGAAACGCATGGGAGTCCCGCCAGACTAATCGTAAGACGAACTTCTCCAGACACCTTCGCCATTTCCTCTGTTGCAGTCTTCAGGCAGTAGCTGTTGGTGTTGTGCAGCCATGAGCTTCTGAAGATATCTCTTCTTACAATGGAGGCGGTGGCACCTGTGTCGATGGTGGCTACGCACATCTTCTTGTTGATTAGTGCCTCCACTGTCAGGCTCTTGTTACCCCGTTTGGTTTGCGAAACTTGAATGGTGGTCCTGGGGGCCTCGATTCCAGTAACCAACTTCTGCCCCGCAAAGTTGGTCCTTACGCATTTCCCGACTGCTGGTTTTGGGAAGTCTGGCTGACAGGATGGATGTTATCACCGCCAGATGCTTCCTCTCTGCTTCTCCTACTTCCGCAATGTGGACAATTTCCTCGTCTAGGTGCACTTCTGCACTGCCGTTGTAGGTGTCCGGTTTGGTTGCAATTCCAGCAACGGATTTGACTTCCGCGAGCTTTGTCTTCATCCATGACGGCTGTTCTCTGGCATGAGCATTCCACGACGGACATTTCCCTGACACGGTGTATTCCCTGGTATGCTTGGTCCGCAGCCTTCATTGACAAAGCGAATGCCAATGCCTCGGGGAGTATTCGCTTTTCATCCATCCTTACAGCTATTTGCAGTTGTCTGTCCTCTATGGCCTGAATAAAAGCTTCCACCGCCATTTCGTTGATAAGCTCCTCACCGGCTTTAGGGTATGAAAGATGGGCTAGTCGCTCTATATCCGCCTGCAACTGTTGGAGCGTTTCTCAACTTTTCTGGACTGGACTACGCAGCTGAACCCTGTACACCTGCTGCATGTGTTCATCCCCAAACCGCATCTCGATAGCCTGAGCCAGAGAGTCGTAGTTCTGCTGTTTATCTTCCGGGATGGTCTGCAAGAGCTCCGCAGCTGTACCCCTCAGTGTAAGTGTGAGTGCAATGGACTTCTCTTCATCGTCCCAGCTATCGGTCATTGCGGCCGCTTCGAATTGCCTTTTATAAATTGGCCATGATGTTTGACCATCGAAGATAGGAGGCTGCATCTCCTTTCTTCTCAGACCGTCAGTGGAATATTCCCGTGCTTTCTGTCTCTTCAAGTTGCTGAGTTCCTTAGTAAGATTTTCGACTTGCTTTTCTACTTTTTCGAACTAAGTCTCTATCTTCCCGAACTGAGTTTCATGCTTCTCAAAGTTTTCATCGAATCTAGTTTCGACTTTTTCGAGTTGCGTCTCGACCTTCTCGATTTTCTCTTCGATCGCTTCGAATTTGGATTCCAAGTTCTTGTTTTGCTCATCAAGAGCATCTAGAGAATTCTTTTGTTCGTCCATTGCTTTCTTTTGTTCGTCCAGCTTAAGTTTTAGAGAATTCCTCTGGTCGTCCATTGCTTTCTTTTGTTCTTCTCAGAACACCTTCTTGGACATGGAGGGAGTCCCACTGCGCAAAATATGCCTTTAAGGTCGGGCTTCTGTGAGAGATGTCCTGATGATCCGGTTCCTCCATGTTCTCCTTCCAGGCCAGAATCGGCTCGATATCCGGGTCTTCCTTCTGAGCGTTCCGGATCTCATCTACGCTCCAGCCGGCGATAGGTTCGGCTCTCATTCTTTGGATGGAAACCAGCTCCCGTTCTTCCTGACGCGCACAATGTTTACAATCCGTTCTGCATGGTCTCCGGGACAGTGCATCCGCATTAGAGTGGAGCCTTCCTTTACGATGCTGTATTTCGTAGTCGTAGATTTGCAGCCTTTCGATCCATCTTACGACCTGACCCTCAGGACTCTTGAACTGTAATAGCCATTTTAAGGCTGCATGGTCTGTGCGAAGAACGAACTTCCTCCCATAGAGGTATTTGTGAAAATGCTTCGTAGCCAAGATCAAAGCTAGAAGTTCCCGCCTTGTCACGCAGTAGTTGCTTTCTGGCTTAGAGAGCACCTTGCTGAAGTACGCAACCACCTTCTCTTGGCCATCATGCACCTGGGAGAGTACGGCTCCTACCCCGACATTACTAGCATCTGCATCCACAATGAATGTTTCCCCGGGAGTGGAGTAAGCTAGTATCGGGGCATCGCATAGCCGTTGTTTGAGTGCCTTGAAGCTCTTCTCGCACTCAATTGACCATTTGAATTGTTTTTTCTTTTCCGTCAACTGGTGCAGGCTCTTTGCGATCCCGGTTCACGAACCGTCTGTAGTAGGTGGCTAGGCCCAGGAAGCTCCTTAGTTGGTGTTTGTCTTTGGGGACTGGCCAGTTTTTCACCGCTTTGACCTTCTCTGGATCGGTTCTCACTCCTTTCGCTGAAATTATGTGTCCCAGGTACTTGACTTCTGCTCTAAACAGGGCGCACTTCTTGGGGTTGAGCTTCAGGTGGGCACTTCGAAGCCTTTGAAACACATCCCTTAGATTGTCTCGGTGTTGCGCAAACGTTTTTCCTACGACGATGACATCGCATACCAAACAGGTTTTCCATGTTAACCCTTGCAGGACACATTCCATCAATCGCTCGAAAGTCGCCGGAGCATTGCACAGCCCGAATGGCATTACCGTGAATTGCCATAGCCCATTTCCTGTGGTGAATCGGGCTAATGATAGTGTGTCTAGCGTGTCGTCAATCCGTGGCAGAGGATAGCTGTCTTTCTTGGTGACGTAATTGAGCTGCCGATAGTCCACGCAGAACCGCGTGCTGCCATCTTTCTTCTTAACCAGTACAACCGGTGATGCCCACGGACTTTTGGAACTTTCAATCAGACCTTCTTTCTCCATTGCCGACACCATCTCTGCAACTTCTGTCTGCTTTGCCAATGGAAGGCGCCTAGCAGGCTGACGAATTGGTCTAGTATCACCAGTGTCTATTCGATGTTGTACCAGGTGTGTTCGGCCGTATTCTCCGTCCTGTGAGGCAAATTCATCAGCGTACTCATTGATAAGATTCTCTGCCATAGTTCGCTGCTCCTGATTCAGCTCACTGGACTAGAGAATCGTCTCTCTCGTTTCCGCTGTCCAAGGTGATGGGAGAGGTTTTGGAGCATCACGTTCAGATATTGTTGCGACGGCGGTAATCGGCGTGCATTTCCCAGTCACCTCCCTCGCCTTAGTTTGACAGTGTGTGGTCTTGCGTTCAAAACTCTCACTGGAACCATGGTGTTCTTTGGTTCGACTAACGTCTTTCCCACGATGTAGTCTTGAGAATTCTTCTCTGGGTCTGGTTCTACTATGTAGAATCGGTGGATCCCAAGATCACCTTCCAGCTTCGTCCAAACGATTGTCCCTGAAGACGGCGGCAAAACTTCGTCTTTGCTGATGACTGTCCTGAGAGTTACGGCATTCTCGTTTCCGTACACCATCGGAATCGCCACATTTCGATACCTCAGTACCTGCATCCCGATGTCCAAGATTACTTCATTTGCTTTCATGAAGTCTATTCCGATGATGCACTCGTCGCATATATCTGCCACCAGAAACGCATGGGAGTCCCGCCAGACTAATCGTAAGACGAACTTCTCCAGACACCTTCGCCATTTCCTCTGTTGCAGTCTTCAGGCAGTAGCTGTTGGTGTTGTGCAGCCATGAGCTTCTGAAGATATCTCTTCTTACAATGGAGGCGGTGGCACCTGTGTCGATGGTGGCTACGCACATCTTCTTGTTGATTAGTGCCTCCACTGTCAGGCTCTTGTTACCCCGTTTGGTTTGCGAAACTTGAATGGTGGTCCTGGGGGCCTCGATTCCAGTAACCAACTTCTGCCCCGCAAAGTTGGTCCTTACGCATTTCCCGACTGCTGGTTTTGGGAAGTCTGGCTGACAGGATGGATGTTATCACCGCCAGATGCTTCCTCTCTGCTTCTCCTACTTCCGCAATGTGGACAATTTCCTCGTCTAGGTGCACTTCTGCACTGCCGTTGTAGGTGTCCGGTTTGGTTGCAATTCCAGCAACGGATTTGACTTCCGCGAGCTTTGTCTTCATCCATGACGGCTGTTCTCTGGCATGAGCATTCCACGACGGACATTTCCCTGACACGGTGTATTCCCTGGTATGCTTGGTCCGCAGCCTTCATTGACAAAGCGAATGCCAATGCCTCGGGGAGTATTCGCTTTTCATCCATCCTTACAGCTATTTGCAGTTGTCTGTCCTCTATGGCCTGAATAAAAGCTTCCACCGCCATTTCGTTGATAAGCTCCTCACCGGCTTTAGGGTATGAAAGATGGGCTAGTCGCTCTATATCCGCCTGCAACTGTTGGAGCGTTTCTCAACTTTTCTGGACTGGACTACGCAGCTGAACCCTGTACACCTGCTGCATGTGTTCATCCCCAAACCGCATCTCGATAGCCTGAGCCAGAGAGTCGTAGTTCTGCTGTTTATCTTCCGGGATGGTCTGCAAGAGCTCCGCAGCTGTACCCCTCAGTGTAAGTGTGAGTGCAATGGACTTCTCTTCATCGTCCCAGCTATCGGTCATTGCGGCCGCTTCGAATTGCCTTTTATAAATTGGCCATGATGTTTGACCATCGAAGATAGGAGGCTGCATCTCCTTTCTTCTCAGACCGTCAGTGGAATATTCCCGTGCTTTCTGTCTCTTCAAGTTGCTGAGTTCCTTAGTAAGATTTTCGACTTGCTTTTCTACTTTTTCGAACTAAGTCTCTATCTTCCCGAACTGAGTTTCATGCTTCTCAAAGTTTTCATCGAATCTAGTTTCGACTTTTTCGAGTTGCGTCTCGACCTTCTCGATTTTCTCTTCGATCGCTTCGAATTTGGATTCCAAGTTCTTGTTTTGCTCATCAAGAGCATCTAGAGAATTCTTTTGTTCGTCCATTGCTTTCTTTTGTTCGTCCAGCTTAAGTTTTAGAGAATTCCTCTGGTCGTCCATTGCTTTCTTTTGTTCGTCCATCTTAAGTTCTAGAGAATTCTTTTGGTGGTCTATTGCTTTCTTTTGGTCATCGAGCTTAAGTTCCGGAGACTTCTTTTGGTCTTCCATTGTTTTCCTTTGTTCGTCCATGACTGACTTAAGTTGCATTAGCAGACTTGTTATACCCGGGTCGGCTACTGTACTTGCTGGTTCCTCTCCCACGTCAAACTCTACGTCATGCGGATTTTCACCTTCCAGCGTTACTGCTTCTTCCAAGCGAATCAGTAGGGCATCTTTTAACCCAGTTGTGTCGAGGTTCCGCTTACTGAGTTCTGATTTTAGTTGAGTTATAGTTAGTTTTCCCAATTTGCGACCCATTTTGCGCAACTAATTAACTCAACACAGAAATGTTTTTTTTTTTTTTTGTGCAATTTCACACCACGGAAATAGTTATTCACAGAATAAGTTTTATCCCGCTTCTGACACCAATGTAATATGCGAGCTACGGCTCGAGTAGATAAAACAATATTCTGTGAAATTATTTCTTTTTTTTCTAGTCTCTAGAACAATTCAGGTTCACACTATACTATTCTTCGCAATTCTTTTCTTACAAGGTCTCTGTCCTCTCAAATCACTTTATCTCCTTTCAATTACTTAATTCACAAATCCAGACTAATTACTTCTTCTTGTTAAATCTCAACTTTCAATTTATCACAAAATTATAACTTCGCCCATTATCACTTTTCTAATCTCTTCGCCACAGTTTAAAAACTACTGCCCCTTTTTGATCGCCATCTGTCCTTATATAGTAGAAGTTTCTGATAGCCAGAAACTTCTAGCAAATTCTTCGACCACTGGAACAAGAAAAATTCTGATGCAATGATTCCAAGATGACAATCATTTCGTGCAGTTATAATTCTCTCTTGTTCTCTTTTGTTGACATGAGCTGTGGAGACTTCAACGCAGACACGAACCTCGAATGAAAGGACACTTCGAACCAAAATTCTGCCATAATGAAAAGACACTTCGGAATTTGTAGCATCATACTTTTAGGGAGCGTAGTTATTATTATGCTACAATATTATCAATCCTTTAGAAATTACGGAAATAGTTAAAAATATTTCGATAAATCTTAGATCACTTAACCCAGGGCAAAGACATATATTAGACGAAGAAATCTGTAACATACTGCATAAAATTCAGACATTAATACAGATACAAAATAGGCAGAGAAGAGGGTTAATTAATATTGTAATATGCGAGCTACGGCTCGAGTAGATAAAACAATATTCTGTGAAATTATTTCTTTATTTTCTAGACTATAGAACAATTCAGGTTCACACTATACTATTCTTCGCAATTCTTTTCTTACAAGGTCTCTGTCCTCTCAAATCACTTTATCTCCTTTCAAGTACTTAATTCATAAATCCAAACTAATTACTTCTTCTTATTAACTCTCAACTTCCAATTTATCACCAAATTACAACTTCGCTCATTATCACTTTTCTAATCTCTTCGCGACGGTTTTAAAACTACTGCCCCCTCTCGATCGCCATCTGTCCTTATATAGCAGAAGTTTCTGATAGCCAGAAACTTCTAGTAAATTCTCCGACCACTGGAACAAGAAAAATTCTGATGTAATAATTCCAAGATGACAATCATTCTTGCAGTTATAATTCCCTCTCATCCGTGATATTATCCGTCTCTTTCGTAGACACGAACTGTGGAAACCGCAGACACGAACCTCGAATGAAAGGACACTTCGGACCAAAATTCTACCAGAATGAAAAGACACTTCGAAATGGGTTGCATAGTCGTAGGAGCGTAGTTATTATTATGCTACAATATAATAGGAAGAGCAGAAAAATTCTTATTTTTAACAATGGACGACGGAGACCGACAAACTATACTAAAACATTTAGATACCATTTCCAAAAACAATCATAATTCAATTGACAATTTGAATAAACAAATAAAAATCAATGAATATTTTAACAAGAGGGTGGCCTGGTGTATTAGTAACATCAACGCTTGTCACGCTCTTGGTTCACGGTTCAAATCCTGATCTCAACAATCATCTATTTATTTCGTTTGAAATAAATAAAAAAGTCGATCAATTGCGAAAGCTTAGTCAACTCTACTGCGAAGGCATAACACTGGCAGTAGAGTGGTCATATGGCTTAAATGCAACTCGATCGTGATGATGACATCAGGTGGAGGGAAAAAATACTGTGAATCATAAGCAACGACAAAAAGCAAAACAAACAAGCTCCCCAGTTATCTGGATGCCACCCTTGGAGTTTACTGAAACTTAATACCACCTAAGTTTCAAACCCACTACACCAATCTTCCTTTCTCTCTCTCTCAATTTCTGCAAACGCCCGTGCCCTGAAATAATTTAATGGTATTCATATCTCATTTGGCGCGCGCAAATTATAAAAAAAAAAAAAAAAAAAAAACAAGACGTTTTCAATTCTTAAACAAACTATTGACGACGATCGTGAACTAATTACAAAACAACATAGTATTATACAACATGCAGCGAAACAAATAATACTTAATCAATTTTATTTTGATCAATTATTTAAACTGAAATATTTAGAAGCAAAAATAGAACATATTCAGGAAAACAATATATATTATATTTTTATAAATTAGCACAAATAAGACTAAGAGTAGTTAAATACCGAGATAACATGATAGTTTTTGCAATTAAAATACCAAGGTTAAAGTACCATTGAAATTATTAATTCCTGTACCAAATGAAGACAAATTAGAAATCAATGCTGATAAAAAATATGTAATTGAATATTTTAATAAAACATTTAAATATGAAAAAGATAAAACAATCAATGAATTAGTAGAAAGTAAGCACTGTGTTATAAAAGAAAATTGTAAATTAATAACAAACAAAAATACAGAATTTATATCATTAGATGATGAAACAAAATTTGTTAAAAATATCAACACAACACCTATTCAGACATGTGATGGCAGAAAATTTTAACTAAAAGGAAATTATCTAATTAATTTTAATAACTGTGCAATAATATGCTGCATCAAACATTTTCGAATGAGAAGAAATTGTTAAAACAAAGATTTTACTATCCAAACAGTAATGTTAATCAGAGTATTGTAGCATAATAATAACTACGCTCCCTAAAAGTATGATGCAACAAATTCCGAAGTGTCTTTTCATTCTTGCAGAATTTTGGTCCGAACTGTCCTTTCATTGAGGTTCGTGTCTGCGATGAAGTCTCCACAGCTCATGTCAACGAAAGAGACGAATAATATCACGGATAAGAGGGAATTATAACTGCAAGAATTATTACATCAGAATTTCTCTTGTTCCAGTGGTCGAAGAATTTGCTAGAAGTTTCTAGCTATCAGAAACTTCTGCTATATAAGGACAGATGGCGATTGAGAAGGGGAGCAGTAGTTTTTAAACTGTGGCGAAGAGATTAGAAAAGTGATAATGGGCGAAGTTGTAATTTTGTGATAAATTGAAAGTTGAGAGTTAACAAGAAGAAGTAATTAGTTTGGATTTGTGAATTAAGTCATTGAAAGGAGATAAGTGATTTGAGAGGAAAGAGACATTGTAACAAAAGAATTGCGAAGAATAGTATAGTGTGAATCTGAATTGTTCTATAGACTAGAAAATAAAGAAATAATTTCACAGAATATTATTTTATCTACTCGAGCCGTAGCTCGCATATTACATTGGTGTCAGAAGCTGGATAAAACTTATTCTGTGAATAACTATTTCCGTGGAGTGAAATTGAACAAGGAAAAACAAAAAAAAAAACAAAAAAAAAAAACGATTTCTGTGTTGAGTTAATTAGTTGCGCAAAATGGGTCGCAAATTGGTAAAACTAACTATAACTCAACTAAAGGTAGAACTCAGTAAGCGGAACCTCGACACAACTGGGGGAAAAGATGCCCTACTGATTCGCTTGGAAGAAGCAGTAACGCTGGAAGGTGAAAATCCGCATGACGTATTTACGATATTTTTTATTAACACCAAAACATGCACACATACATATCGTAACATAATGTAGCATAATAACTACGCTCCAAGAGTATGCAACAATAGTGTAGCATAATAACTACGCCCTCAAACAGGCAACACATTCTGAAGTGTCTTTTCTTTCGAGCATAATTTCGTTCCGAAGTGTCTTTTCATTCGAGGTTCGTGTCCGCAGTTCGTGTCCACAGTTCGTGTCCACGATAAGAGACGGATAATATCTAAGACAACGTCACGGAATTAAAAGAGAATTATAACCGCAAGAAATTATTGTCATCTTGGAATTATTACATCAGAATTTCCTTCTTCCAGTGGTCGAAGAATTTGCTAGAAGTTTCTGGCTATCAGAAATGCTGCTACATAAGGACAGATGGCGATCGAGGCAAGGCAGTTGGTTTTGAACCGCACGAGGAAATTGGAAAAGTGATAACAGCCGAAGTTGTAATTTTGTGATAAATTGGAAGTTGAGAGTTAACAAGAAGAAGTAATTAGTTTGGATTTGTGAATTAAGAAATTGAAAGGAGATAAAGTGACTTGAGAAGAAAGAGACCTTGTAAGGAAGGAGTTTGCGAAGAATAGTATAGTGTGAAGTGTGAACTTGAATTGTTCTATAGACTAGAAAATAAAGAAATAATTTCACAGAATATCGTTTTATCTACTTGAGCCGTAGCTCGCATATTACATTGGTGTCAGAAGTGGGATAAAACTTATTCTGTGAATAACTATTTCCGTGGAGTGAAATTGCACAAGAAAAAATAAAAAAAAAAAAAAATGTCTGTGTTGAGTTAATTAGTTGCGCAAAATGGGTCGCAAATTGGGAAAACTAACTATAATTCAACTAAAGGCAGAACTCAGTAAGCGGAATCAAGACACAACTGGGGGAAAAGATGCCCTACTGATTATTCTGGAAGAAGCAGTAACGCAGGAAGGTGAAAATCCGCATGACGTAGAGTTTGACGTGGAAGAGGAACCAGCAAGTACAGCAGCCGACCCGGGTATAAAAAGTCTGCTCCTGCAACTTAAGTTAGTCATGGACGAACAAAAGAAAGCAATAGAAGACCAAAGGAATTCTCTAGAACTTAAGCTGGACGAACAAAAGAAAGCAATGGACGACCAGAGGAATTCTCTAGAAGTTAAGTTGGACGAACAAAAGAAAGCAATGGACGAACAAAAGAATTCTCGAGAACTTAAGATGGTCGAACAAAAGAATTCTCTAGATGCTCTGGAAAGCAAACTTGATGAGCAAAACAGGAACTTGGAATCTAAATTCGAAGCGATCGAAGAGAAAATCGAGAAGGTCGAGACGCAACTCGAAAAAGTCGAAACTAGATTCGATGAAAACTTTGAGAAGCATGAAACTCAGTTCGGGAAAATAGAGACTCAGTTCGAAAAAGTAGAAAAACAAGTCGAAAATCTTACTTAACGTTGCTGAGTTCAACATGAAGAGACAGAAAGCACGGGAATATTCCACTGACGGTCTAAGAAGAAAGGAGATGCAGCCTCCTATCTTCGATGGTCAAACATCATGGCCAATTTATAAGAGGCAATTCGAAGCGGCCGCAATGACCAATAGCTGGGACGATGAAGAGAAGTCTATTGCACTCACTCTTGCACTGAGGGGTCCAGCTGCGGAGCTCTTGCAGACCATCCCGGAAGATAAACAGCAGAACTACGACTCTCTGGTTCAGGCTATCGAGATGCGGTTTGGGGATGAACACATGCAGCAGGTGTACAGGGTTCAGCTGCGTAGTGCACCTAGACGAGGAAATTGTCCACATTGCGGAAGTAGGAGAAGCAGAGAGGAAGCATCTGGCGGTGATAACATCCATCCTGTCAGTCAGACTTCCCAAAACCAGCAGTCGGGAAATGCGTAAGGACCAACTTTGCGGGGCAGAAGTTGGTTACTGGAATCGAGGCCCCCAGGACCACCATTCAAGTTTCGCAAACCAAACGGGGTAACAAGAGCCTGACAGTGGAGGCACTAATCAACAAGAAGAAGTGCGTAGCCACCATCGACACAGGTGCCACCGCCTCCATTGTAAGAAGAGATATCTTCAGAAGCTCATGGCTGCACAACACCAACAGCTACTGCCTGAAGACTGCAACAGAGGAAATGGCGAAGGTGTCTGGAGAAGTTCGTCTTACGATTACTCTGGCGGGACTGACGTTCTCCCATGCGTTTCTGGTGGCAGATATATGCGACGAGTGCATCATAGGAATAGACTTCATGAAAGCAAATGAAGTAATCTTGGACATCGGGATGCAGTTACTGAGGTATCGAAATGTGGCGATTCCGATGGTGTACGGAAACGAGAATGCCGTAACTCTCAGGACAGTCATCAGCAAAGACGAAGTTTTGCCGCCGTCTTCAGGGACAATCATTTGGACGAAGCTGGAAGGTGATCTTGGGAGCCACCGATTCTACATAGTAGAACCAGACCCAGAGAAGAATTCTCAAGACTACATCGTGGGAAAGACGTTAGTCGAACCAAAGAACACCATGGTTCCAGTGAGAGTTTTGAACGCAAGACCACACACTGTCAAACTAAGGCGAGGGAGGTGACTGGGAAATGCACGCCGATTACCGCCGTCGCAACAATATCTGAACGTGATGCTCCAAAACCTCTCCCATCACCTTGGACAACGGAAACGAGAGAGACGATTCTCTAGTCCAGTGAGCTGAATCAGGAGCAGCGAACTATGGCAGAGAATCTTATCAATGAGTACGCTGATGTATTTGCCTCACAGGACGGAGAATACGGCCGAACACACCTGGTACAACATCGAATAGACACTGGTGATACTAGACCAATTCGTCAGCCTGCTAGGCGCCTTCCATTGGCAAAGCAGACAGAAGTTGCAGAGATGGTGTCGGCAATGGAGAAAGAAGGTCTGATTGAAAGTTCCAAAAGTCCGTGGGCATCACCGGTTGTACTGGTTAAGAAGAAAGATGGCAGCACGCGGTTCTGCGTGGACTATCGGCAGCTCAATTACGTCACCAAGAAAGACAGCTATCCTCTGCCACGGATTGACGACACGCTAGACACACTATTAGGAGCCCGATGGTTTTCCACTCTCGACTTGAAGAGTGGCTACTGGCATGTACAGATCCATCCAGAAGACCGGGAGAAAACCGCCTTCACCGCAGGAAATGGGCTATGGCAATGCTCCGGCGACTTTCGAGCGATTGATGGAATGTGTCCTGCAAGGGTTAACATGGGAAACCTGTTTGGTATACTTGGATGATGTCTTCGTCGTTGGAAAAACGTTTGCGCAACACCGAGACAATCTAAGGGATGTGTTTCAAATGCTTCGAAGTGCCCACCTGAAGCTCAACCCCAAGAAGTGCGCCCTGTTTAGAGCAGAAGTCAAGTACCTGGGACACATAATTTCAGCGAAAGGAGTGAGAACCGATCCAGAGAAGGTCAAAGCGGTGAAAAACTGGCCAGTCCCCAAAGACAAACACCAACTAAGGAGCTTCCTGGGCCTAGCCACCTACTACAGACGGTTCGTGAAGGATTTTGCCGGGATCGCAAAGAGCCTGCACCAGTTGACGGAAAAGGGAAAACAATTCAAATGGTCAATTGAGTGCGAGAAGAGCTTCAAGGCACTTAAACAACGGCTATGCGATGCCCCGATACTAGCTTACCCCACTCCCGGGGAAACATTCATTGTGGATGCAGATGCTAGTAATGCCGGGGTAGGAGCCGTACTCTCCCAGGTGCATGATGGCCAAGAGAAGGTGGTTGCGTACTTCAGCAAGGTGCTCTCTAAGCCAGAAAGGAACTACTGCGTGACAAGGCGGGAACTTCTAGCTTTGATCTTGGCTACGAAGCATTTTCGCAAATACCTCTATGGAAGGAAGTTCGTTCTTCGCACAGACCATGCAGCCTTAAAATGGCTATTACAGTTCAAGAGTCCTGAGGGTCATGTCGCAAGATGGACCGAAAGGCTGCAAATCTACGACTACGAAATACAGCATCGTAAAGGAAGGCTCCACTCTAATGCGGATGCACTGTCCCGGAGACCATGCAGAACTGATTGTAAACATTGTGCGCGTCAGGAAGAACGGCAGCTGGTTTCCATCCAAAGAATGAGAGCCGAACCTATCGCCGGCTGGAGCGTAGATGAGATCCGGAACACTCAGAAGGAAGACCCGGATATCGAGCCGGTTCTGGCCTGGAAGGAGAACATGGAGAAACCGGATCATCAGGACATCTCTCACAGAAGCCCGACCTTAAAGGCATATTTTGCGCAGTGGGACTCCCTCCATGTCCAAGAAGGTGTTCTGAGAAGAAAATGGGAATCCTCCGACGGAAAGTCGTTTGTAATGCACCTTGTCGTACCGCAAACGGGGGTCAAGGAGGTGTTACAGGAAATGCATGGCGGGGCGTCCGGAGGCCACTTGGGAGTGAATAAGACGCTAGAAAAGGTACGAGAACGTTTTTATTGGTTAAAAGCGAAGGAAGATATCGAAGACTGGTGCAGAAAATGCGACGTGTGTGCAGCTAGTAAGGGTCCGAGTATCAAAACTCGAGGTATGATGCACCAATACAACGTGGGAGCACCTTTCGAACGAATCGCCATTGACATCGCAGGCCCTTTCCGGAAACCGACAAAGGGTCTTAGGGACATACACCAAAGGACCAGAAGCCAGATTAAGATGACGAGCTACCGCATGAAGACCAGGTATGATGCCAAGGCAACAACGTCAAGATTCCAGGAAGGAGATCTGGTGTGGCTGTATAATCCCCATCGCCAAAAGGGGAAATCACCTAAATTGCAGCGGAACTGGGAAGGTCCCTACAGAATAGTAACCCGCATCAACGATGTTTTCTACCGCATCCAGCGAGGACCAAGGGCCAAAATGAAAGTGGTTCATGTGGACCGGCTGAGTCGATACAAGAGGCGACTAAATCCAATCTCCGTATACCGAGCGTATAGTGTATACAAAATATGCAATGAACAAAACAAAAAGATATATAACCCCATTTGGCAGTCCAGCTTTACTGGAAAATCCACCTTCTTCGGAGGTCGGCTCTACGGATTCTGGGGAGAGCCGCTTATTGCAATCCAATGACCCTTTTTCAAAAAGTTCAAGGGTATCTCGATCTCCTCCACCAAGATCGAATAACTCCCGGAAAAGAAGTCCACCGGAAGCGCCAGCGCGCGAAATTCAGGACTCAGCGAAATGTAACAGCTTTGAGGAAGAAAATAAAATACTCCGAAGGAAGCTTAACGAAATGGATCTACTCTATCAAGAGCTCAAGAAAGAAATAGACTTATTAAAAGAAGAAAATAAGGTCCTAAAGAGCTCACGTATAGAGGAAGAACGCGAATGTACTCCAGCACGCTTAGCTAGTCGGGAATATCACACCGACGAAGAAGAGTTAGCACGCGAAACGTGTCGGGTCACAAAGAAGAGACCTAGTAATAAACGGAGAGTCGGCTCTTCGCACGAAGTCGAGTCCCTAAAAGAAAAAGAGAAAGAAGAGCACAAAGAACAGCAAGAAAAGCAACCTCGAGCGCAATCTCGTCAACCCCCACCAATTAACATCGCCGGGTTAACGGAATTTAATAAGTTGCAAAGCCTTCTTAAAGGAACTTTAACATCGAAATATAAGGTCACGTCTTTGAGGGACAATGCGTGGAAAATTAACGTCGATGAATACGACGACTACCAAGAAGTGTCCCAAAAGTTAAATACCGAAAAAATTGAGTGGTATACTTTCGAAATCAAGTCAGAAAGGCCACATCGTGTTGTTGCAATTGGACTCCACCCCTCATGCACCAAAGAAGATATTATGACTGGCCTTCAAGACAAAGGCTTTAAAATTCTTGATGCCGTTAATATCATCAAAATGGAGAAGCAACAAACGGAAATAGATAAAGACATCTTGGTAAGGCGTGGACTTCCGCTCTTTATGCTTACCTTCGATAAGTCCGACAATATCGACGATATCTACCGAATTAGGACCATACTAAATATCGTAGTCAAAATCGAGCCTATGCGTAGAAATATAAGAATGATTCCGCAGTGCAAACGTTGCCAAGGATTCAATCATACGCAAATGTACTGCAAAAAAGAACCGCTATGTGTGAAATGCGCTGGAAATCACCTCTCCCAAGTTTGTGGAGTAAACAAACAAACCTCCGCAACCTGTGCTAATTGTAAGGGAAAGCACCCGGCAAATTATAGAGGCTATGAAGTAGCTAAAGAGTTACAAAAACGAAGAGATGCGCTCCTTAAGCCCCTAAATGCAATATCAAAACCGCAAATTAAGCCAAAGCGTAAGGTCGCGGAGGAGAAAGAGTGCAAATCAAAACTACCGGGTTCAGAGCGCAAAAAGGTGAGGGAAAGAATGACGAAAGAAAAGCCTTCGACCTCTGTTCCTAAAAGAAACGGTACAGAAAAGTTACAATTGGAAAAACGACCGGGTAATGACCTTCGAACATCAGGAGTGCAGACTTACGCTCAGGCTGCATCCGAAATACCAAAAAATATTCAAATTTCGAAGGACCCTGTTTCTCATGTTTTTTCAGTTATTCTAGAGAAACTTGAAGAGCAAAGCAAAATAATTAAAATTCTTCTCGATAGTCTGGTTAAGCTCGAAAGTAATTCAGGGAAAACGCGTACACCAACTAGATTATGAATGAAAAACGAATGTTAAAAATATGTACTTGGAATGCAAACGGACTATTGCAAAAACTTGACGAATTGGAATTATTCTTGCGTGAAAAAGATATCGATATTTGCTTGATTTCTGAAACCCACGTAAAAAACGAATCGCATTTAAAAATAAAAGGCTATAATGATTACCACGCTTGTCACCCTTCGGGAAAAGCGAGAGGCGGATCATCATTGTTTATTAAAGACTGCATCTAACAATCCGAAGACCTAAAGATCGAGCTTGAAACTTTGCAACTGTGCACGATTCGAATAAAAAATAGTCAGCGCTAAGGGAACTCAAACATGAGATCGGGAATTTAAAACCTAAGAAAGCTCCTGGTTATGACTTGATCACCGGAGAAATTCTCAAAGCTTTACCTAGAAAAGCATTGACTAAGCTTCTTCATATTGTAAATGCTGCGCTCATTAAAACACGTGCCTAACCAATGGAAAGTTGCGAAAGTTATAATGATTTTAAAACCAGGAAAGCCTCCAAATGAGGTAAAATCTTATAGACCAATTTCGCAACTTCCAGTCATATCCAAAATTTTCGAGAGGATATTGCTAAGGCGCTTCCAACCGGTTATAGAAGGAAATAATCTTATCCCTGACCACCAGTTTGGGTTCAGAAGTAAGCATTCGACGATTGACCAAGTGCATAGAATTACTGATGTAATCGAGAAAGCACTTGAAGAGAAAAAGATATGCTCAAGCGTATTTCTTGACGTCTCGCAAGCCTTTGATAAGGTGTGGCATGATGGCTTGAATTGTAAATTACGACAAGTTCTGCCTGTATGCCTATACGACATTCTAGAATCATATCTCGGGAATAGACTCTTCCGTGTTAGACATGGAAATGAATACTCGGTGCTAAAAGAAATGTCGGCCGGTGTACCGCAAGGAAGCGTTCTTGGGCCACTTCTCTATCTGTTATATACTCGAGATATACCGAAAGAAGATGGCACTATCCTGGCTACGTTTGCCGATGACACCGCTATCCTAGCCGTAGGTAAAACAATCGAAGAAACGACTGCAAAACGCACTGAATAAAGTAAATGAATGGACGAGGGACTGGCGGATCGCCCTCAACGAATCTAAATCTGTTCACGTGAATTTCACTTATAAGAAAACTAATGTCTTGCCAATTTTCCTAAACTTGGCCAGAATACCTTTTGCAAACGAGGCCAAATACCTTGGAATGACACTCGACGCAAAACTGAAATGGAATTCGCACGTGAAAATGAAACGTAAAGAACTCGAAATCAAATATAGAGAAATGAACTGGTTGCTCGGAAAACACTCCCAGCTCAGTACTGAGAACAAACTGCTTTTATACAAGCAAGTGCTAATGCCGGTATGGACTTACGGTATACAACTTTGGGGCTGTACCAAGAAAACAAACGCCAATATTTTACAAACTTTTCAAAATAAAGTGCTAAGAGAAATTGTCCACGCACCGTGGTATACTAGAAACGATGATATCCACAGGGATCTCGGAATTCCGACAATCGAAGCTGAAATTAGAAGCTTCGCGAGAAAGCATAGAAACCGACTAATCGGACATGTCAACAATACAATCCAACAAATTCTGGATGAAAGCAATTTATTGCGCCGACTACAAAGGACGAAACCTTTCGACTTGGCGAGATAGGAATCAACCGCGCCTAGACTGCGGAACATGCAGGCTCTTTCAGTGGAAGGTAACCTGCCAAACGTGTTATTTTTTCATGATAGAAAAATTGCTTGATAAGTTCGTTCTTAGTTGTAATATATAACAAATTAAATCGCAGGGTGGTTTTTTTTAGTCAGTAAGAATCTGACACTACTATGAGCACGCGCTTGCTATCCTCATAGTGTCTATGGAAGATTTTTTCACCAACCCTCGGGAAAAAAAAAAAAAAAAAAAAAAAAATGGCCGAAATGAGGATGCACTTGTTCGGGACGAACACGTCTAAGAGGGGGGCAATGTAGCATAATAATAACTACGCTCCCTAAAAGTATGATGCAACAAATTCCGAAGTGTCTTTTCATTCTGGCAGAATTTTGGTCCGAACTGTCCTTTCATTCGAGGTTCGTGTCTGCGATGAAGTCTCCACAGCTCATGTCAACGAAAGAGACGGATAATATCACGGATAAGAGGGAATTATAACTGCAAGAATTATTACATCAGAATTTCTCTTGTTCCAGTGGTCGAAGAATTTGCTAGAAGTTTCTGCCTATCAGAAACTTCTGCTATATAAGGACAGATGGCGATTGAGAAGCGGAGCAGTAGTTTTTAAACTGTGGCGAAGAGATTAGAAAAGTGATAATGGGCGAAGTTGTAATTTTGTGATAAATTGAAAGTTGAGAGTTAACAAGAAGAAGTAATTAGTTTGGATTTGTGAATTAAGTCATTGAAAGGAGATAAGTGATTTGAGAGGAAAGAGACATTGTAACAAAAGAATTGCGAAGAATAGTATAGTGTGAACCTGAATTGTTCTATAGACTAGAAAATAAAGAAATAATTTCTCAGAATATTGTTTTATCTACTCGAGCCGTAGCTCGCATATTACAGTATATTTAAATCTGTAAAATTCAATGAAATAATTTTAAATAATTTTGAAAATATTAAGGAAATAGAAGAATTACAATACCACAAAAACGTGTCCTATGGAATAAATATGAATTTAACGATTATTGCGTTCATTTTAATAATTGCATTAGCAATATTTTGTAAGAATCAAAAACATGTTAAAGTTAAAATAGATAATAAAATTCAGGAGAGTCTTAAAGTAAACGGGGGGGGAGTTATGTATACGTCAGCATCCCCAGTGCACAAGTATGACACGTTTTTGTCGGAGGCAACGAACTACCTTCAACGTAAGATTTAAATTACAGCAAGTCGTTCAGACGGCGAGCTGCATAATATGCAGGAATCATATGTCACACATAGTTTTCTCGTGTGAACATAAATGGCAATGGCAAAACTGCTGATTAAGATAAAATAATGCAACTTATAGAACTGTAAAGAATAATTCAGTGTGAGTTTTCCGTTGATCGTCTTGAAGTCTAGATTGTTTAAGATTTTCTGTTTGTCGTAAATAAAGTTTCATTTTATTTCATTTTTTTTTATCATGCACTGCTCGGAGTATTATTAAAGTCGGGCAAGAAAGACGAAAATATAATAATGATGATTTTCGAATTGCGCCTTTGTTTCCGTGAAATAAACAATTGATCGCTGATTTGGTTTTCTAAGTTTGTCTTCGGAAGTCTGCATTGGATTAAAGTGTTTAGGTATTGAAATTAAATAAAATTAACAGGCATAAAAGACGGTGTATTTCTTATCTTGGCATTTTTTTTTATACTTGCACAGATATTTTAGCTCTTTAACCGACATTGAATTTTTGTTTGGTTAAATTTATGTAAAAGATACGTACATCATTACTAACTACACATTTTCCGTCAGCCCAATTGTTTAATTTCTGAATTGTATATGAATATAATGCGTTAGACTTAATTAAGAAATTAAATCTAGGTTTTAAACATAAAAAAAATCGTGTGAAAATAAAATCAGTTTCTCTTTCTATAAAGTAAAAATGATGAAGAACTGGGAACAATTGAACAACTAAACCTGCCAGTTTATCTGATTCCTTTCTACATATCACTATGCCCGGGAATATTTTTTTTTTATAATTCACGCGAGTTACATCCCAAAGTTCCGGTAACATGATGCCAACAGGAAAAGTCAGGCCGGAAATATTGCATTTTGTAGAAAACCTAAGTCATTCTCGACACAGCGTAAATGAAATATGTTGATATAACATTTATTTATTTAATTGATCAAGCTGACACCAAATAATATTTAGTAAACAGGAAATGCAATAACAGCAAATTGCGAGAATGATTACGGCGAATTAAGTAAGAAGTAGTCTTGTCTCTACCGTTCAACATGTAAGTCTAAGAGTATATTAATAAAGTGTATATTTTTGAATTATTAAAAAAATATGTGTGATCTTCTTATTTTTTCCTCTGCTTTCATATTTGGTATTCTCTGAAGAGAACTAAATACATAACTGGCGCAGTCAAAGGAGTATAATTCTAAAGAATATAAACAGAACCATTTTTGTTAAAAAAAAAAAAAAAACCAAAAAAAAATATAAGTGTCTGCAAGAGTAATAACAAACAAATAATAAAACAAAACCAGTGAACTAGTGTCCTATAGGTTAATAAGTTTATGCAATACATATGAAACGAAGTGTTCGATAAATATCGTAATTTTGGCAGTGACAGTGATAGTAATAGTGAATCGGAATTAAATACGATGGCCATTCAACAGGTAATTTCATTGCTAATGCAAACAATTCACCAACAGCAAAATGATATTGTTCATTTGCAACAACAACTCAACCAATTCCTGCTGCAACAAAATGAAGAACAAGCCAATCGACGACCAAATGCAGACCAAATCAACCCCAACGGAAGTATATTCAAACTGTCAACTGATCAAGTGTTAAACCATTTTCGTCACTTGGAGCCATTCAATGGCAGAAATGATTTTACATTAATGCAATTTATCGGATCTGTAAATAACGCATTAGACTTGTGTAACAGCGAGCAAACAAAGCAATACGTCATCAAGATGATACTGAAAGAGAAAATTCAGTGGGAAGCAAAGAGATGTGTACAACGACTTGGCGACGGTTTAACCTGGGAAAAAGCAGAATCGGAGCTGAAGCTACTCTTCCGACCTCACAAGGACTACGGAGAACTAATTAATGAATGCCGAAATTTTAAGGTATGTAATTTAAGACAATTTTTTGATAAGGTTAAATCAGTTAATTATCAATTAAATGAATTATATAATTTTGAAAAAGAAGGTGATAAACCAACAATATATTCTCCAGAAAATAACGATGAATACCTGGTAGGAATCGTTATGGAAACATTAGATAGTTTAGTACGTGGTAATTTAAAAAAAAATAGTACCTTGTTAGAGGTATACAATAAATTCGCAGAGCTCAAACTACTTGACGATGAAAGGGCTATCAAAATTTTTTTGTTAAAAATAGCGACAAGGAATTAAATCCTGAAACTTGTAGGAAGTTAAATAGAACACAAAATTATGGCGAGACATTTAGCAATAATAGAAGACAAAATAACGACACTAACAGTTACAGCAATTTTCAACAGAACAGGCATCGAACTAACAACAAAGATAATAATATAAAAAATTATAATGACACTCACTCTAATACAATTAGTAATCAGCCTCAAGAGAACAACCAGTTTAGAGGTACTAACTACACATATAATTCAGGTCGATCTCGCAATTATCAAAATAACTCTTATTCTGGTTTGACGCGAAATAGAAATAATGACAATAGTTCTAGTGCCTATAACCGTATTCAGCCTATGGAGATAGGAAACATCGAAAAACGTGAAAATTTTTCAACGGAGCCTCATGCTCAAAATTACCGATAGTAACTCTTACTACAGGTAATCAAACAATTAGGTGCTTGATTGATACCGGCTCTGAAACAAGCATTATAAAACACAACTTCTTACAACATTACCCAGAATTAGAGCTTTCAGACCCTATATTTTACTCTACAATAAATGGCAAGAATTTGGTAGACCGTCAGATATTCACCCCATTCCCAAAAGAATTTTTGTCTAAAAGAACAATGGCATGGAAAGTGCTTACATTGAATGGTAGGAAATAAGACGCAATTATTGGCAAAAATTTGTTATCATATTTAAAGGCAAAAGTAGAACTGGGGGAAAGACAGTTAGAAATAAACGGTACCAAAATCTTTTTTGAGGATGGTTACCCATATGAAATTAATCAAGTTACTGCCTTAGAAATTAACGAGGGATGTAGTAGCAATTGTATAAATTTAAATAATTTAAATGCTCACGAAAGTAAATTAATTAAGAATCTAATGCAAAATTATTAAGAATTATTTTTTAAGGAAGGTGACGAATTAACATGTTCTACTGAAGTGCAACACGCAATTTTCACTACCACATGTAGACCAATATATGTACTCCAAAATATATCGTTATCCTCAAATCCATGAGGAAGAAATAGAGAAACAAATTTCAGAAATGCTTTCGCAAGGGATTATAAGAGAAAGCAGTTACCCATACAATTCTTCTCTTTGAATCGTTCCAAAGAAGTCAGATAATTCCGGGAAAAAGAAATGGCGGATAGTTATCGATTTTCGAAAACTGAATGAAGTTACGATATAATATAAGTTCGCAATTCCCAATATAGAAAATATATTGAACAAATTGGGAAGAGCCCAATATTTCACCACTCTGGATTTGGCGAAAGGATTCCATCAAATCCTGGTCAAATCTGAGGATCAAAAGAAAACTGCTTTCTCTACTCCAAACGGTCATTATGAGTATGTCAGGATGCCGTTCTGGCTTAAAAATGCCCCGGCAACCTTTCAAAGATTGATGAACTCAATCCTTAAGGACTACATTAACTAAATTTGTGTCGTTTACCTCGATGACATTTTAATTTTCAGTACATCACTAGAAAAACACATTTCTAACATTCGAAAAATATTTGATAGGTTGAGAGAGGCAAAATTAAAAATGCAAATAGACAAGTGCAACTTTCTCCTCAGAGAAACAGAATATTTAGGTCATATATTAACACCTGAAGGTGTACGGGCAAACCAAGTTATTCGAAACTTGGCGCTACCAAAAATGCAAAAACAAATTAAATCTTTTTTAGGAGTCACCGGTTACTATAGGAAGTTCATTAAGAACTATGCTAAGATTGCACATCCTTTAACGAAATATCTGAAGAGAAGTTTTCACCCTAGTTTTATTGCCGCTTTCGAAAAATTAAAAGATCTGATAACCAATCATCCAATTCTTAGATATTCCGATTTTGCTAAAAACTCTAAACTCGTGACAGATGCTAGGAATGTTGCCATCGGAGCAGTTTTGACTCAAGATGGCCACCCAATTTCTTATGCCTCTAGAACACTGAACAACCATGAGCTAAATTATTCCACCATTGATAAAGAACTGCTAGCTGTAGTGTGGGGTGTTAGGTATTTTAAGCCCTATTTATTCGGAAGGGAATTCGAATTACAAATAGACCATCAGCCAATCAAATGGCTTCACTCAAAGTATACTGGAAAAAATATAAACCCTCGACGATTAGGAGAATACGACATAAAGATCGATTATATTAAGGGCAAGGAGAACGTTATTGCAGACTTCCTAAGTCGTATAAATATTGAAAATAAAGAGATAAACGCTATACCCAAACCGACGGTGAAACAAATCAAGATCAAGCTGATTTAAACTTAGAAACTAACTCATTGTCTTCAGGAAGTGTTGCAAACTTGAACACAAAAATGAAGTCTTTAAAGAGATTTCCGACGAAAAACTAAAAAAGTTAAATAATCTTGAGGAAAGGCAAGAAGTTAATGCATCCGAGGATGTCCAAACCATCCACTCTCAGGAACAGAATATGGAAGACCATATTCCTATTTTAGATACTATAGTTAACCGATTTAAGATGCATATATTATTCTTAGAGCGTAAAGAACGAGAAATTAAATTTTTTTTAAAAATACTAGAATTTATATCGACAAAAACGACATATTTGAAGGAAATGTTAGCGTAATTTTAAGGAAATATTTAAAAAAAAAAAAAAGTAAAATAGGAATTTATTCCTTTCTTAGTGATGGAGAATATAATGAACTGCAACAAAAAATAATCGAGACATTCCCTGATAAAAACATATTCAAATTTGTAAAATGTAGTTACATCGCTAGGGATATAGAGGACGACGAAAGCCTAAAAAAGCAAAAAGCACTGTTCCGTAAAAATGAGGTAGGACATTCCCGAATAATTTCAACTTATGAGGGAATAAAAAAGAAAATTGATCATCCAAATCTCAAAACAGTAATTCTTCAATTAATTAATAATTGCGAAATTTGTTCCTCAGCGAAATATGATAGAAACCCGATAAGAAATAAATTCTTCCTTACAGAAACTCCATCAACATTAAACGAAATTGTCCTTGTTGATATTTATGTTAATAGCAAACATTCATTTATAGTTTTCATAGACAAATTTTCAAAGTTTGCTACAACCTTGTTTTTAGAAGATAGAAATAGTTTGACAATAGTAGAAAAATTGAAACATTTTATAGCAATCCGTGGAAAAGTAAAGAAATTGACTTTTGATAATGAATTTAAATGAAAAAATGTTGAAGAATTTTGCAAAAAAGAAAATATCGATTATCACATTACTCGTATGTTGAAAGGATAAATAACACTCTCACAGAAAGAATTATGGCAATGAATCTAGAGAACAAAGAACCCATCACAAATGCTTAACGCAGTCATACTTTACAACACCAATTATCACTCCACCATAAAATGCACCCCCTCCGAAGTAAATGAACGAAAAGTTGACTTCAGTCTAATTAAACAAAGAACTACAGGATTCATTAAAAATTATTTATTTATTTATTTATTTAGCTTAGCTTAATTCAAGCAGAACTTAAAAACTACACAAAAACTAGACTATTACTAAGTACAACTTAAGACTAAGGGTAAGTACTTAAAAACTAAACTTAAAATTAAAACTAAAGTGATTAGGGCGGAGGAGTGGAAGTGAAATTCTGGAGAGCGTTTCTGAGTGCAAATCTAAAAATAAATAAAATAAAAAATAAATATTTGGCGCAACAGCTCTTTTAAGTGCCAGGGCCTAGCTTCTCGCAACCACTCGTGTTGTGTGCGTTATATTTTTCACACGAATGGAAGGGACCTACAGTTTAGTGCCTTATCCGAAAGGCAATTTGTTTTGAGAAGCTTTTTCATGACAACAATACTCTCGGATGTTTGTCAGACGTTCGCGAGAGGTGGGATCGTGAAAAAACTTTTTGGTGTTTTCTGAGATTCGAACTTGGAACCTCTTGCGTAGTGATCCGACACACTAACCACTACGCCACGACGCCCAGTGCAAATCTGCTACAGTGAAAATCAAAAGAGCTGTTGGCCGAACGTAGCATTCTAGACATTGGCTCGTTACAGCCATAATAACTGCGATGGAAATTGACACGGAAGATTGGTACAGACCTCAGGAGGCATGGGTTAGTGTCAAGGGAAATCATTTGGGGCAGATTAGAGCAGTCGATGTTTCCTGCTAACAGCTGATGTACAAAGAGTATGTCACCAATTTATCTACTTATTTCAAGTGGCTGTACGTTAATTAATTTTAAACGATTCTCATAGGGGGGTAAGTTATATCTGTCAGACCGGATGAAAATGCGTTAAACAGCCTCTATTCGAAGGGAATGGGTATCATGATAGGGGGACCATACTTGGCTAGCATATTCGAGGATTGGCCGAACAAATGTGAAGTAGAGAGATTTCGTGACGTAGGGGTTCGAGAATTCTTTAGACCAGCGTTTTACGAAACCGAGCGCAGAGTTGGATCTGCTAATAATTTTATCAATATGACAGCGGAAATTTAGTTCTCTGTCGCAGATAACACCCAAATCGCGCAATAAAGTTACAAAAGGGACGGGCTCGTCAGAGATAAAGTAGGATCTAGGGGCTGGAAGACGCTTTCGGGAATATGTAATAGCTTGACATTTGTTGACGTTGAGCTCAAGAAAATTTTGACACCAAGTTGAAAAGTTGTTCAAGTCAACTTGAAGTGGGCGAGAGTCAACGGGGTTTAATATGTGCCTGAAGATTTTCATGTCATCAGCGTAGATGGATAGGTAAGAGTCTTTCATGATGAAGTCAACGTCGTTAATTGACAAAATGAAAATCAGGGGACCAAGATGGCTACCTTGAGGGACCCGGGAAGTGGCATTAATGGGTTCGAATACAGCAGATCTAAATAGTATTTTGAATTGACGTTCCTCAAGGTAGGATTTAATCCACCCAATGAAACCCAGTTGGAAGCCAAAGGATTTGAGTTTAAAAGAATGATTCTGAAGGAGAATAATCTTAAATAATAACGCGATGCAATTAGTATTATTAGATTTATTATTAGCAGAACAACAAAAAAGCACACGGAAACCAACCAATAAAAAGAACAAAAAACAAAAATGGTACTAAAAAGATAAAGTAAAATGTTAGAAAGAGACAGATCGCTATGATCCACACGACAGCCAACATCCGAACCTCTCCTTCCATAATATCATAGCAGAGCAGCCAACTGCCACAAGAATGCGTCCAGGTATGGTACTGGATCTTAGACAGATTCTGTGCGAGATTTTATCGAAGGCCTTACTAAAATCTGTGGCAATTACATCAACTTCTTTGCCATCCTCTAATGCAAACAGAGTGCTAGATACGAATTCCGTTAAGTTAGTAGTGTTAGGGGAAAAGATAGACTTACAATGGAAGAACATTGTATCGTAAACTATGCTTTCAAAAAGCTTAGGAACGCAGGAGAGTTTAGCAATGAGCCGGTAGTTCTAGATTTCATTTTCCAGACTCTTTTTGTGAAAGGGAATTGTGTAAGAGCTCTTCCAAAGCTTGGGGAAGACTCCTTGTGCAAAAGACATTTCGAAGAGAACAGTGAGGGGTTGGGCCAGATGGTTGAAGGAATTTTTAAGTACTATTGGAGGAATACCATCAGGACCAGGAGAGTATTCGTTCTTGAGTTTTTTTATCTTTTCTTTCACGTGTTCCACGGCTATGTCAACGGAGACTAACGAGGTTTGGGCACAGCTTTTCATGTAGGAGAAGTATTCAAGATCAACTTCAAGCCCATGGTTGCAAAATGATTGGCTGAAAAAGTGAGCAAATAAATTTGCGACTATCTTAGGATCACCGGAGGAAGTGTTAGACAATTTTAAGTAGATCGATAGTTGTCAGATTTTCTTTTTGTGTTGATGAAGTGGAAAAATCATTTCGGATCGGAGATCAAGGTGTGCTGGATTTGGTCTAAATATTCGAGATATAAAGATACACAGAGTTCGGAAAAGTGGGTATATGAGTGGAGGTAATTGGAAAAGTCAGAGTGCGAACGAGATTTAAGGTACGTGTGCCAAAGTTTATTTCTTCTAATGCGAAACGAGCGCAATTCTTTGGTGAACCAGGGTGGGAACGACGAGGAGTTCTTCTGAAGCACGAATGGAACAGATTGTGTGAATAAGTTGAAGATTTCGGCGTAGAACAAAGTAAGAGCACCGTCGATAGTAATGCTAGGATTTTCAAAAATAACATTGAAATTAACGTTACTCAAAAGGTTATTCAGTTTTATGAAGTCTGCTTTACGAAAATTAAAACTGTATGAGTTTTCAGAGTGCACAGTTTTATTACCGTTGTTGTAAAAAAAATGTGAGAGATAGAGGTGGGTAGTAGCGGTCTAATTTGGAGAGAAGGTGGTTGCTCGCTGATATGATGCAGTTGTCGGCATCTGATGAGAAAATAAGGTCAAGGGAATCGCATCTATGGCAAGTTGGTAGCATTGGATTGGTTGAAATGGACGAATGTAGCAGCAGAAGATGTAGATGTTGCTACCAGCGATTGTTATTTTGACGCAAATGAACTCGAAATTAGCGGTGTGCGAGGTTTTAAAGAGTGTAGAGTCGAGGCGATTGCGTATTGCTAAGAGAACACCGCGACCAGAGGAATTATCTTCATTTTTAAGACCATCGTCCATCGTCAGATACAGTCCAGAGCGCTCCGAATTTTTTAATTGTAGTAGGTTCAGTGGAAGTTGCAGCAGGAGATACAGCGGCAGGTAATGTGGGTGAAACCTATCTGTCAAGTGGAGCTGGTACAGCAGGTGTAATGTCGAGATTAATGGCATTAAAGAGCTCTTCTTGCAGGGACTTTTTATTAGGTGGCTGTTTGTCGCAGGAGGTTAAGTCTAGTTTGCTAGAAGGGAACTTCAATTTTTCTCCGATATCGATGACAGCTAGCCTGGTCGAAGCCGATTCGTCTCTCAGAGATCTAAGGTAAAGTTCGACCTCTTCTACGCGTTTCATGTGAACCGCCATATTAGAAGCCAAAGAATCGATTTCAACTGACTGGTTTAACAGGGACTCACTCATTAACTGCACATTTGCATGAATTGAATTGCGTAGGAATACGAGTACCTTAAGTTCGTAGATTTGAGTAACTAAGATGGAGAGAGGGCCGGTGGTCTTAGCAAATTCTGCGTTAAGGTGGGATTTAGTGAGCGCGTCGCGGGATTTTTTTGAGGTCGATTCGTTTAGCTCCGTAAGCTGCTTGACCAATATTATTGAACTTAGACTTGTTCAGTTCACTAGCACATTCGATAACATTGTTAAGGTCGTCAACACATTTAATGACTTCATCAAACTTTGCCAGTTGCTGGATCATTTTCTTGGATGAAAGCGAACGAATTTGTCGAATCACTGTTGCACTAAAGAGCGAGCATGATATGAGAGAGGGAAATTTCTTTGCACTCAACGCAAAAGAAAAAATAGTTATTTGAGAATTATTTTATAGGTAACTGATCTTTTGCTGATGCCGGTGCAAATGGGATGGAACAATTTCCCACAGAGGCAATTACAAGACACCAATTCAGCGTTGTTGCTTTCGGCACAATTTCCGTTACCACATTGCTTTTCCATTATTGAGGTAGGTCAGTTTAGTGAGTAAACGCACTAAGAGGTCGACGAACAATGATGGCAAAATCGAAAAACGCTAAGACGGCCAAAATATAAACAAAGATAAACAGCGAGGTAAACGCACTAAGAGGTCGACGAACAACGACGGAAAATGCAAAAATTACAAAGACGAGCACTTTCAACAAAAAAAAAATACTGAGGGGGCAATTTCAGGGAATTATTATTATGCTGCGTTGAGCGGTAAGTGGAAATTCACGAGAGGGGGAAAAAAGAAAAACACTTCCAAACAGGTTGACAGTCAAATTAGATATAGAGACGTAAGATAGTTAAACTAGTTTTAAACGTTTTTTGTCTAGCACTTAAGGTAAAATGAATTGAGAAATAAAAATGCATCAAAAATTATTGAAAAATGTAGAGGTCAAATTGTTCCTGTTTTGTTTTTTCCTACGTAGACTTTCTTGTGAAGCTATGTGAAATGGATGGGCCATATCTGTTAGCGCTTTGCTTATTAAATTAACTGCTCTTTTTTGTCCAAGTCTATGAATTGATTTGTAACCAGCTTCTATTCTAAGAGCTGGTCCTGTAGCTGTTTGGTAGCATTCGTTTATGGCTACATCAATTATCTCTAAGTTTTTCTTTGATGCCCACATGAAGTGAGTTAGTCATGCTGGAGGGTGCCTTTGACTAGGGTTTTTGTTATTTTAAGAGCCGTTTCTATATGTGATCCTTTTCGACGGGAACATATCAATTTCAGAGCGTTGATTCGATTTTTCAATTGATAGTATTTTTTATACGAAGATCCCATTATAGATTACCACTGAAAATTACACCGAGGACTCTTAATTCTTTTTTGGGTGTGACTGTTGAGTTACGAAGAACAAGAGGGGTCGGCATACCCTTCTTTTTCCGACAAAGGTGAAGTGCCTTTATTTTGGAGGGTGGAACATTCGCACCAGTTTTTTGGGTTCAAGAATAAATTGTTATTGTTATTATATTATTGCTTATTCTTTTTTCCATCAGCCAGCCTATTCTGCGTCCAATAATTTTTTCAAAATTTTTAGAAAGAACAGGTAGAAGTGATACCGGACGATACCCATCTGCTTGATAATAGTTCCGAGAGCTTTTAGGAAACAGCTTGAGTATAGCTTTCTTCCAATCATGAGGAAAGATAGCAGTCCGAAGGATGTTGTTATATAATGAACAAATTCGGTTCTTAAGACTATCAACAGCTGATTTTACCATACTGTATGTGATTTTGTCATCTCCTGGGGTAGCTCCTTTAAGCACTTGTAGGGTCATGTCAAACTCGATTCTTGTAATATCATCGCTAAGCTGTACACATACGTTTTCTTGGGCAAGGAGGACACTTAAGTTAAAGTCCAGTTTCTTAGTTATAACATTGTCTGAATAGGTGCTATTTTCACTATACTTTTATCACGTTTTTGAGAAGGTATTGGCTATTTTTTCTGGGTCATTTTCTAAAGAGCCATCTAGGAACATGTACGGAAAGTTTTGAGTGGACTTTGGAGATCTCAAAGAATCAATTCTATTCCATGGAGTTTTTGAGTCCAGTGCTGGCTTCATTGTATTCACGAATTTTATAACATATAGCCGGAAATTCTTGGAGCATGCTGTGAAACAACTTCTTGTTGGACTAGCCAAGCCGAGCCCTCAAACTGTTAAAGTAGCAGTAGTTGTATTTCAGTTCTTACACAGGTCGCTGAGCTTGAGACAATATGGGTGCGGTACATTTTGCCGGTATACTTGTCACGCTACAGGTTCACGGCTCAAATTCTGATGCCAAGAATCATCTATTTATTTCACATGAAATAAATAAAAAAGTCGATCAATTGCGAAACCTTTGTTCACTCTACTACGAAAGCATAACATAAAAAAAAAAAATACTGTGAACCATGAGCAAAGATAATAACAACAAAACAAAAATGAAGTTTACTGAAACTTAATACCTGAGTTTCAACCTGTAGTGGGTTCTCAATCTTTCTTTCTCTCTCACTATTTCCCTATGGAGCGCGCAAATTATAAAAAAAAAAACCTGAAATAGGCATTATGTAGAGCGCTTGTCATTCGGAAGTAAATGAAGCAAGTATCACACATAAATACAGGGTATGCTACGGAAAGGTATACTACTTTCACAGGTCGCCATTTTGTTATAGGTTAGTTTTGACAGTTTCTATTTGGCATTTAGTGTAGTGTAGACGTGGCAAATTTATCATGCAACGATATTCGATAAATCAACGTGTTTTAGTGGTTAAAAAGATCGTCGATTACGCTAACCATACGAAAATTATGGGAAATTTTCGGTCGAAATAGTGTGCCTACAAGAGTGATTATCTACCATATAGTGCCTGAATTTGAAGAACGATGTATGTAACTTTTACAGACAGGCCGAAGCCTGGCCCGGCGTATCCGAATCTCACTCAATATCAATTAGACACCGTTCTCAGGAATTAAGTCCAAATACTTTGTGGTGAATTCTTCATAAGGATTTGCATTTGTTCTCCTACAGCATTCAGTTGACGCAAGAGCTCCTTCAATAAGACCATTCACGCCGCCATGCATATGCCAATAAGTCGCTCTTCAGCAGTCAATGCGAACAGTCGACTTGGTTAGTGGTGCAGTGCAAAGTGTAAAAACAATTGTGATAAAGTGATTTTGATCAGAAAGTTTCTGTAAGCCATTTGGCGCAGTGGAAAAGACCATAGACTCTGACACAACAGGTATCGGTTCAAGTCCTCGTGTTCTGTTTTTTTTTTTTTTTTTTTTTTTTAATTCAATAATTAATCATTAATCACAAGGAGATGCCCCGTTGCCAAAACGCGTGACAACAAAACAAGTCACACAACAGCAATCAGGAGCAGCAGCAACAACAACAACAACAACAAGTGCACCAGCAACAGCAGCACAAGCAAAAATAATAGCAGCAAATGCAGTACCAGCAACAACAAATACAGTAGCATTAGCAGTATCAACTACGTCAACAGCAGCTGTACAGTCGCTTGAAGCAACAAAAGTTGAGAAAAAACGGCGACGACGAATAAAACAGAATCCGAATTTGTCGGCCAAAAGAAAAGCAAAGTCAGGCGATTCAATACTGACGTCAGAAGCTGAGACTGATGACTACAACGATGGCCTCAGCTACTCGTACGAGCCTGAAGGGGGAGAGTGCCGGTACGTGGGCGAAGGTAACTCGTTTATAGAGTTACTGGACGCCGAAGATGAACCAGCACAACAACAACAACAACAACAGAAAGACTAAGACGATGAGGAAGCCCAGCTCAATCAGCTGATTAAAGAGCTCCTCGAGAAGAGGGAGAAGTTGCGACAGCAAAAAATCCAGCAACAACAGCAAAAGCTGATGAAAATTCAAGCTGAGCAACAGCAGCAAAAACAAAAACAACAACAGCCGAAACAGCAGCAACAACACGAGCTTACTAAGCAGCAGCAAAAGCAGCAACAAAAACAAAACAAAAACCAGAAGCAGCAACAGTCTCAGCAAAACCAACAACAAAAGCAACAGCAACAACAGAATCAGCAGCTGGCACGCAAACAGCCGCGGCAACAACAACAGCAACAACAGAAGGAGCAACATCAACCGCAGCAGCAACAGCAACCTCATCAGCAACAGCAACAACAACAACAACAACAGCAGCAGCAAAGAAAAGTGAGAGTCCCACCTATCAATGTAAGTTATTTATACATTAGTGATAGCATTAGGTTATGTAGATTGGTAAGTAAAGATTTTTATATAAAAAGCCTAAACGCCGATAAACACATCATAATGTGCAATAATATGGAGGAGTATAAAAAGGTATGCACCGCTCTGGAGAAAGCAGAGGCCGAATACTTCACGTATACGCCAAAGGGAGAAAAATTGCAAACGGTGCTGCTTAAGGGTATCGACCCAAATGTTAAAACGGACGAGCTCGAGAAGGAGCTCAAGAATTATGAGCGCGACGACTTTAAGTTCGTGGGGGTCAAGCCGTTTTCCTCACCTGCGGAGAGGGGTGGTAGCCGCAAATTACCATTCTTTTTGGTTCAACTAACCCCCGACAGCAAAATCGATAGTCTGAAAAGGATCAGATTCCTGTACTATTATGCAGTACGTTGGGAAAAGTTAAAAAGGTCAGATCGTGTACTTCAGTGTATGCGCTGCCAGAGGTTCGTGCACGCCGCAACTAACTGCCATATGCAGTTTAGATGTGTTAAGTGCAACAGGGACCACAAGCATGGGGAGTGTCCTTTGGGAAGGTATAGAGTAGAGGATCGGCGCCAGCTCTCGTGTGTACTCTGCAAAAGCTCAGGGCATCCTGCTAATTTCAAGGGATGTCCCAAGTATCAGCAGGTCAAACAGAATGTGTTGGCTCAGAAACAGAGGTCCGAATAAGAGAAGGGTCGAAAGAGTCGCTCTTTCTCAAATTTTGTTGCACCCAATGTGTCATTTGCCCAAATGGTATCTGGACCGGGTAAAGCAAATACAAAAACCGCACCAAAGGTTCCTACGCCTGAAGCGGATCTGGATTTGAAAGCGATCCTTCTGTCACTGCACGGAAAGATCGACAAATTCCAGAATCAGTTAAATGAGCAAGCGGCTCGAATAGACGTTATCTATTCGACGCTGTTTGCTGAGTCAACCGCGCCATAAATATGATGGGTACGCTGGACGAGGTAAAACTAAAGATCCTTGCGTTGAATTTTAATTCAATGATCAGGATCGAGAGAAGAATCAATGTTTCCAATCTGTTAAAAGCCGAAAAGCCAGATGTACTTTTGGTTAGCGAAACTAAGCTAACTCCGAAGCACAAAGTAGGCTATAGAAATTACAAGGTAGTTAGAAGAGATCGGCCCCACTCCACACAAGGAAGCGGTGTCGGTATCTTAATACGCAAAGGCTTGCGCCATAGGGTCATATATAGCAAGGACGTGCGTAGGTTCCAGGTGTTGGAAGCGTGCATCGTGTGCATTCCCCTCCATAGCCAGAGGCGGGTGTATGTGCACCTGACGCACCCCAACCCATTATATTTTTAAATGAGCTCGAGACACTTTTACGTTGCTTACAGCTTCAATCGGAGGACAATTATTACTTTTTGGGCGGAGACTTTAATGCTAAATAGGCGGCATGGGGAAATGATACTCCGAACACTAGGGGCAACCAGTTGCACGACTGATGGCGTCATAATATGATTGAGTACATACTCGAATTGTACGCGACGGATTTCCCGTCTTTCCCTAGAGAAGGTTCTTTCTTGGACTTAGGGCTAGTTGACGAAAGACTAGAACTGACAGGCACAGATCGACGAACGTGGAACTGCTTACGAACGGTCGAGTACGATAGTGACCACTACGAACTCGCCGTCGTAATACGGATTCCGAACAAACAAACGCAGCTGGAGGAGTACGACCAAGTGCGCTCCTTCGATTATCGAAGAGCACAATGGTCGCGCTTCTCCAGGGTTTTACAGCGTGATATACGTTCGAGTCAGATTAACCCACCGACAAACAGGAACTTGACAAAAGATGAAATCGACAGGCATTTATTGCAAATGAACGTCTCCATCAAACGGACAATGGAGCAGACTATCCCTAAGGTAGGACGTTCCACTGACGAAGAACAAACTGAGAAGTATCGAAACGCGACAATCGATGCTCTATACAGACACAAAAGTAGACTGCTCTCGAGGCTTAAACAGCTGCACAGACAGTTTACTGACAGGAACGATCCAGAGATGAGGACACTGAAGGCGATGATCAAAAACCTGAAACAGTTGATAGTAGAGAATTACAGAAAATCTGTAAGTTTGTATTGGGGCAATAAAATTCGGGCTATAAAATCTAGTAGTCCGAACATGTTCCCACAAATAAATAAACTGTTCAGGCGGAAAGATCATTTCATTTGTCCGAATCCCTCTGACGAACGAGAACAGACAGACACTACTGACTGCTGGCATAAGTCCGGAAAGTGCCGACTCGAACGACGGTTTTTACGTGGTCGAAGACCCGCAGGAGAGAGTGGATTTGATGGGCGCTTTCTTCGAGACCGTGTATATTGTGAACAACCCAGTTCGCCGTAATGACGACCTGGAAGAGAGGGCCTTTCTGAACCACTTTTATCTGCGCACCGAACTGCAGAATTGGCGATCCGAGAACAACGGTTTCACCGTGTTGAATGACGATAACCTTGCAAACGACATAATCGCCGATGAAAGGACAAATTCCCAGTTGTTCGTGAGCAAAGATGAACGCTTGTGTATCTTTGAGTCACTTAAAAATAAAAAGTCGGCGGGTGTTGACGGTGTCCCAAACGTCGTATTAAGACACCTGCCTCTAGAAGCGATTGAGATCTTCGCCACGCTATTTAACAATGCGCTGAATAATTCATATTATCCAGCGCAGTGGAAAATGGCGGTGGTACATCCTATTCCCAAAAGGGATAAAGATAGGACCAACCCGGCTAATCTTCGGTCAATTAGTTTGCTCCCGAATGTTAGCAAGGTATTCGAGAAGGTCGTTAATAGAGCTCTTTTGAAGTGGGCTGAAGAAAATAAGATTATTCCGGACAATCAGTTTGGCTTTAGAGCGAGGCATGAAACAATTCATGCCGCATCGAAATTGGTGTCCGACGTTCAGTGGCACAAATGCAAGAACTCGACTTTGAGAAGGCCTTCGACACCGTATGGTTGGAGGGGCTCTTCTATAAGCTGACTAGGTTGGGCATGCAAAAACCATTGCTATATATGATTTATGACATGCTTATGCAAAAGAAGTTCGTTGTCAAAGCTGGCAACGTGACTTCGAGCAAAGTCTTAGAAATTAAAAACGGCTTACAACAGGGAGCGGTGAATTCTCCGATCTTGTTTAATATTTACACGAGTGATCTGGTGGGTTCCCTCAGATATGCTATAGCGTACGCAGACGATTTAGTGGCGTACAGATCAGGTCCAAAAATCGAGGTCATCAACAGCCTGTTGCAGCGTGACTTCGATCAAGTTAAGAGGTATTGCGATGATTGGAAATTGAAAATCAATTTCCAAAAATCGGAAACAATCCTGTTCAGAACTCCATTGGCTAGGGCCTCTAGGGATACCAGAAAAAAGTGGCTAAAATTAGCCATTATTGGACAAAATGGACAACCATTGGCGGTGCGAAGCGTGGTCAGATATCTTGGCATCTGGCTCGACCAGTATCTATATTTTGACAAACATATAGATGCTTGTCTTTCTGGGGCCAAGAGGGCCTATGCTCTGACAAGGAGACTGTTTCGCAGCAGTCAACTTGTTTCCAGAGTTAAGGTCATATGCTACATGGCCCTTATAAGGCCGATCATCGCTTATGGCTGTCCCATTTGGTTCAATATAGCGCCTTCCTATATGGAAAAGATTCGGGTGTTTGAGAGACAGTGTCTCAGGACCTGCCTAGGGTTGTTTAGAACTCCCGAGTCTGAGTACATAAAATATTATCCCAACAAGACCCTATACGATAGGGCTCAATTGAATAGGATTGACAATTTCCTAATTAAGGTGATTCGAAGGCACGTTGCAAGACCGATGGCCAACGCTAATAATCTGATCTCGGGTGGTTAGTACCCGAATTTAATGTACCACGAGAGTATGCTCCGGTCTGGCTTTGTCCCGCCTGAGGCATTTCTTCATGCAGACATGAAAGGGTTAGTCCAAAGCAAAGATGGTGTGCCGGTATTGTACCACAGCCACCACGGTGCGAGGGATAAGCGGCTCATCCACGACGGGTACGCCGCCAATGCTCAGGAGCTCCTCCGTTTTAATACCGCAATTGCGGATAGAGACACTGTCGATACCTTAAAGCAGTTCACCGAATTTTGGTGGCTTGAGGAAGAGGTGAGGGCAGACACGCTCTCCCGGGTCCGTGCGTTACCTAGGTAACATCCTCCTTAGTTTTAAGCTAGTTTGTAAGTAAGTTAAGCGTATTTTAGGGCGTTTTTGGGAGGGACCAGGCGCGCTAACACGAATGAGTACTATCGAGACTTGACCGACGCTTATGGCCTCGCTCAAGTCCCGGCGGCGCGTGTGCACCATGTTGGCGACTGCCAGGTGCCCATCGACGCAATCGGGATGGTGACCCATCGAGAGATTGCTCATCACCCTGATTATATATAATTTATTTTAAGTAGCTTAGGTAGTTTTAAGTAGTTTGAGGTAGTTTTAAGAAAAACAAAATAATAAAGAGTCCAAGTTAGTATGTAAGTTTAAAAAAAAAGAATTAAATAAAAATGAAATAAAAAGTAAAAAAAAGGATATGCCAATGAGATGTTACAGTTTGTTAATGATAACCCTTATTTTCATAAGAAAATTGTAATGAGTGATGAAGAGTATTTTCATTTATATAGTTATGCTAATTAACAAAACAATCGGTCCTGGAAAAAATAAAATCTGCACATTACTAATGCTAATAAACCACAAGCACTGCAGCAACTTAAACGAAATATTCGGGATGAAATAAGAGGAACATCGGCGGACATGTTAGAAATTGTTATAAAACATGTCACTAAGAGAGCTCGCATTTGTACTCGTAAGCTTAATAAAGGCGGACATCTGTCCTCAATAAAAACATGCGTCTGAAAAAATAGAATAAAAATAGAAGTGTTTTATTTGTTTACAAATAATGCTGTGACCTCTGCAAAGGAGTTTCCAGCCGCGTCTGGAAGAAGACTTTGGAAAGTGATGATTTCTTCATTATTCGGTTTGATATCGATGACTGCGTATGTCGAGTTGTTGTCCTTATAGGATCCACCGGTTTGATCAGGTCCTGGTGAAGTTTACGGAAGTATTGATATGGGGTGCTTTCTTTTCCATGGAGGAGGAGAATTGATGATTTGTGGTATTTCTAAAGGAATGCACCCATGAGCCGAAATGAGAGTTAATATTTTGCTTAGGGTAGAGTAGGGCGGTATCAAGTTGCAATATTGAGGACGTGCAACGTCAGTACGGACATTTCTGGTGGCTAGCCGAGAGAGGGGAAACACCTTCGTGGTTTCCCCATAATCCAGGGTAGCTTGTTTGATGTTCAATGTTTGCTGTACATTGCCCATTGCCGACTTACATAGTTTAGGTTTAGGTAGATTGCAGATAATAATAAAAAGAAAAAAAGGAAAAAAAAATAAACAAAAAATCCGCAGCACTTGGGTGGATAAAAAAAACAGCACTCGATAAAAAAAGAAAAAAACAGTACGTAGAGAATTACGTAAGGTAGAATAAGATAGGTTAAGGTAGAATATTTTTATTTTATTTTTATTTTATTAATTTATTAGTTTATGGCAAACTTTATAACATCACTTAAATAATAATTTTAACAAGAAAATGTTCAAAATATTTGTTTTGCATACACTATTAGATCTTTTTTAAAGATATTGATATTCGATTGTGTCTTTAAATTAACTGGTACATTGAACAATTGCAGTACTTTTATGAAAATTTGATTTTGCGTTCTTGAGATATTTGTCCCTGGTATGTCGAAGTTTCTTCTGTTCCTCAGTGTGTAATTGTGCCTATCCGAAACATAGGATAAGTTTCTGTTAAGGTACTTCGGCAAAATATTGTGCTTTATTTTAAATATAAATATTAAATTTCTTACAACTACTCTTTGTTTTACACTTAAAAAATTTAATGATCTTAACATAGAACTTATTGATGTATAAAAATCAACCTGTAAGATAGCTCGCATTGCACGGTTTTGTAATTTTTGTAATCTATTTTTGTCCGTTTCGCTAAACATAAAGTATTGATGCACAATAATCAAAGTTTACCACACTTTGATTATTGTGCATCAATACTTTATGTGATTGATTGTATTGTATACAGTAATTTACTTTTTTACTAATTTTGGAACAAACATAATCTGCATGATACTTAAAATCTAACTTAGCATCTATTATTGCACCAAAATGATTAATTTGTTTCACTCTTTCAAGTTCCTCATTGTTAATTTCGATTTCAATATCGACTTCACTGTTATGGATCATACATTTAGATTTATTTATATTTAAATTTAGTTTCTTGCTATTTAACCAGGTATTTAGATTATTTAGGTCTTCTTCAATTTTTTCTTTTAACTCGCTTAAGTTATTACCACTTACATATATGAGTGCATCGTCAGCAAACAGCATTATTTTACAAAATTTCAGAACGCTTGATATATCATTTATATATAGCAGAAATAACACAACACCAAGAATTCAGCCTTGAGGGACATCTAGCTCCACTACATTAGGGCTGGAGATTTCAGTACCAATCTTCGTAAAAGTCTATTTTTTAGGTAGGTTCTGAACCATTCAAGCTCTTTGTTCTTAACACAATAGCTTTTTAAATTGTCTAACAGAATTTCATGATCAACTGTTTCAAATGCTCGCTGGAAATCAAGGAACACTGCACAAGTCCTCTCTCTTTTGTCTATAACACTTTTCCACTCGTGAACCATCCACATAAGCGCAGTTTCACAGGATCTTCCAGCCCTAAAACCCGATTGCTGTTCACATATTATATTATTTTGTTCGAGATATTTTATAAATTGCTCCGAAACGACTTTTTCAAACACTTTTTCAATAGTTGAGAGGAGGTTTATTGGCCGGAGCTTGTCGGGGGTTTTCACGTTTGCTACTTTTTGCACAGGTATTATCACAGATTGTTTTAAACACGTAGGGAATTCACCTTCGGACAACGATCGATTTAACAAAATTAGCAACTGGCAACCAAATAAATCTAAATACCCCCCCCATATATATCTTTCTTCTTATTCATTTTATTTAATATCTTGGTCAGTTTGGACTTGCTCTCAATTAAACAGAATTTAAAATTGCACAAAACCGGGTTTATTAAACTATTATATATCACAGATGGAATTGCTTTGTTAATGTCCTTAATACTACTAATAAAATAATTATTTAAAATATTAGCTATTTGTTTCTTATTTCTAATTGTATCACCATTTATAATAATTTATAATTATAATATATAATATTTATAATTATAATAATTTTTTCTTGACCTATCACGAAACGTTTTAGAGTTTTCCAAAGAGCTTTTTGATCACCAGCTCTGGCACTAAGCTCATTCTTAATATATTTAAGTTTACAATTTTTAACAGCTGTTTTATACTTATTTCTACAGAGTATATAGTTATTCCAATTATCAATATTTCTTGAATGTAATGCTTTATTGTAAAGATTAATTTTTAGTTTTTTTAGCTGGCGAAGATTTTCATTGAACCACTTATTATTATGTTCAATATTTATTGCATATTCCACTGTAATTTTTTCAATAATACTATTAAGTTTATTGTTAAAGTATTTCACTTCCTCATTTAAATTATTATATGTCAGAGTTTCAGCTCTCCAAAGCTCTGCAAAAGTTCTTTTATCATATTTTAGTCGTCTCATTATAGTTTTATCTTTCTTAGCATTGACTTTAAGGTATATCTATAAGAATCATTTCATTGTCAGTTATTTTAAAACGCTTCTCTATTCTGGCTTTTATTGCACCGTTCCCTACATTCGAAAGAGCATAGTCGATTAACGAACTTATACTATAAGTAACCCTCGTAGG
Source organism: Pocota personata (assembly GCA_963082735.1). Classification (NCBI taxonomy): domain Eukaryota; kingdom Metazoa; phylum Arthropoda; class Insecta; order Diptera; family Syrphidae; genus Pocota; species Pocota personata. The sequence goes on from OY720429.1 coordinate 107,222,694, forward strand.
CTCTTCCACCAAATGTTTGAGTCTTCTGACATTCATAAAGTTGAATCCTTTGTTTTTGCAACTATCGTTTTTAAAATAATTAATATTAAAATCACCCACTATCAAAATATTTTCTGAGTTTCTAAAATAAATATCACACCATTTCTCTAATTCGTCAATAAACAGATTCACTGGACTTTTAGGAGATCTATATACTACCGATATAGTCCACTTATCTTTATTTAGAAATACATTTATTGCTGTAATCCACATAACTTTGTCAATGAAATATTCACTTAAACTACTGCATTGCACTGTTCCTTTTACATATATCATAGTCCCCCCAGTATGTCTTGACTGGGAATATGTTATTATTGGAGTATATCCACTTATTTCAAATTCACACTTTTTAATACCTTCGGCCACACGGGTTTCACTAAGTAGAATTATTTCAGGAAATTCGTATTCCTCAATAATGACTTCTAATTGTTCGATATTGGACGTAGCACTTTGAATATTTAAGTACATGTACCTTATTTTAGTAGTTGGTTGCTAAATGCGCTTGTTTTTCTCTTTTTCAAGTTTTTTATTTAAAACACCTCATGCCGTATCAAACGCATTATGGTCCGTTGGCAGGTCTAATCCATATTCTCTATTAACATGAGCACAGTTTACATAATTAGGTTTTTGAACATCAATTTTATCACAATTTTTAGAAGAGTGGTCTTCGCCGCAGTGAGCGCATGCCGTTTTTGCAGTACACTTAGATATATCGTGATAGAAACCAAGACATTTGTAACACCGTTTGACATAATATGCGACAAATACACGACACTGGGTTACTAAATTCTCTTTTGTTGAATATTCTTCTGAAAAATTAACTATATTAATTCTAAGTTTTCGCAACGCTGGAACCACAGCATTATAATTATCAATTAATTTATCTGCCACCTCTTTTCTCAGTTTTTTAATAGAATCCTCATTTTCACATACAATCATCACTGATCCATTTTTTTGCGTCTTTAGAGTTGAAACTTTTACACTAGAAGGGTAAAGCTTTGATTTCACTACTTCCTCCGTTTTTGTACTACCATTTAATACTTTTGGCTTAACTAGCAGTATTAATTCACTTTTATTTATCGCGCATGCGGCAACACTTGCATGTGGGTTTTTTTGGGTTTTTGAACTCACCACATTATTATCACTCATTTTTTTTATATAGCTTTTTAAACTACTATTGTTTTTATTCTGCTCACTCAATATTGATAATTCCATCTCTTTCACACTTTCAATTACTTTTACATTTTGATTAGTTACTTGTTTAACTTCACCACAGATCTGTTCGCTTTGTTTTTTGAAAGTCTCACTCAATGCAGTTATTTTCTTTACTTCTTTAACACTTCTCTCGCATGTCTGTTGAGCGGTTTTCATTGCTTCTAACCTTTCGGTTCGGTATTACGCAACTCAATCGCTTCAAGAAGGCTTTTGATTTCAATTTCATTTCTTCTTAATGCATCCTTAAATTCCCTTTTATACTCCTTCAAGTAATTCGAGTTTTTTTTTTTATGTTCTTGTACATCCTTTAGCACCAAGTAAACATTATGAATGTATAGAATACAGTCCGCACATATGAACCTGATCATTACATTCCTTTCAAGAATCCCACTGCCGATTCGATCGAGACCACTACACGCGAGGTGGTAAATTTGCCCGCACACTCCCGCGCATTGTATCCCGGATTCGCCAGTGATACTACTGTGACACTTAGCACAATCATTCATTTTATCAGAATTTCAGCCACACTCCGATTGTGTCACCTTTGTGTGCTGTTTTTCTGTTTTTAAATGTTTTATTGTTTTTTTTATTACTAACTAACACAGAGCTTGTACTCAAAACGTCTTGACGGTTTAACAACTTTCACTTAATAAGGTAGCTTAAGATTTATTTTAAGGTAGCTTTGTAAGTTTTATATATAAAAACAATCAAAATAAGTTCGTTTACTAAGTATTTTCACTTTATTAAAATGTTTTCTTAGTAATAAACAATAAAAAAAAAAATAGTGAAATAAATAAAGAATTAAAGTAAGTTACGTCGAAAGACATAGTTTTAAGTATTACGTTTAGCTTAGGCGCCCGCATAGGGCCAGTAAGTTAGAATAGAATAACAGTTAATTTATTTATTTATTTATTTAGTTTAGCTTAATTCAAGTAGAACTTAAAACTAGACTATTACTAAATACAACTTAAGACTAAGGCTAAGTACTTAAAAACTAAACTGAAAACTAAAACTAAAGTGATTAGGGCGGAGGAGTGGAAGTGGAATTCTGGAGGGCGTTTCTGAGTGCAAATCTGCTACAGTGAAAATCAAAAAAGCTGTGCGTGCCGTTGGCCAAACATAGCATTCTAGACATTGGCTCGTTACAGCCATAATTGGTGCGATGAAAATTGAGACGGAAGATTGGTACAGACCTCAGGAGGCGTGGGTTAGTGTTAAGAGAGATCATTTTAAGCAGATTAGGGCAGTCGATATTTCCTGCCAACAACTGATGTACAAAGAGTATGTCGGCAATTTCTCTACGTATTTCAAGTGGCTGTACGTTAATTAATTTCAAACGATTCTCATAGGGGGGTAAGTTATATTTGTCAGACCAAGAAAGACCGCGAAGAACAAAACGGATGAACCTGTGTTGAACAGTCTCTATTCGAAGGGAATGAGTATCATGATAGGGGGACCATACTTGGCTAGAATATTCGAGGATTGGCCGAACAAATATGAAGTAGAGAGATTTCGTGACGTAGGGGTTCGAAAATTCTTTAGACCAGCGTGCTAATAATGTTATCAATATGACAGCGGAAATTTAGTTCTCTGTCGCAGATAACACCCAAATCGCGCAATAAAGTTACGAAAGGGACGGGCTCGTCAGAGATGAAGTAGGATTTAGGGGCTGGAAGACGCTTTCGGGAATGTGTAATAGCCTGACATTTATTGACGTTGAGCTCAAGAAAATGTTGACACCAAATTGAAAAGTTGTTCAAGACAGCTTGAAGTGGGCGAGAGTCAACGGGGTTTATTATGTGCCTGAAGATTTTCATGTCATCAGCGTAGATGGATAGGTAAGAGTCTTTGATGATGAAGTCAACGTCGTTAATTGACAAAATGAAAATCAGGGGACCAAGATGGCTAACTTAAGGGACCCTGGAAGTGGCATTAATGGGGTCGGATACGGCCGATCTAAATAGTATTTTGTATTGACGTTCCTCAACCCAATGAAACCCAGTTGGAAGCCAAGGGATTTAAGTTTAAAAAGAATAATTCTGTAGGAAAATAAATAACAACGCGATGTAATTAGTATTTTTAGATTTATTATTAGCAGACATGTGCGTCTGCTGTTCTCCAAAAAAAAGAAGCGAACAACGAAAAAAGCACACGGAAACCAACCAATAAAAAGAACAAAAAACAAAAATGGTACTAAAAAGATAAAGTAAAATGTTAGAAAGGGACAGATCGCTATGATCCACACGACAGCCAACATCCGAACCTCTCCTTCCATAATATCATAGCAGAGCAGCCAACTGCCACAAGAATGCGTCCAGGTATGGTACTGGATCTTAGACAGATTCTGTGCGAGATTTTATCGAAGGCCTTACTAAAATCTGTGGCAATTACATCAACTTCTTTGCCATCCTCTAATGCACACAGAGTGCTAGATACGAATTCCGTTAAGTTAGTAGTGTTAGGGGAAAAGATAGACTTACAATGGAAGAACATTGTATCGTAAACTATGCTTACAAAGAGCTTAGGAACGCAGGAGAGTTTAGCAATGAGCCGGTAGTTCTAGATTTCATTTTCCAGACTCTTTTTGTGAAAGGGAATTGTGTAAGAGCTCTTCCAAAGCTTGGGGAAGACTCCTTGTGCAAAAGACATTTCGAAGAGAACAGTGAGGGGTTGGGCCAGATGGTTGAAGGAATTTTTAAGTACTATTGGAGGAATACCATCAGGACCAGGAGAGTATTCGTTCTTGAGTTTTTTTATCTTTTCTTTCACGTGTTCCACGGCTATGTCAACGGAGACTAACGAGGTTTGGGCACAGCTTTTCATGTAGGAGAAGTATTCAAGATCAACTTCAAGCCCATGGTTGCAAAATGATTGGCTGAAAAAGTGAACAAATAAATTTGCGACTATCTTAGGATCACCGGAGGAAGTGTTAGACAATTTTAAAGTAGATCGATAGTTGTCAGATTTTCTTTTTGTGTTGATGAAGTGGAAAAATCATTTCGGATCGGAGATCAAGGTGTGCTGGATTTGGTCTAAATATTCGAGATATAGAGATACACAGAGTTCGGAAAAGTGGGTATATGAGTGGAGGTAATTGGAAAAGTCAGAGTGCGAACGAGATTTAAGGTACGTTTGCCAAAGTTTATTTCTTCTATTGCGAAACGAGCGCAATTCTTTGGTGAACCAGGGTGGGAACGACGAGGAGTTCTTCTGAAGCACGAATGGAACAGATTGTGTGAAACGGTTGAAGATTTCGGCGTAGAACAAAGTAAGAGCACCGTCAAAAGGTTATTCAGTTTTATGAAGTCTGATTTACGAAATTTAAAACTGTATGAGTTTTCAGAGTGCACAGTTTTATTACCGTTGTTGTAAAAAAATGTGAGAGATAGAGGTGGGTGGTAGCGGGCTAATTTGGAGAGAAGGTGGTTGCTCGCTGATACGATGCAGTTGTCGGCATCTGATGAGAAAATAAGGTTAAGTTGTCTACCTAAGTAATTAGTAACGCCGCTTAGCTGGTAAAGGCCGGAATCAGAGACACAGTCAATGAATAGGACCTCCTTATCTGAGGAGGGATTTGTAGCGACAAAGTGAGTCTTATCGTCAGAAAGAACCCATCGAAGATCAGGGAAATTAAAATCCCCCAAAATTATGATGACGTCGCGGGGGTCTACAATGTTAAACAGGGAATCAATCGCATCTATGGCAAGTTGGTAGCATTGGATTGGTTGAGATGGACGATTGTAGCAGCAGAAGATGTAGATGTTGCTACCAGCGTTAGATATTTTGACGCAAATGAACTCGAAATTATCGGTTTTAAAGAGTGTGGAGTCAAGGCGATTGTGTATTGCCAAGAGAACACCGCGACCAGAGGAAATATCTTCATTTTCAAGACCATCGTCTCGAAAGACATTGAAGTCTGAAGTAAATAATTCATTGTTATTAAAATCAAGGGGCAGATTGGTTTCGTTTAGAGCAAAAACGTCGTAGGGGAGGTTTTGAGAATTAAGAAACACGGAGGAGGTTTTAGACCTCTTATGTTCTGGTAGTATATGGGTAAGCAATCAGGAGGGGTTAAGACTTTGTTTAGATGGTGAGACGGGAACTGTTCAGGGGCGAAAGAAATTATTGAAATCGGCGCGAGTTCTTTGGAGGTGGGACCTGCATTTAGAGGTTATGTAGGACGCGTAGGAGGTGAGATCGCTTGTTACCTGGAGAGGTGGTATATTGAAGCTCTCATGAAACTGAACGAACATTTCCATCAAAGCGTGCTCATAATTGGGAGACCTTCCTGGGAGATTAAGACCTTGTTATTGGTGTTCGTTTTCCATCAATACAGATGGAGTCAGCTTTATCATGCAGGTATGCAAGATAAAGCCGGACGTTATCGTTAATTCTACGGTCTCTTAGACGTGACATTACGTACCGGGCGTCATCTCCGGAAACTACAAACTGTTTTGTAAGTTTTACAGTGGGAGGTAGCAGCGGATCTAAAAAGCCAGATGATGCGACGGTGGAGTTAGCAGCGCTAGTGTGTGAAGAGGTGGGTAAATTAGAGAAATTGTTAGGGGTAGTGTTAGAAGGGGCAGACGATAATGAGGGTGAAGGGTTAATGGTGTGAGAGTTAATGAAGTAAGGATGGTTGATGGAGAGTGTGTCCTTGGCGGCTGGAGTTTTGCTAGATGAGGAAGAGGAGACGGGAGAGAGGTCAAAAGATTAGATTAGTATCGGATTTTGTATTCTTATTAGATGACTGGGTTGAAGGGAGGATGGGAGAATTATTGGATTTGCGAGAGGAGTAGGGTTTTCCTGGGTCTGTTTGGTTTATTAGTTATATTATTAGACTTATTGAAAGGGTAATCGTCATTTTGCCGAGTGTGAGTGTATCCTTCGGAGAGTTGAAAAGCCAAGCGTATTTGGAAGGAATCATTACCTTAAAACAGCGAAACTTGTTGGGCGTTAAGCGAGTGATCGACAGGCATCTTACACCGGTGATGTAGAAATTCTTTTCGAAAAATTTGCGGACCCAGGATACGTTGGCTAGTTTCGGGGCACATTTCAGCAAGTACGCAGTGCACTCTATATTATGACGTCAGGCGTGGGTACTGGTGAGGTCCTCGGAGTTATGTTTTGAAGCTGAGTGTAGTTTTTAGATTCTGCTATTCCATTCAGATACAGTCCAGAGCGCTCCGAATTTTTTAATTGTTGTAGGTTCAGTTTTTTTCTTTTTTTTTTTTTTCTTCCGAGAGGGTGAAAATCTTCTAAAGACACCATAAGGCCCGACCGCGTGTGCTTATGGAAGTGTGAGATTTGTATTCACTAAAAACACCACTCTTCAAGATTAGTACTACAACTAAGCCAACGCTTATCCAGCGGTTTTATTTTCGCTTACGAGACTAGCGATTTTTGGAAAAATATGTTCGTATGTAATTTAAAAAGATTGTAGGGCTTTAGACAGGTTAAATTTCAGTGAAAGTTCCTGCTGTTTTCACGACCGGCATATACTATGACGCGAGGTCAAAAGGTTTTGTCCTTTGCAGACGACGAATTGAATTGTTCGCGTCAAGTAGTTAAATGACCGTATGGTTACAATGACCGTGAACACGATCTTTGTGTTTACGAGAAAAATTTGTTATCTCTTCGATGACGCTACGAATTCCCAGGTCCCGATGAATATCTTCGTTACGTACGTACCACGGTGCGCTAACGATCGTTCTAAGAACTTTATTTTCAAAAGTTTGTAGGATGTTTCTATTGTTTTTCCTGGTACCATACGTCCACACTGGCTTTAGCACTTGCTTATAGATAAGCAGTTTGTTATGTAGGCTCAACTTCGAATGTCTTCCGAGTAGCCAGTACATTTGTCGGTATTTGATTTCGAGCTCGTCGCGTTTCTTTTTTACGTACGATTTCCATTTAAGCTTAACATCTAGAGTCATTCCTAGATATTTTCCTTCGTTCGCGTATGGTATTTGAGCCGAGTTTAAATATACGGTAAATCTGTCCACTTTTTTGTAGGTAAAGTTGACGTGAGTAGATTTGCTTTCGTTCAGCACAATACGCCAAGAATTCGTCCCAGCGTGAACTTTATTAATAGCATGTTGCAGATTTTCAGTTGCTGCTTCAATTGTATCGCTCCTTGTCAATATCGCCGTATCGGCCCCAAAAGTGGCGTCGACGCAGTCTCTTTCCTGCGGGATATCACGCGTGTAGAGTACATATAGAAGCGGGCCGAGGACACTTCCTTGTGGGACTCCGGCCGCAATCTCCTTGAACTCAGAGTAATCATTTCCGTGCTTAACACGAAAAAGTCTTTCGGTGAGGTACGATCGTAAAATTAGAAAAAGTTGCCATTGCAGTAGTCGTTGCAATTTATACTCCAAACCTTCGTTCCAAACCTTATCGAAAGCTTGTGAGACATCAAGAAATACACCACAACAAATATTTTTTTCTTCGAGAGTTTTCTCAATCACGTCAGTTATTTTGTGGACTTGGTCGATTGTTGAATGTTTGACTCTAAATCCAAATCGATGGTCAGGAATGAGACGTCTTTCGTTGGTTACGGGTTGTAGTCGTTTTGAAAGTAGTTTTTCGAATATTTTAGAGATAACCGGCAATAGGGAAATAGGCCGATATGATTTCTTCTCATTCAAAGGTTTGCCTGGTTTCGGGACCATTATAATCTCTGCGACTTTCCATTGTCTCGGTACGTAGAGCAATCTAAACGAAGCGTTAATCAAATATAGCAGTTTGATAAGAGCTTTATTCGGTAATTTCTTGACCACCTGCGCCGTTATCAACTTGTAACCCGGTGCTTTTTTAGTCTTTGGATTTTTAATCACTTCCCTCAGTTCAATTAATGCAACTTTTTTTACTTTAAAGTTGTCAGATGTCGTGACTGGGGAGTCTAGCGTTATCAAAAAGCCGTCTAATGGCTTAAACGTATCTTCTAAGTACAAAGCAAAAAGTTCCGCCTTTTCTTTGTCGCTCTTGGCCCAAGTTCTATCGTTTTTCCGAATTGGTGGCGCTTGCATTTGAGGTTTCCGGATGCCTTTAAGCGCTTTCCAAAGTGAATAATTTGTTTCTCTTCCAGTGGAGAGATTTTCAAGGTAGGTCGCTATCTTATTGCTTTTAAATTCCCGAATACTATCACTAAGGCGATTGCATAGTCGGTTAAGGATCTTTTTATGCTGCGGTGCACGAGTGATTTGCGATTTCTTTCGTGCTTTTCTTTTCTCCCTCATCAGTTCAATGATTTCACTTGGATACTTTTCGTTGCGGTTAATCTTATAGCTTCTAGAAGGAGTGTTTCTCCATGCCGCTCTTTGGATTGCTTCCACGAAACGATCAACTTCGTCCTCTAGTTCACAAGGTAGGTTCAGTGGAAGTTGCGGCGGGAGATACAGCGGCAGGTAATGTGGGTGAAACAGATGTGGCAAGTGGAGCTGGTACAGCAGGTGTAAAGCCGAGATCAATGGCATTAAAGAGGTCTTCTTGCAGGGACTTGTTATTAGGCGGCTGTTTATCGCAGGAGATTAAGTCTAGTTTGCTAGAAGGGAACTTCAATTCTTCTCCGATATCGATGACAGCTAGCCTGGTCGAAGCCGATTCGTCTCTCAGAGATCTAAGGTAAAGTTCGATCTCTTCTACGTATTGCATGTGAACCGCCGTATTAGAAGCCAAAGATTCGATTTCAACTGACTGGTTTGACAGGGAGCTGCTTGTCAATATTTTTGAACTTAGACTTGTTCAGTTCACTAGCACATTCGATAACATTGTTAAGGTCGTCAACACACTTAATGACTTCATCAAACTTTGCCAGTTGCTGGGGCATTTTCTTGGATGAAAGCTTGATTTGGTTGGAAAGCGAATTTGTCGATTCACTGTTGCACTTAATAGCGAGTATGATGTGAGAGAGGGAAATTTCTTTGCACCCATCGTAAAAGAAAAAATAGTTATTGGAGAATTCTTTTATATAGGTAACTGATCTTTTGCTGATGCCGGTGCAAATGGGATGGAATGATTTCCCACAGAGGCCACTACAAGACACCAATTCAGCGTTGTTGCATTCGGCACAATTTCCTTTACCACATTCCTTTTCCATTATTGAGATAGGTCAGTTTAGACGAGCAGTTTAAGTAAACGCACTAAGAGGTCGACGAACAACGACTGCAAATGCGAAAAACGCTAAGACGGCCAAAATATAAACGTAGATAAACAGCGAGGTAAACCCACTAAGAGGTCGACGAACAACGACGGAAAACACAATAAGTCCCTTCGACACAATTAAGAGCCTAAATTTAGAAAACGCAAACTTGAAAACATACATGAAAATAACATAAAACGTATCTTTAAAGTTGCAGATCAAAACTCTTCTGATATGGATACTAATACTAATAATCATCCCCAAAACACAAACAAGCCCTAACAATTGAAAAAATCACTTCAGAAGTCAGTTATGCAGAGATAAGGATTGATGAAGTAGAAATAGTTAATAAATTTGACATAATACTACATATTATTAACCCAACCGAAATCGTTAATTTAATAGATACTTTAGAGAAACGTATTGAAAATTTACCAGCAGAAAGAAAGAATATTCTAAGAACAAAATTATATTCAATGAGAAATAAGGTATTAACTCTATTACCCCATAGATCTAAAAGAGGTTTGATTAATGTTGTAGGAAAGGGATTGAGTTGGCTCTTTGGAACATTAGACGAAGACGACAAACACGGCATAGAAAACCAATTAAAAAGTAACGACAATGCAAATAACGAACTAATAGAGGCAATCAATCAGCAGGTGAAAATAAAAAAAAACTTTAATGACTCGTTTAGCTTATTAAAAAATGTTTTAGAACCAGATAGAAATAAAATTTTGGAGAAAATGAATACGATCGAAAATCTCACTAAAGAAATAATATTACGGGAAGACTTTTTAGAACAACAAATGCGAATTAGCATTCTAAAAGAAAAAATAAATGTAATACAAGGCAATATAATTTTGGCAAGAGGGATTATACACCCAAGTATTTTGAGCAATGATGAAATTATTCAATATCATATTGAAATTAAAAAACTCAGTAACATGAAAGTAGGCATAGCCAAGTTCGAAAATGAAGGTACAATTTTTGCCATACAAATTCCAACATCAGTAATAAAAACAGACAAAAAATTACTGATACCAATTGTAAGCTCTAACAAGAAGCAAATTAACGAAGAATTGGAATATGTTGTTAAAATCAAAAATAAAACATATACTTTCGGAAATAATTTAAGTCTTCAGGAATTAAAACTAAGTAAAAATTGTATTCTTAAGAAAAATTGTAAGTTAGTAAGTTGACTAGAGGAAGAAATAACAATTATGATCTTTTAATTTTAAATATACATAATAGAACTTTTAAGAGCAATTGTGATGAGAGAAAATTTGATTTAAATGGGAACTATTTTATTAATTTTGCTAACTGTTCAATAGAAATTGGTAACCAAAAATTTAGCAACAAAGTGTTTAAATTTGTACAAAGATTTCATATTCCAAACGATGAAATTATAACAACAAATAATGGTATATTAACATTTGAAGAGTTCACCATCCATCAAGAAAGAAATTTAAAAGAAATCCATATTTTGAAAAAATATGTAGGAAGTGTTAGTATCACTCTTATTATATTAATAACTGTAACTTTAGTTTATCTTTATTGTAAATAGAAAAAATTAAATATACAAATAGTAAAGAGAATTCAGGAGAATCCTGAGTTAAGGAAGGGAGGAGTTACATCCCAAAGTTCCGGTAACATGATGCCAACAGGAAAAGTCAGGCCGGAAATATTGCATTTTATAGAAAACCTAAGTCATTCTCGACACAACATAAATGAAACATGTTGATATAGCATTTAATTATTTAATTGATCAAGCTGACGCCAAATAATATTAAGTAAACAGAAAATGCAATAACAGCAAATTTCATGATTACGGTGAATTAAGTAAAAAATAGTCTTATCTCTACCGTTCAACATGTAAGACTAAGAGTATATTAATAAAGTGTATATTTTTGAATTATTAAAAAAGTATAGTGTGATCTTCTTATTTTTCCTCTGCATTTTCCTTCTGTCATTCTCGACAAAACATAAATGAAACATGTTGATATAGCGTTTAATTATTTAATTGATCAAGCTGACGCCAAATAATATTTAGTAAACAGAAAATGCAATAACAGCAAATTCATTTTTTGCAGTCGAGAATGATTACGGTGAATTAAGTAAGAAATAGTCTTATCTCTACCGTTCAACATGTAAGACTAAGAGTATATTAATAAAGTGTATATTTTTGAATTATTAAAAAAGTATAGTGTGATCTTCTTATTTTTCCTCTGCTTTCATTTTTGGTACTCGTCTTCTCTGAAGAGAACCAAATACATAACTCGCGCGCCAAAAGGAATATGAATAAATTTATACAGGGCACGGGCTTTTAGGAAAAAGGGGAAGAGGAACAGAGGAGAAGCCTGTTGCCTTTAAACGTATGAAAGTTGTAGAGATGTGGAAGGACAGAACTTGGCTGATCATTCCACACTCGTGTCGTTCGGCTTATAAACGAATCCCTATATTTGACAGTACGACCGAAGTTAGGCTTTATGGTGAACTGATGTGCATTCGAACCAAGTATTGCGGGTGAAATTTTGAAGGGGAGGAATACAACTGGCTATTTCGCTGGAACATTTTTTTATAAAAAAAAAACTATAAAACAGGGAGAGACAGCAGACATTTCTCCTATGTTCAAGTGAATGTATAGCATTCACAATGTCTCTATCACCTATAAGTTTTAACGGGCGATTTTTTACCCTATCAAGAATGTGCAGAACGGTCTAGGGTGCAGCAGACCAGATATGAGCATTATATTCCAGCTTAGGGCGGATGAATTCCATATAAATTGAGGCCAGATCAGACGGGGTAAAATATTTCTTGTACCGTTTAAGGAATCCTAGATATTTTGCAGCATTTTTGGCGACCTCGAATATATGATCACTCCATCAAATATGGTTATTAATACACATACCTAGAACTGCAAGTCTTTCGGTTTCAATGATACAAGTTTCATCTATGAATAATGGTTGAGGGTTTTGATTTCGCTTGAGAGACAGAAAACAGCATTTTATTTTGGAAGCATTAAATTCTACTCTGTTGTTTGTTGCCGTTCCCCTTCTACGGCCGAAGAGCAAAGACGCGAGTTAGGGAACGAATATGAAAAACTGAGGGTACTGTCATCAGCGAAGGAATGGATTGGATTAGAAGTTGCAGACAAGAGATCATTTATAAAAATAAGAAAGAGAGTCGGAGACAAAACAGAGCCTTGGGGAACACCAGCATTTATTTGGTGAATTTCAGACTTTAAGTCATCCAAGTCAACTTGTATTGAACGCCCAGAAAGGCAATTTTTATTCAATTGAAGAAAAGACTCATCGACCCACACATTTTCGAAAAAAGAGCCTGATGCCAAACTCTGTCAAATGCTCTTGAAATATCAAACGCAACCATCTTAGTTTCGCCGAAGTGATGGAGAGATTGGTTGCACTTTTCGGTGAGATATGCCATCAAATCACCAGTGGACCTGTTGCTACGGAAACCATACTGCCGGTTAATAAGAAGTTTTCGTGAATCGCGATATTTCATAAGCTGACAATTTATCAGCGTTTCCATGACCTTGGAAAGAAGGGGCGTAAGTGCAATGGGTCGGTAATTGGACTGGGAGGAAGATTCGCCTTTTTTAGGAGCGGGCTGGACAAATGCTGTTCTCCAACTACTAGGAAAGAGCAGTGAAGAGTAAGATAGACAGAAAAGCTTACGCAGAGGTTTTGCCAGCTTAGAAGAACACCTCTTCAAAACTATGGGGGGATACCATCTAGACCAGCGGATTTGTGTATGTTAAGACCTCTGAATACTCCTGCAACTGTACGAGTGCGGAAAATTTGACGCTCTCAAATACAGGTGGAGACAAAGCATTATCTGGTAGCTCGGAATTCGCTGCAAAGTGAGCAGCAAGCAGATTGGCTTTGTCTAAGGAGCTGACAGCTGGAACGTCATTGTAAATGTGCGTAGCGATGGCAGCGAGGCAGAATTTTTAATATTTTTGACGAATGACCAAAAATTGTTACTACGTTTCAGTGGCGTGCGGTGGAATTTCAAGAGAGGGAAGCCGAATAGAGTTTAAGTAAAATGTTTTATTCAAGACATACCATTTTGGCGCTTATTCGAAACACAGACTTAAGACATGCAATCCAAGCCGCCTTTGTTATAATTTAAGCCATTGGAATTTACGTAGACAATGAGCTCATCGCATAAAAAATGTGACTTCGATAGAAGCCGTTCTGGGCAAAGTAACCTATATAAATTATTGATAACTCGGAGCGTTGTTAAATATAAAAAATTTAGCAATTAAAATTATGTACTGCCTATTTGTACTCTAAAGCTATAATACGATTTTTTTTTTTAATTCTGCTAAAACTCTTTCATAAAAATTTTAATTGTTTTTAATTTCTAAAAGAAGGTGCTTTTCGATAGATAAAAGTGCCAGGTCTGAGAGTCTTTCTTCTTTTTGGGAATTTCTTAAATAAATGTGGACCCTTTTTAAAGTCGAAAAAGATCCTTCGACAGAGGCCAAGTCAAAGGGAGCGTTAAAAATATTTCACACAATGTTAGAGTTTGAGAAAAAGTATCTCTAAGCATTTCCGTATTAAAATGCTTATAAAGTTGAAAAACATCAAGCTTTTTAAGTGAAGAAGTAGTGTATAAAACTTTGAGTTCATTTTTTAAAGTAGTCAAATTAAAAATGCCAGGAAATAAGGTAATTAAAGAAGATATTTTGTCATCCGGCATTGAATTAGAAAAATATTCATATTTTGAATTGTTTAATAAATCAAAGAAAATATATGAACTAAATGAATTATACCTATTTTTAATCTGACTTGTAACATTATCTATAATTGCTACAAAAATTCGGCTATAATTTGTTTTTGAATCAGTATTAAGTAGTCAGCGTATGAGTGGAAATTCTGAGCAGTCACTTACGCTCTCATAGATTGAGTCAAATGAGTTCACAAATTCAAAATGAATCCATGACTCAAAACCCTCGATCTCTTGCTTCGCAAGCTCTATGTCAGTTTGTTTATTTTGAACTAAACTAAAAAGAATATCGGTTTTTGCAAATATGACCGGAGTAACATGCAATAAAAAATAGACATAACCTGAGTATCGTTATCTCATTCTCCTGGTTCACATAAAATCTGTTCAAAAGTTTTTATAATACTTTCTCTGCAATTAAATAAGACGTTCACTATACGCGAATGATATTGCCATCGAGTCTCTGCTATGATTTATTAAAAACCTAACGATACTACTAACAAAGCCAAAAATAATTTCAATTAATTGAATTAGAATCAATGAATTAGAAAAAAGAAGACAAGGAAAACAAAACATTCTATTTAATTTGCAACTGCCAGTCAGCCATGGATTCTTTTTGTAAAAAGACTTATGAAAATGTTTCTGATACCCATCCTTTCGCGTATAATCAATTTTCATTGATGGTGTCGAGCGACTTTCGAGTTCTTTTAGAAGAAAATCAGTTAAACAACACTCAAAATTAACTAGAGATATCTTGTCTAAGAATAATAAGAATTTTCAATGGGGCACCTCTTGAGTAGTATATAATTACTTACTTGGTATATAGCTAATAACTATTCACTTAGCTCACTCACTATTTCATAATAATTTAAAATTTGTAATTGCTAAATTTTTAAAATTTTCTAATAATTAGCGTTCACAAAAATCACAAAAATTTGCATCCGAATTTTCAATAAATGACGCACAATTACACAACCGATTTGGAACTGTCATTTCAAATTTACAAAAAAAAATATGCAAAGAAATTATACAAGTAAGAAAAACCTCAAACGCCGTTCGAACCACTACACGATTTTCGTCGCCTTATTTTGTAGCCTACAATAAAAAAAAAACTCCCTCGAACTAAAACATTTCTCCTCAACCAATGTTCATCCACAAAAGCTGAGAAATTCCGGGTTATTTTCCTGATAAGCGAATGTATGTTAGACAAAGAAATCGCAAATAAACTTCTACTATATGCCAGAAAGAAATAGAGTTGGAAGTTCGTACTGTAAAGAAATAAATGCATAAGCCGGAAAATGAACGGCTTTTCAAGAAAAATTCATTGCATGCTTTTCTTTTGAAAAGAAGTTGTCTCTCGCTAGCGGAGTTCATACTTGTCTCGGCTATGTGTGCGAGTTTATGTATGAATAAAAATTAATAAACAACCGATGTGGTCGCAGCATTTCATCTTCGAGCGTGTATAAAGTTATGATTTATGAATGAAAAATGGTTTGATGAACAAATAATTGAATGTGATTGTTGGCAAGTGGCAAAATAAAAATGTTTGATATTTGAAAAGGGAAGCCGGAAGGAATCGGCTTTTATGGACACCACGCCACTGCTACCTTTGGGACATTGTAGGATTTTTTGCCTAAATTTTTGGTCATGTAAGAATTTTACACGTCGAATATGGGCATTGCAGTCTTTTCTGGCTTGTTTAAACATCTTTCGGTTTTCCTCAGATGTGTTGGCTTTATAAGACCGAAAACTTACTTCTTTTAACTTGATAGCCTCTTTACAGCTCTGGTCAAACCACGAGTTTGCCTTAGGTTTAATACTCTTTATTCTGTTAGGAATAAAGTCATTCATATCTAAAAGTATAGTGTTAGTGATCATATCAGCAGCGGCATCCACGTCGCTATCTAGGAAGGATAGCGACCAGTTAAACTCCTAAAGAAGCTATTGAGGAAGCTACAGTTGGCTTTCTCGTATTGCCATAATTTTTTTTATTTGTTTTTTTCTTTAACTGAGTGGTCAGATTACGAGAATTTAGCTGATATGATATTATGGTCAGACCGACCTAGAGGCGCTAGAACATCAATGGTGTATTTATCAGGATGCGAAGTAAGAAACAAGTCCAAGGTGTTGGCGAAATGACTTTCAATGTCCGGTATACGTGTAGGCTCATTTACAAGCTGAGTCAAATTGTTTATCTCAGCAAAAAATTCAACATACCTTCTTTCGGGTGTTGTCTGGCCAGAATATTGAAGTAAATATATTTTGTATATATTGAAATTGCCCGAGTTAGAGTATTCCGTATGGAATCATCAAAAAATAAAAAAAACCAAAGCAAATTCTAAATCGTTATATTCTTTATTTTCACGTTTATCTTCAATGACTTCCAACTTAACAATCTAAAATTTTACATTCAACGAGAGTTCATTTATGTATTTTTCTTAACAGGACTTATGAGTAAATTTTTATGTACACATGTGTATAAAGAAAAACAGGTGCATGTAAAAAAGAAGAGAGAACAAATTGTTTATTAAAGAGAGTCGCCTAGCAACAACGATGGCTTTTTGGGTACAGCTTGTTGGTGACCGTTTGCTCTTATTGTTCTCTCGATCTTGACGACGCTTGATACTGATAACGATGACCCGTTGCTGCTTAGTGACGTTACTATGGGTGTGTAATGTAACTCCTCCCGCTTAAGTTTGGACTGATTGTATTGAAGATCAAAAATATATGTATCATACATATGTGGCTGTCGGTATTGCTGGTTTGATGTTCGATAATGTTTATTATTATTGATAGATTGAATGTTTGATTGACTTTTCTACTGCAGAATGCAGATCCCACGGATATCTCATCGGGTTCATCGTACCCTGAGCTTGACATTTAATCGGTTTGGTTTGATAAGGGAACGTGAAAAAGGTGTTTTGCTCTCTCTTAAAACTAAAACTATTCTTATTCTACTAATTCTGTTTTAAGGATTTTAAGATTCATAACCAAAAATATAAATGCTGCAATTTGTTCACTTAAATTTTATTTCAAGAATTATTAGCAAACTTGCGCTTATTTCTAATTTTTTGCTTATGTACCTTACGTTTGTTAGTGTCGACTGTTATTTTATTATTATTTACTATTGTATGTTCAATGAATCTATCTGCCAGTTTATTTCTTCTATCATCTTGTTGGTAAATTTTATCATTTATACAAAACTCTGGAGGATTCTCACGGTTTTCATTGCGTTTCTTAATAATATTTTCCTTATGTGCTAAACTTGTTTTATGAGCTAAATTACTTAAAAATTCATATCTTTTTACATGTTCATCTAGATATTCTTGTTCCGTGTTTATATTTTTTTGAAATTGGGAAAAATGTGGCTTTATTTATATGACCGGTTAGAAGTTCAAATGGGGACAATTTAGTTCCGGAATGTATAGAGCTATTGTATGTTAAGACGGCTTCATCTACAATCTCGGCAATTGGTTTGTTTTGATCTTTAGATTTTATAATTCTTATTAACTCTGTAAGAGTGGAGTGAAACCGTTCAACAGGTGAATTTCCTGTGGAAGTCTTTGCGCATATTGCGTGTAGTTCTATTTCATAGATATTTAGAAAGCCTTTGAAAAGTGTAGTCGGAAACTCACTACCATTGTCGGTAACGATTTTCTGCGGAACACCGTGGTGAGAAAAAAAAATATTTCATTGATTTTATGAGGTTGATGCTATTTCTAGATGTCAGTAAGTAAACACTGGCAAATTTGCTAAATCTGTCTACAATAGTAAGGAAATGCTCTTTATGAATGGAGTAAATATCTAAATGAAGGATTTGAAGAGGTTTTGATGGTGTTTCGGTTAGCTCAAATTTTACAGGTACTCTTAAGCGTTCATATTTGTATTTTTGACACGTTTTACAATTGTTATTAATAGTCGTTATGATATTTTTCATATTTGGGAAATAAAATTGTCTCTTTAAATGGGCAAGGATCTCCTGTATTTTTCTGTGGTTCGAATGTTCATGATAAGTTCTAATTATTTTCTCCTGTTCATCAACTTCAGTCACATCTTATAGAAAAATATTTTACCTAACTAATTTTAAATGGGCACTGTTAAAATATTTAGAATAAACCTTTTGAACTGTCCTACATGTTTTGTCTTTAGCTAAAATTGCTGTAGTTCTCTTCGTATTAATGAAATTTTGGAATATGTTAATCATAACATTCTCGTCGCATAAGTTTTTATACTTGATTCGATGTCTTTTCTTTCGTTTAAACAAAATACTAAAGGTTGAGTGCAGTTTTGTGCGTTTTGAATTTTCGAGAAGGATGACTTGATTAGAGAATTCATTGATTGCCCTTTCCGATATTGGGATACCATTATCAGTATTCTCTTCAGCAGAATGAATAGTAACGGCACTATCAAGTTCATGAAAATTGTTATTCATAGACATCAAATCGACATTTTCCAGCTGTGCGTTGTTTCCCTCGTTAACATGAATTTCGACCCGAGATACAGCGTCTGCATTGGAATTTGACTTCCCTTTTTTGTACGTGATGGAATAGTCAAATTCCTCTAGACTTAAACGCCAACGAACCAATTTTGAGTTCGGTTCTTTTAACGAAAACAACCATGTTAAGGGTTTATGATCGGTAACTATCAAAAATTTTCTACCACAGAGATAGGGGCGAAAGTATTTTGTAGCCCAAACTATAGCTAACAGCTATCTCTCTATGGTACTGTAATTTTGTTCAGATTTAGATAAGGTGCGGCTTGCATAACAAACCGGCTTATCTGATCTAACAGGCCCCTAGGATAAGACTGCACCGATAGCAATATTACTCGCGTTCGTAGTAAGGTTAAATGGCTTAGTAAAATCCGGATATTGTAGTATGAGATCATTGCACAATAATGTCTTACAATTCTCAAAGCAAGTTACATATTTTGAGTCGAACACTATACTTTTCCCCTTACGTAAGCACTCAGTCATAGGTTTCGTCAGATTAGCGAAATCCTTCACAAACTTACGATAATATCCGAGAAGTCCCAAGAAAGATTTTATCTGTTTAGGAGTTTTTGGAAAAGAAAAATTAGTAATTGCCTTGATTTTGTCCGGGTTTGGCTTCACACCTTCAGATGTTACTAGGTGGCCTAAAAAGGATACTTCTTTATGAAGGAATTCAGACTTCTCTAATTGGATCTTAAAACTAGCATCTTGGAGTTTCTTAAAGACAAGTTCTAAATTTTCTATATACTCTTGGAACAACGTGGAAAATACAATAATATCGTCTATGTAGACTAAGCATATTTCACCTTGTAGGTTCTGAAACACATTATCCATCACTCGCTGAAAAGTAGATGGCGCGTTTTTTAAGCCAAAAGGCATCCTAGCAAACTCGAAATGACCAACGTTTATTGAGAATGCTGTTTTTGGTATGTCTTCTTCATTAACCTGAATTTGGTGAAAACCTGACGCAAGATCCAATGTAATAAAGTACATAGATTTTCCCAGTTTATCCAAGATATCAGATATATTTGGAATTGGGTATTTGTCGTCCACTGTTTTTTCGTTTAATTTACGGTAATCCGCCATTTTTGTTTGCCACTTGAGTCCATCTTTTTTGGAACTACCCAAATTGGAGAGGACCAGGGTGAATAACTTGGACGAATAATACCCTCATCGAACATCTTGGAAATTTGATTCCTTACCTCTTCTTAGTGAATAACTGGGAAACGATATGACTTTGAGAATATTGGAATGTCATCTTTAGTCTTAATCGTATGTTTTATTTGACTAGAAAATGTTAATTTCTCACCTTCTCTAAAGAATATATGCTTATATTTGTGGCAAATGTGTTTGATAGCCGTTTGTTCCTCGAAATTGAGGTAACTAATGCGAAGCAAATCACATATACTAGAGCTTCCTAGGTTTTGAGGGTTATTAACTGAAAAGTTTTGAATCTCTATTATATTTTTTTGGATTAAAGAAATGTGCCTTTATTGGCTGCTCTAAATTAAAGACTTGTGTCGAGTTGGAAGTGTTAATAACTTCAACAAATGCATACCATCTTGATAAACACCGTCTGAAATAATAAGATCTTATTTTATTACTGTTGGTTTTATGTAGATGGTACCGAATTCAACTGGAAGCCGACAAATAATTTTATTTAATATAGGAACTGAATACGTTTCCGACATCATATTGGGTTTAAAGTTTAATGGTATCTGAACATTTTCATTTTCTAGAGTGATATTCTTTAAGTCTACTTTCATTCCAAGATCCTTTAGAATTTCAGTGCCAATAAGACCATCGAAATAGCTATGGAATTGAAAAATGAAAAATGGAAGTTGTTTATCTGTTTTCAATTCAGGTAGACCGTCAAAGACGATTTGCTGATTTATAAATTGACTATTGAAAACTGTTTTAATTTGAATGGGATCTATTGTTTTGTTATTAACTTTATTCACAATACCTTGCCTTATAAACGACTTATTGCTCCCGGTATCAATTAAAAATTTAAGCTCAGTTTGGTTTATGCTTTTTATTGTTATATAAGGCAATAACTTGGAGTTATAATTATTTAAATCGAGATATCCTATTGAGTGTCCGAGGCTAGTGTAAGAAAATTTGAGTCGTCTATTTTGGTTTGTATAATATGATTGGAAGCAGATAGAAAGTCTGGGTTATGATAGTAGTTGTGAGGCTCTTGATAACTAAAATCGTCTGTATGTAAAGGTAAGTCATTATTGGGGTTATTGCTATTAATGTTCCTACTTTCAATATTATGCATATTGTTTGGCCTATTACGATTGCGTTAAAGGATTTGCGATTAGTGTTTCCACTAGAAATATCCATTGGCTCAGGTGGAGGAAATATTCTTATATGTGAAAGCGATGTATTGGTGTTTTTATTTCGGACAGATAGGTTATTGCTCGAGCTTTGATTAGATATATTAGTATGTGCATTATTGTTAAAAGAATTTTGATTTGGAAGAAATTGAGTGTGTGAAAATGAGGAAGGTAGTTGTTACTAACGGGTCTGTTTTGATAAATACTCGTATGAGGATGGTTGTAGATTGGGTGCCGTAAATGTTGAGGGTCACGGAAATAAAGGTAATTTTGCTCCTTAAGATACAGATTAAATGCATCAGATAATTTTGTTGGCCGCATGGCACTTACCGTGGACCCTAATGGTTCTCTGAGACCAGATAAAAAGGTGTTGAGACACATTTCATCATATAACTTTTGCTTTGCGACGATAACATTAACATCTATTTCGTAGACTTTCACGTTGTTAATCATCGCAGATAATAAGTCTACTATTTTTGTATAAAAAAGTCTACTGTGTTTTGATTCTGCCTTAATTAATGGAGATCACGAATCAAACTGGTTTCATTACGTTTGTCCGAGTAGTGGACAATTGTGCTTTATTTCTTGCCAAACTACTGGTGTGCCATACATATTGAGCACTTCATTGGCTTGTCCAATAACTTTGTTGCGAATGGCTCGAATTATTATTTTTTGATAACCTGTATTATCTAATTTTGGCATAAAGCTTAATATTGCCTCAACATAAGAAAGTCATAAAGGAGTCTTGGATTACCATCAAAAGTTGGTAGATCTTTAACTGCATCAGGAATACTGAGCGAGTTTCACTACCGAACTAGATGAACATGCAACACTCGGATTGTTATAATTATTCCTTGCGAAATTAGACGAAGATTCAGCACTAGGATTATTATTATTATTCATTGCGGAATTAGAAAAAGATTCAGCACTAGGATTATTATTATTTCGGAATTAGAAGAACATACAACACTAGGATTACCCATGACAGAATTAGAGGATTTTAAAAAATCGTTTAATAAATTTTCTAATTTATATTCTGAATTTATTTTATGAAAACTATATTGAGAGCAATTCACCTTTAGGCACTTAGGATTTTTAAAGGAAGTCATAAGATGGGAAAACCGATTAAAACCCAACAAGAAATAGAGACTCACCCTCCAAGATATCCGAGAGAAAAGCACTGCGTCCAATCGTTTTAATCTTCAAAATCTGCAAGAATGTCCGCAACAGGTTGTCTTCTTCTTAGGTTCTTTTTCAGCCAAAAGATTAATATCTACCACTCCAATATTCACTTGAAGTGTACCTCGTGGAAATCTAGTCACTTCAAAAGCTACTTTTTTTTACTCATTTATTTTTTGACTTGATTTTTATTCCCACTACCGACTGCGCCAGTTATAGTATTCCGTATGGAATCATCAAAAAATAAAAAAAACCAAGCAAATTCTAAATCGTTGCATTCCTTATTTTCACGCTTATCTTCAATGACTTCCAACTTAACTTAACAATCTAAAATTTTACATTCAACGAGAGTTCATTTATGTATTTTTCTTAACAGGACTTATGAGTAAATTTTTATGTACACATGTGTATAAAGAAAAACAGGTGCATGTAAAAAAGAAGAGAGAACAAATTGTTTATTAAAGAGAGTCGCCTAGCAACAACGATGGCTTTTTGGGTACAGCTTATTGGTGACCGTTTGCTCTTATTGTTCTCTCGATCTTGACGACGCTTGATGCTGATAACGATGACCCGTTGCTGCTTAGTGATGTTACTATGGGTATGTGATGTAACTTCCGCAATGACGATTTCAGTATGAGGATACAAGGAAATAAATTTAGTTGAGTTGCTGTCCGCACTAGGGCTTCTGTAAATAAAGCAGTAGTGAATTATTTGCTTACGGACGGTGAATTTTAGCCATTTGAAATTATATTCCGGGTTAGAACAGTGGCCATACTGTCGTGGAACTTGGTAAGCAATATCACTACGGACATAAATGGCGAGGCCACGGTGGGGAGAGAATAATAACACTTAGTTATATCCAGGCAGTTTCAAATCGGAAGATTCTTCCACTACCTGTGCTTCGCTTTGTGCCAAAAAAGCTGGTTTATGGAAATGGGCATGGGCGTACATATCGAAGAAATTCGTTCGAAGCCCACGAATGTTGGTAAAATCAACCCTAATTTCCTCATCACTACAGCATAGAAACACAAAAAGACACAACTCTCTGACGCAACTAAGCAAAACTGTGAAGTGTAGATCCAATGAATAGATTTCCAAAACAAACTGGCGCAGGTGCTATGCCCAAACGACAATCAGCTAAGGTCCGCTATTCGGATAAACATTCCCAGTCCGCTATGCATCAAATGTTACACTCTCTCAGTCATCGCAACTGGAAGTATGTATATATATAGCACATGGTCAATTGCGATAACGAAGAAGCGCAACAGCAAGTGAGTGGGGGTGAAAAGATGGGATACAAGTTAACGCGAAACAAATTAACTTTCAGCAAGTGCACCAGGCAGTCGTTCACATGACCTAATTTCCGCCCAGACAAAATACCTGGAAATTATTGCGATCGGCAACGGAAAGCAATTCGTGGAATTCGTCAACTGAACTTACAGCCGCAGTCAATATTCCGCTGACATAGAATTAGATAATCAATAAATGCATGTGAAGTTCTAGTATAGGCTTAGTCTTAAGTTTGATTTACAGAATAAAGGACTGGCAAACTGCCAGAAGAAAATATTTTTTTAAAAGGTTCAATCTATTATTTTATAACTGGCGCCCGAGCAGGGACTGCGTCGTTTCACTGACTCGAGGAAATTGTGCGTAAAACTAAATAACCAAATTAGTTGCAAATAAATAAACGTGTGTGAAACTAAATAACCAAAGTAGTTCGCAAACAAATAAACGCGCGTGAAACTAAAATAACCAAATTAGTTGCAAATAAATAAACGTGTGCGAAACTAAATAACCAAATTAGTTCGCAAACAAAAAACGCGTGTGAGGCTAAATAATCAAATTAGCTTGCAAGAATCCTCGTTAAATTAACGCGTGTGAGACTAAATAACCAAATTAGTACGCGCGAACAATTAAAAAGTGGACACCAAGCCATATAGAGACAGTGTTGTGAAAGGGAAAAGAGGCCCCTAAGTAGCCCCGTAAAACAAGGACAAAAAGGAGTCCAGATTTCCGGACAGCCGCCCTATCCGACGATCAGCAGTTCCTGAAACCCTACCCAAATCGTTATGGAAATAAGAACCGAACCATTAATATTTTTGTAAGTCATATAATATTTTTTTTATTGTTCAAATTCAAAACCTATAAAACCAAAATACTATTAAAATCACTGTTTAAATTCAAATTTATAAAGCTAAGACTCACCTTTCATACAAATTTCTTAAAGACAATCATTGTTCAAATTCAGAACATATAAGAACAAGACACTCCATTCTCTTAATTATTGTTCAATCCCAATTTAGATTTAATATCGATAAGTAATTAACTAAGACCCAGTTTTTCTTACCACTGCCTCAATTTTAATCTCGATTCCGAAGATACTAAGATCGAAATGTCGAACCCAAGTAATCTAATAAGACCTGCTCGCTTGGAAATACCGGCAGAAAATGCCGCTGCTCCCCCCGCTCCCCCCATTCAGAACCAAGTTAATGACGAAATAATACAGCTCATAACAAATCTAGTGGCACAAACACTACAGATCCAAGGACGTCAGCTATTCAATTCAATTATGAATCCCGCTTCAGACATAAACAACGACATCGACCAACCAATTAACGTAACTAACGATAGAAACCTGTCTGACATGGACAAAATACCGGACGTAGTGAAAAGCCTTCGGGACTTTTCCGGAGAAGCCCAGGAATTCAACTCCTAAATATTACGGGATACTGTCCGTCATTAGGAATAAAATAACAGGTCATGCAGACATAGCCTTAGAATCCTATAACACCCCCTTAAGTTGGGATAAGATATCCAAATGCTTAACCCTACACTACGCGGACAAGAGGGACCTAGGCACCCTTGAATATCAGATGACCACTCTTGTACAGGGTAACAGCTCGATACCCGAATTCTATCAAACGGTCTATCACCATTTATCTTTAATTTTAAATAAGTTAGGTTCTCTAGAAATGAGTCAAGAATCATTAAACAACATGACTCAATGCTACCGCGACAAGGCACTCGATACCTTCGTGAGAGGTTTGAAGGGTGACCTTCCTAGATTGCTTAGCATAAGGGAACCTGCAGACCTACCTCAGGCTCTGCACTTATGTCCTAAACTTCAAAATGTGTTTCGGGCCCAACATGCCCATAATTCTCAATCTGGTGTTCGCAGAACTTTCCAACAAATACCACCAGCGGTTCCTCCCAGAAGAAACGCTTTATCCAACCCAATGCCTATTCCTGCTCCCAGACGCGACTTTTACCCACAGTTACTCCACAACCCACGTAACCCTCAACCGTCTCATTTCCATAGAGAGCCACAAGCTCAACCAAGATTCCAGTTTCAACACCAACGGCCACCACCAAACCAACGCCCCCTTCCTCCTAAGCCGATGGATATCGATTACTCCATAAAATCTGGAAATGTCAATTATCAAAATAGACCTCGCAATCAACAGTTTGCCCAAAAACGTCAACATTCGCAACAAGTTCATCACCCGCAAAAATTACAACGAGTATACCACACTGAAGAATCCAACCTGGAAGAGAAGGAACTAGAGGAATACGAAACCACTATAAGCCAGGAAGACGACAATTACGAACAAACACTTACAGAATATAACACTGACGCAGATGAAGACCACTACCTTGACCAATCACAACAACTAGACGACATTTATTTTTTAGATGACAGTTCATCACATAATTTGATACCAACAGTAGAAACACCCATTAACGTTTTCCGCAATCAACTGATCCTCAAAATCGGAAATGAGACGAATCACCAATTCCTTATTCCATTCCCAACCTATCATAGGCATATTTTCATTCAGCCCAGTTATACTGACACCGACATCATCAATATATTCAAAAAATTCCTTAACCCCAGTACAATAAACGGGTTACTCACAAAAGAAGAAGTTATGGGACGAATACAGAACATTTATTCATTACATTTTGCAAATTACAAAGTTAGGTTTACCCAGACAATGGTTGAAGACATTACGAACGAAACTGAGCAAGAGGACAAAATTCTAAAAATTCATCGAAGAGCACATCGAAATCCAGAGGAAAACCGCAAGCAACTGCTTGAAAACTTTTACTTCCCACGCATGGCAGCAAAGATTAAAAGATTAGTCAAAAATTGCCACACATGCAAAACAAACAAGTAGGAACGACACCCAAACAAACCCATCCTTGAACCAACTCCTATCCCAACCTATCCTGGCCACACTGTGCACTTTGACATTTTTTCAACGGAAAAAATATTAGTGTTAACTGCCATATGCAAACTTACTAAATTTGCTAAAACTAAAATAATCCAATCGAGAGCTATAACAGACATCAGGCAACCACTTCGAGAAATGCTGTTCTCATTTTGCATTCCTGAAAATGTAGTCATTGACAACGAAAAAGCTTTAAATTCTGCATCAATTACTTCCATGATGGAGGATGAATTAGGAATACGCATTTATAAAACACCACCATACAAAAGTGAGGTAAATGGACAGATTGAGCGCTTTCATTCGACTCTTTCTGAAATCATGCGATGCCTTAAAGCCGAACAGACCCCTCGCTCCTTTGAAGAACTGCTCGAAAGAGCAACAAACAAATATAATTTCACAGTCCGTTCCACAACTGGTAAAAAACCAGTTGAGCTTTTCCTTGGCCGAAGCCCTAGAATAACCCCTGAAGAATTCGAAAAAACCCGCCAACAAAACATCGAAAAGATTACACAGAAACAACGAAAAGATATTGAATACCATAATAAAAAACGTCAACCAAGTAAGACTTATAATCCAGGAGATGTAATTTTCGTTAAGCACAATAAGAGACTAGGGTCAAAATTAACATTCCGATACAAAAAAGAAATAGTTAAAGAAGACAAGAACACGACGGTAATAACAGAATCAGGGAAAACCGTTCATAAAAGCAATATACGAAACTGACCGACACTTCTACCCCTTTTTATTTCAGACTTGCGCTATATGTCGTAACAGGAGAAATCCAAATTTCTCGAATTCTCAGTTTGTTTCACTGCACACCGGACAAGTAAAAATACAGAATGGAAACTTTAAGCTGATCCACGAAATTGACCTTGACCAGTACGACCAATTTGTGACCAACATTGCCCCGACGCTTGAACTAAACTCAACAAAAAACCATCCCCTATTTCCCTACCTATCCCATGAATACCAACAAATTCAAACCCTGAAATTGTAAAAGAAGAATTACAAAACATTAATTTAGCAATTCATTGGGCAAAATTAGGAATTGTCAATTCACTCGTTTTATCGAAAGAAGAAATAAGCCTAGCCATTAACACATTGAATGTAGAAAATGTTCCGTTTTCCAGTATAGAAGAAGCTCTAAACTTTGCTGAAATCAAAATAATAACCAATTCAATTTCTATTTTGTACATTGTTAATATTCCAATAACTGATTCGTACATTTACGATAAAATTTTACTTAAGCCTGTCAAAAAGAAAGGCATAGCAATAGAAATAAATTACAAAGAAGTTGTAAGAAATAGAGAAGAAATTTTTGGACTAGTTAACGAATGTAAATCGATTAATTATATCTCAATTTGTAATAAAAATAACCTTGTAGATCTTATAAACTCCACATGCATCCCAAATTTGTTAAATAGCAAAATAGCCACATGTAACTTAATGAACAGTCAGAACATCCCTATGATTGACGAAATAACACCTGGAATAATACTGCTGAATGACTTCAACGGGACCCTCGAAGCTGAAGCCACACTACGGAATCTTACTGGTACCTTTCTCATCAAGTATCAAAAAACCAATATCACCATCAACAATAGAATATTCGTTGCGCAAGAAGCATCCACACACACCATCCTCCCAGCGATCTTACAGCTCCTCCTCCCTCGAGATGATGGGCGAGATGCACATCAACAACACAAAAGAGATTCAGCTACTCCAATTTGAAAGTGAATCACAAACAATCATCAGCTATGGGACAATCACCTTCATTGGCATCTTCCTCGCAATCATAGCAGCTCGTAAAATCTTGACCAAACGGGGAAACACGAAAATAGTTATTCAGCAACCAGAGATGACAACCATTGAAAGACGTACGCCTATCGAAGACGTACCAAAAGCAGATGACTCCACTACTGCACGAACTAAGTTCAATGACATTCCTTACTTCTAAGCGATTGAGGACTATCGCATTTAAAGGGGGAAGAGTTAACGCGAATCAAATTAACTTTCAGCAAGTGCACCAGGCAGTCGTTCACACGACCTAATTTCCGCCCAGACAAAATACCTGGAAATTATTGGGATCGGCAACGGAAAGCAATTCGTGGAAATCGTCAACTGAACTTACAGCCGCAGTCAATATTCCGCTGACATAGAATTAGATAATCAATAAATGCATGTGAAGTTCTAGTATAGGCTTAGTCTTAAGTTTGATTTACAGAATAAAGGACTGGCAAACTGCCAGAAGAAAATATTTTTTTAAAAGGTTCAATCTATTATTTTATAACTTACACAGGCACTGAATTGCGTGTTTTTTTTTTTATTTATTTATTTTGTTTAATTTTTTTCCACTGCACTACACTGAATTTAATTTGGCGCTCGCGATCGATTTTTTATTTTTTTTTTATAGATGGAATTTTTGTTTTTATTTAATTTTTTTTTTGTCACGACGATGTCACATATGATCACGCGTGCGCTCGACGGATGATCGCGTGTGCGCTCGACGGCGGGCAAAAGGCAAATCCAACAGAGGAAACCACATGAGTAATGCATCGCTTGTTCAGGTTTCGAAGATACCTCCGAGTACATACTGTCCTAGATTTTACTGTCTCACTGTCCACTGCCCTGATAGCTGCTTGCTTGCCCACAAAGATTGTAATCTGAGATGCATTTTTTTGTTTTCTTCTTCTTATGTCCTGTATCCCCTTGTGGGTCCTAGGGCCTCTACAACGCCTACGCGCCATCGTGTGCGATTTCTGGAAATGTGCCTCAGCTCTCCCCAACTCTTTCCCAGTTGCCGTGCTTCCTTCTCAACTGTTCTGCGCCACGTACTCCTAGGACCGCCGCGTATCCTGCCATCCTGGGTATGCGGGTTCCATTGCATCGCTTGGTTAGCTATGGACCTGTCACCCTTTCGGAGAGTGTGACCGATCCACTGCCACTTTCGTCGTCGTATGGTTGTGCCTATAGGTTCATGGCCCGTTCTCTGATAAAGCTGTTCGTTAGAGATACGGTTTGGCCAGAATATCCTTAAGATGTAACGTAGACACCTATTGACAAACGTTTGCAGCTTCCTCGTGATAGTGACGGTCACTCTCCAGGTACCACATCCATATAGCAACACGGATTCAACGTTGGAACGGAACAGTCGTAGCTTGGTGTTTAAGCTAATTGCATTACTTCGCCAAACTATGGATAGCATCCCAAACGCAGATTTTGCTTTACCTATTCGGCTGGCTATATCCAGTTCGGTTCCGCCATCGGTTGAGACAATACTCCCAAGGTATTGGAAACTCTATACTCTCTCAACCGTTTGTCCAGCAATGCATATATGAGTTGATGAGTTTGGTCCTAGGCTGATCATTTTTGTTTTTGCCGAGTTAATTTTCAGCCCAACGACGTCTGCTTCCCTCTCCACATTTGCTGTCATTTGGTGAAGGTCCATTATTCTGTGAGACAGTAGGCATACATCGTCGGCGTAGTCGAGGTGTTTGAGTTCAGATGTAAGAGTCCATCGAGTCCCTCCATTTCCTGTTGATAAGGCCGCATTCAGCACATCGCTAATCACCAATAAAAACAATATTGGTGAAAGTATGCAGCCTTGCCGAACCCCACTTTGGACTTCGAATTCCTCAGACAGCCTTCCTCTGTGCAAAACATGACATGTGGACCCATCATATGTAGCTTTGATAATTGCTATTAATTTATCCGGAATGCCTCTCCTGCGCAAGGCACGCCAAATAAATTCCCGATTGACACTATCAAACGCCTTTTCAAAATCGATGAACAACAGGTGAAGTGGTGATCGATATTCAACACATTGCTCGATGATGATCCGCAGGGTGTTGATGTGGTCGACACAGGAGGATCCAGAGCGGAAACCTTCTTGTTCGGCGTCAAGTGTGTCTTCAAGGTGTTCTTTGATTCGCTCCAGGATGATTCTAGCTATTTTCTTGGCCACAGCAGGCAGCACGCAGATACCTCTCCAGTTTTCGCACTGCATTAGGTTGCCTTTTTTAGGGAGCTTGACAATCATTCCCTTTTTCCACTCATCTGGAAAACTCTCGGCTTCCCATGTTCTCCCGACAAGTGGGAACAGTAGCTCTGCCGATGCTGTTGGCGCAGCTTGAAAAAGCTCCGCGGGTATGCCGTCAAGTCCTACCGCCTTATTAGTTTTCAGCGCTTTGATTGCGGTAATAATCTCTTCTTTACTGGGGGTTGTGGTGCGAATTCGGGAACTTCTTTCTACGGACACTTCAGTCTGACTTGGGTGCATATTGCTGGCGAATACTCGGTTTAGAACCGAAGCAAAATGCTCCTTCCATCTCTTCAGTTGATCCTCATCCGATATTAGCAACGAACCGTCTAAGCCTTTCACTGGGTGTTGAGTAGAGCTTCGGCCACCTATAAGCTCTTTAGTGATTCTATAAACGGTTCTGCTGTCGCACTTCGCTGCTGCTTCTTCTGCTTCCGTAGCCAGCGCATTGATGTAATTGCGCTTGTCACGTCTCACGCTACGCTGTACTTCTCTCATCTTCATGCGATATAGGGACTCAAGCTCGATCCTCCCTGCTGCTGGAGTTGCTGCAATTTGAGCTCTTAGCTGTTTTCGTTCGTTGATCCTTCTCCAGGTATCCTCGGAAAGCCACGCCCTATGGTTTCCCTGTGATCGACCGACAATCCTTTCAGCACCTGATGTGAAAACAGTTTTCACAGCGCACCAATGGTCTTGGATGGTGGCGGGCAGGGAGCTGCTGATTGTTTCCACTCCACGTGAGAGATGGTCCCTTAATTCTTGGCGCACTGTGGGAACTCTCAGTCGGTCTACATTGAACCTAGGTATTCTTGTGTCGTTAGATCTACGAACGGCAGCAGTGCGTAGTCGGAGAGTAGCTTTCATAAGATGGTGATCTCGTACCAACCCCATGTCGGCACCTCGCCTGTTTCGGACGTCTAGGAGACTACTTCTAAAACGGCGACTGATGGCAAAATGGTCAATTTGGTTGGAGGTTGCTTGCCTGTCAGTTGACACCCAACTGATTTTATGGCAGGCTTTGTGCTCAAACATGGTGCCACCTATGACAAGACGATTTGCGTTGCAAAAGTCAACAAATCTTTCGCCGTTGTCATTCCGATTGCCTAGTCCGTGCCGTCCCATAACATGTTTGAGCCCTTCGTTGTCGCAGCCTACCTTGGCATTCAGGTCCCCCATCACAATGACAATGTCGCCATTGTGTGTTGCATTATGAACAGCTCCCAACTGGTTGTAGAAGTTCTCCTTTTCTTCCTCAGACGAACCATCCGTGGGGCGTAACACTGTATGATGGTGACGCGACGTACTCTCGTCCGGAATCTGGCCGT
This sequence comes from Pocota personata, assembly GCA_963082735.1. Taxonomy (NCBI): domain Eukaryota; kingdom Metazoa; phylum Arthropoda; class Insecta; order Diptera; family Syrphidae; genus Pocota; species Pocota personata. The sequence continues at coordinate 107,254,449 of OY720429.1, forward strand.
TAAAATCCTATCACCGTGCGGTTGCCAGGTAATTAGGCCTCTGCGTGCTGTTGGCGTTAGCAGCAGTCCAACTCCATATCCACGGGGGTTTCCGGTTGGTCTTTCGGAGTAGAGTAATACAGTATTACGCGTTGGGGATTGGTACTCACCCGCATCTAACCATCTTATCTCGCTTACTCCCAATATGTCCAGCCTATATCGCATGAACTCATGCTCCAATTGAAGGAATCTGGCGTTCTGAGGTCCTTCACTCTGAGAGTCAAGGAGCGTCTTCACATTCCAGAAACCAATCTTAGTCCGGGTACGATAGCCAAAGGTCGTCAACGTATTATCAGTCCTTATCCGAGGCATTGTGTCGGTTTCCATAGCTATTGTAGTTTCGGTAACGCGGGTTGCTGGCCCAGGTTACCTAGCCTAGGCATAAGACCCTAGACAATCTCGCACTTGCAATTTTGGCCTATATGTATAAGGATTTATACATGCAGTTGCCCGGGGACCACCACGAGGAGGTAAAGCAAGCACTACATTACGAACTTGATTGTTGCGCTACTGGTCCAATCCATGTTTTGGACAGTCAGTAGTTTCCCGATCAATCGCCATGCAGATCCCCATTTTTTTGTTTGCTGCTCTATCAATGGGAAAGATTTCAATTTGAAAGACGCTGTATTCTTTTGGGAGTGTTTATGAATCAGTAATTTGTAAAGGCTTGCAGAAAACTGCTGCTCCGGTTCCTATTACCATTTTAGGCCCATCAGTGCAGATCTGTATGTCTTGTTCATTTGCTAATGTATTCGACCTCCAATTTGTTCTTTGGGAATAATTATGGAGTACTTCTATTGAAATCTTAGTAGGGAATTACATAATCTGAGATCTTATTATGGTCAACAATTCCGTGTCTGTAGAGTATTGATGCGTGAGCTTTGTTTCTGTAATGTATTAGTAAGTAAGGTATATATACGTTACATAAAAGAGTAACATGACACACACACTTGCACTTGGTAAGAACAAGACCGACTGTCATACGACGACTGTCATACGACGACTGTCGTACAATGCTAATTAAACGAGGAGTCAGTCTTGTTCGACCCGCCTTGTTATCTAATTCGCTTCTCAACTTAAGGTCAATAAAATGTGTAACCAAAATATAAAACCTGTCTATTATTACATCCACACGATACACTACAACTGGCGAAGAGGATTTTAAAATACATATGTATGTATTCGTATTTAAAAAAAAAGTGAAAAGACAAAAAAACAAAACTAATAGCTAACTAATAGGGATTCAACTGAAAAATCACTTCAGATATCTCGCACGCACTGTGGAGTGCGTGAGAATGCAGTATGTAATGAAGAAATTCGAGGGCACAGGTTCGGCTGGAATATACAGAGTGCAAGGAGAGGACAGATACGGAACAACAGTGAGAGGCGGCAACAACTTCCAAATAATTCAAGAGCCACAAGAGATACGTCATCAGCAGGTAGTTATAGACAAGGCAAAGTTTGCGGCTACAGAAATCACTTAACGGAACAGTGCAGGTTTAAAAATTATATTTGCAAAACATGTAATCAGAAAGGTCATCTTAAACAAATGTGTAATTTAAGCAATCAAACTAAAAATTATAATCTCATTTGCGATGGTAATGCATTGCCAAGTAGTAGTAACAATATTAACAAATTGAGTGATGGTGACGAAAATGAATTATTAATTTTCTATTTTAGAACTAACTCGATTTTGAAGCCGATTACAGCCGACGTCACTGTGAATGAAATTCCCTTTGAAATGTAAATTGACTATTTTTTATGAACATTTTTTTCAATTTAGAACTGATCAAGTATGATCTGACAATAAGAACTTATAAAGGAAGCATGCTAAATGTTCGTAAGTTTGATATTTATTTTATTAATGTTACAAAGCCCCTTGAAGTTTTCGTAATCAAAATCAGAGGACCCCCTTTACTTGGTCGAAATTGGATGTATGTTTTTAATGTAGGAATAAGAGAAGTCAATTTCGTAGAATTTAAAGACAATGATTTAATGCACGTATTAGCAAAATTTCCGAATTCTTTATTGGTGGACTGGGTTATTTCAATAAGCATGTCGTATCGTTAAGATTGAGAGATAGCGCAAAGCCAACACTTTTTCGACCGCGTAAGTTATCTTTTCTTTAAAAGCCAAGGTCGAAAAATAACTGCAGAAATTAGTTGATTTAAAGTTTTTAGAACCAGTTTCATATAGTGAGATGGTTCAGTGAAGATTTGCGGGGATTACAAGATTATCTTAAGCCCAGAATTATTAGTAGACCAATACGCTTTTCCAAAAATGGAGGATTCTCGAGTTTTCCAAAATGGTCTGTCGATGGCATACCAACAGCTCTTATTGGACGAAAAATGTAGCAACTTGACCACAATTTCCACAACCATAGGTTTATTGCGATACAAAAGAATGGTGTACGGCATTGCTTCCGCACCGGCCTTTTTCCAAAAAACCATTAATAGCCTATTGTTAGGAATAACTGGAGTGAAAATATTCGTGGACGACTTTCTCATCTCCGCAAAAAATAGACAGCAACACTTAGAAAGATTAGAAATTGTATGAGAGTACGTATACACGTCTGACAGTACCAATCGAGCAACCCAAATCTGGCAGCATTGAGCAGCACTACATTTCCATTTTAAGCAGCACAGAAACCATGCTAATACATATATACCGTTTGGTACATAGGCATCGACTTCTGTGCGTCGATGTCTACTTCGATTCTTCTTCCTTTGTTCTTGATATACCACGGACGTTCTCTGTGCATTAAAGTGGTTTTATTACATAGACTTGAATTTGGTAGTTTTAGTTGTGTCGTATTACTTTCCTTGTGCTTGACTATTCTTAGTGTACAGCAAATAAACCCCTGCCCGTATAAAATTTCCTGTACAGAAATAGTTCTTTCGAAATTAATGGACGCGGGGGTTAAAGTTTTTAAGGAAAAGTGCGAATATTTTAGAACTTCTGTTAACTACATTGGGCACATTATTGACAAAAATTGTCTGCACAAAGACGACAAAAAGTAGAAGCTATCGTAAAGTTGTCTGCAGCTAATAATTCACTAGAGTTGCAATCTTTTTTTGGAGAAGTGAACTTTTATAGGCAATTTGTGCCCAATATGGTAACAGCAGCAGCAGCTTTATACGAGCTTTCATCTCATAAATTTGAATGGGGACCAAAACAACAAAGGTCTTTGATGAGGTGAAGTCGAAATTGTCAGCAAAGGTTTTTTTGGCCCATTCCGATCAAAACTTATAATTGAAGTTAATAGTTGATGCAAGCTCTGTGGGTTTAGGGGCTCAAAGAGGCTATCTGCCACTGAGATGAAATACTCTCAGATAGAAAGAGAAGCTTTGGCAATCGTTTTGGCGTAAAGAAATCTCAACAAATATCTCTGCAACAGATTTACACTGTTGACTGATAATAAACCCTTGGTGTCAATTTTTGGTGAGAAAAATGTCATTCCCGCACTCTCAGCAAACAGGCTACAAAGATAGGCGTTATTTTTATAAATATAAAGTTCAATACATAAACTTTTGGCGACCCCACAATAAGTATTTTACCACTCATCAGCGATGCGGCATGCGAACAGAGCCGTGACAGAATCCGAACCAACCCTTTTGTTCCGAACACTCCCGTCGATTATCGCCGTTATTCTTTTTCCGAGTTTGTGAGTTCTCTCCTTTGCTGACATCCACGGCGACAGGACGTCTCTTCCCAGCGAGTCGCGGCAATTTAAATAAAAACTAAAAGTAGTTCAGTTGTTTGGAGTTTTTTTTACTTATTTTAAATAAAATAACACACGTTATAAACTCAAAGGCAAACGTAGCTGACTATTTTTCTCGCTTTGCCAAGAATCTTTCTCCTGAGGATTTTCAAGATCAGGGCTTCTGGGCAGATAACGTTTATGTGAACTACTACAATGAAGAATCGGACTCAGTAGGAAGCTTTAAAGACATTCAAGCAGAATCCGTTAAAGATGAAGCACACCGTAAGGTACGGGAGTTAATTGAAAATGGTTGGTATAATCATATAATTATGATCATACAATACATTAACTCCATATTTAAAAAAACAAGTTTTCTATAGAATCGGATGCAATTTTTTTTGTCCTCCGAAGTACCCCTTAATAAATTGGAGTTGGCCAGATAGACCAAGGTAAAGACTTCATCTAGATTCCATAAGACCAATTTTCTTAACTTTTTTTTTAATAATCGTTGACGCACACAACAAGTGGCTGGAGTGCATGCATTACAAGTGCGAGAGGTCGGTTTTTGCAAGTTTCGGGTTACCGTAAATAATCGTCACCGATATCGAAAAGTCGTCCATATCATCTGAATTTAAACAGTTTGAAACAACAATGGAATAGTATACTTTAATTTTTCTGTAGGTCATCCAGCAACAAGTGGTCAAGCAGAAAACAGCGTTAAAACAGTAAAGTCGGTCTAAAAATAGCTTTGAGTTCAAACAACCCAAGACACAATTTAAATAAATCCTTGGACTCATTTTTCATGGACTATAGGATATCGATTCACAGTACAACTGTTTTTTTACTAGCCCGTTTGATGTTTAATAGGAATTTAAAAACGACATTCGATTTATTAAATTCTTTAACGAAAGGAATAGAACTAGATCTTACAAACCTTAAACATAATGTCGAAAATAAGCAAAACAAGCAAAAGAAAAATTATATCGGAAAGAAGGAAAGAAAATTGATAATTCATGATTCGGCAATGGTTAAAGATTTTAGTGTGTAAGAGAAAATAAAGTGGATTAGAGGTAAAATTAATCGTATCTTAGGAAAAATAAATTTTCTTGTAGAAATTCCATCAAAAAATAATGTCTTATGGAACCGCTATATTAATCAAATAAGATATTGTTTAAATAACAATGAATATAGGTAAATTCCTCAAACCTTAACTAATTTAAGCCTTAAAACTTTTTCTAATGACATTGAAATTCCAAAACCAAGAAAACGCAGGTGAAACCAATTCTAGGACAAGAAACAGTCAGCTCAAAAAATAACAGACAAATATCCATTAAGAAGTATGAATACAAATAAGTAAATGAATTTTGTTATTATTTAATGGTCATTGAAAGACAAACATTGTAGTCATATAGATAAATCTGATATTGTTAATCTAATTATAAATATTAATACAAAATTACTATTAGACGATAAGCGAATTAGGGGCAGCATTGTGATGTATTAGTAAGTAACATGACACACACACTTGCACTTAGTAAGAAACAAGACCGACTGTGTTACATTATGCTAATAAAACGAGGAGTCAGTATTGTTCGGGCCATTTTGTTATCTAATTCGCTTCTCAACTTAGGATCAATAAAATGTGTAACCAAAATATGAAAACTGTATTTTATTACACCGACAGATTTCATAATCCGGATTCCTTAAGCCAGATTGCGCTCTTGCCTGCCAGGCCTTTTATGTGCTCAATAAAAGGAATAATATTAATCAGTATCTTTAGCCCTGCTTGTGGTGTTGAACGCAGTGATTCCGTTACTCTTCATGCAAATCTTTGTACTTTAAAGGTGGTTTAATAATCGCCGTGTACATTCAGTGGATAATATGTGGTCGCATTCTCAGCGTTTACTAAAGATTTTCTTGAATGCGTAGAATGCACAAAGTGTTTTTTTTTTTTCATACATTTCTCTGTGTTCCGCTTCCAAGTAGACTTTGAATCGAGAATGGTTCCACGATATGTCCATACGTAGCTTCACTGGAGAGTTTCAGAAGTATTCCAGTAAGTTTTGCGATATTGAAATGCTATGTGAATTTTTGCTGAAAGAAGCAGCTAGGTCTTTTCTGTGTTGACTTGTAGACCATCTGACTCATCTGCATATACTTCGGTTTTTATTCCTTTCTTCTTTAGAGTCGTCAGAATTTTGTTAACGACAAGAAGCCACAGGAGATGTGAAATGCCTGCTCCCTGTGGAGATCTTTTCGTAAATGTTTTCTGTACAGTACTCTCGCCTATCCATAAATTATTATCTCTTTCCTCAATCTATTCTTTATTACTGTGTCCACGGATTTACATTTTAGGTAGGGGTATTGGGTGTTACATAAGTACGGTTCATTGAGTCGGCCTTTCACATGCACATCAACTAATCACTGCAATGTTTTTAACATAATGCAGGAGAGACTAATTGGTTTAAAATCTTTTGCGGTACAATTTGTATGTTTTTCTACCTTGAGAATGAATACCACTTTCACCTCTCTCCAGCTGACTGGTGTGTATCTGCTCTAAACAGAATATAAATAAAATTTTAAGCCAGGGCTGGTTACCTGTAGAGTGTGTTCAAGCGTAGCCGGGACAATATCGCCCGGTCCTGCAGATTTATGGGGTTTGAACGATTTGACTGCGACGCAGACTGTTCTATACTCCGACTGTTCTAGATCACTGCAACCTGGAAAGTGAGTTTCCATCAAGAGTTGTAGCATTCATTTCATTCAGTTTTAATGCATTTTTTGTTAAGTAATTCATTATAACTTACATGCTAGATAAAAAACGCTTAAAACTAGCTTAACTAACTTAACTATTCTTATTCTAACTTACTGGCCCTATGCGGGCGCTCTAAGTTAAACCTAATACTTAAAACTATGTCTTTCGACGTAACGAACTTCAAAATTGTTTATTTATTTATTTATTTATTTTTTCTAATTTTAATTGTTACTAAGAAAATTAGACAAAAAACTTAGTACATGAACTTTTTTTTTTAATTGATCTTATATATAAAACTTACAAATATACCTTAAAATAAATCTTAAAATATCTTATTCTACCTTAATCTATCTTACTCTACCTTACGTAATTATATACGTACTTTTTTTTTTTTTTTCTATCCAAGTGCTGCGATACGATTTTTTTTTATTATTTTTAACCTATATACAATATCCCTAAACTAACTAAACCTTAAACTATGTAAGTCGGCCATGCTCAAGAACAGCCAACTTCAAACATCCAACAGGCTACCCTGGATTAGGAGGAAACGACGAAGGAGTTTCCTCTCTTTCGGCTAGCCACCAGAAATTACCGTACTGACGTTGTACGTCAAAAATATCGCAACCCGATACCGCCCTACTGAACCGGAGACGCTCCACACTGCCGTGTGCAACGTCTCTGTCGTAGTTGAGTCGCCTATCCACAACTGTCCGAGCAACGTGGAAGATTAGCGGCACCGCCAATCTGTCCTGGATCAGATCTTTCTTATCAAAATAGAGGAACGCCTCTGGGGGAACAAAGCAGTTAAGGCGCACTCTCTCGTGATACTCGTAATTGGGGTAATAAGCCCCGGAGATCAGGTTGTTCGTCGAGCTCATTGCTCTTGCAATATGCCTTCGAATCAGCTTGATAACGAAATTATTAACTCTTATTAGGTTAGCCCTGTTGTAGAGGACCTCATTGGGATAGAATTTTATGTACTGGGACTCTGGTGTTCTGTACAAGTGAAGGCAAGCCCTCTCAAACACCCGAATCTTTTCAAACAAGCTTGCTCCCACGTTGAATCACACGGGACATCCATATACGAGTATGGGCCGGATAACGGCCATGTAGCAGATTACCTTTACCCTTGCATCGAGTTGCTTGCTATAAAAAAGTCTCTTTGTAAGGGCAAAATCGCCTTTGGCTCTGGCCAGAGCAGCATCTATATGTTCGCTAAAATATAGATATTGATCTAACCAAAGCCCCAGGTATCTGACTACACTTCGACACGCAAGTGGCTGTCCGTGTGGTCCCACGATTGAGAACTTTCGCCAATTCTCTCTGGTATCCCTAGAGGCCCCAGACAACGGCGTCCTAAAAAGAATGGTTTCCGATTTCTAGAAGTTGATCTTCAACTTCCAGTCATCGCAATATCGCTGAATCTTATCGAAGTCACGTTGCAAGAGAATTGCAATGACCTCGATTTTTGGTCCTGATCTGTACGCGATCAAGTCGTCTGCATTCGCTATGGCATGGTGAAGTGATCCTATCAGATCGCTCGTGTAAATGTTGAAAAGGATCGGTGAATTAACTGCACCTTGTTGCAGACCGTTTTTAATTAGAAATGTTCCAGCAGAAGTCACATTGCCATTTTTGACAACGAACTGTCTACTGGTGAGCATGTTATGAAGTATGTACAGTAGTGGTTTGCTTATGCCCAGCCTGCTCAGCTTGTAGAAGAGTCCCTCTAACCATACGGTGTCGAAGGCCTTCTCCAAGTCAATCAGGCAGGCACCCGTGAACTGTTTCTTGCTTTTGTTCCATTGGATATCCGATACCAGTTTAGACGCGGCATGTATTGTATCATGCCCAGCCTTAAAACCAAATTGGTTATCCGAAATTATATTATTGATCACTTTCTCGAATACCTTGCTGATGTTCGGAAGGAGACTTATCGACGGGAGATTTGCCGGATTGGAAGTGTCCTTACCCCTTTTTGGGATGGGTTTTATCACTGCTGTTTTCCAATGCGCTGGATACTGTGCATTATTCAGCGCATTGTTAAGCAGAGTGGTGTAAATGTCCACCGCTTCTAGAGGGAGATGTCGAAGCACAATGTTTGATCTTCCATCGATTCCCGCAGATTTCTTCCTAGTCAATGAGTCGAAGATCGCTTGGAGCTCCACCTTCCATATGAACGGGGGATGTACCCTTTCATCGGCGATGACATTATTTGCCATGTTATCGTCATTGAATTAGGTAAAACCTATGTTCTCTGATCGCCAGTGCTCTATATCTATATATAGCATCTACCTTCTCCTGTTGATCTTCGATCACAAAGAAGTTGTCATCCTCTACTACTAGTTGTAGCAATTCCTGGCTGGATTCCGACCAGAACCCATTGCAACGCTTAATCTATCCTGGGGTCACTGGATTTTTTGATAGAACTTTACGTAGCCTGGCAATATCGCTTGAGTTTTTGAGATTGGCAGAAAGTATTCTAGGATTGCGAGAGATGGGACAGAATTTGTTATAGGCTTGTTCTCTGTATCGGTTATAAAATGCACGTTAGAGTCAATGGATCGACTGATCAGAATTGTAACATCACTTGGATTTGGTGTCCGTTTACCAATCCATTTTGCGTACACTGACCAGTCAGTTTCAGCCGTATTTCTATATGCTTTTGTATTGTAAGATTGATATTCTACTACAACATCTCTTTATTACTCATTAAAGTAAGGTAGAAGATTTCTTTCCTGATTCTATTATGTGCAAACTTGAAAGTGAACTCAACTTTATCATTCGATGTATTTAATTTTGTATGACAATACTTTTTCTTTTGTACTTGAACTCCAACGACAGTTTTTGACATTTCCACTCCTGTTTCTTTTCCCGTTTATTAAATTGTCTTTTATAATTTTAACGAATATTTTAAGATGTTGATAAACATGAATACGATTAGGCCCCTAACAGCGAAAATTACGACACATGGATAATGTAAATTGAAGTGGTGATGAACAAATGTGGGACATGGAAGTACGTCAGCGGAGCAGAACAGAGACCTTAAATGAAAGACGAACACGAAAAGTCCAAGAGCAAACTACAGAAGTGACTGGACGACGACACAAAGGCAAAATCAGATTTGATCATCTCCATTTATCCGAGTCAGTTGCTGCTGGTGAAAGGATTGGACACGAACAAGAGTGTCTGGGAGCTATTGAAGACTGAATTCGTTTACACAAGTGGCAATGCATGTCCGTCGAAACGCATGCTAGAGCAGGTCAAAATTTGAACTAGTACAAGAAAAATTATGGTAATTCAAGTGAAGCCAACAGTACATTCAAGTACAAGTGTATAGAAGTCATCAAGTGGGTCACAAAGAATGTCTGGAAATTGAGAAACCACGGAGCTACTCAGAAGGCGAATCAAATAAATTAGTAAGTACTTTCCACACAGAGGGGGTGGATCTTCCACGGCTTTGGGGATTCTGAAGAGTCCGGAGGGTGCCTGGACAGTGGCTGCACGTCTCATATGTGCAACGACTAACGTTTGTTTTTGCTGTCACTTTCGATGGTGCAAAGGAAGCTGCTGATGGCGAACGATGCTAGTGTGAGTGGTGATGCGAGTGTTGTTGCAAAAGGAGATTATTACTACAGGCGAAAAGCCTGAAAGGTCAGTAAAATTCGAAAATACATTATTGGTTAAGAACTTGAGAACTAATCTTCTGTTGCGATTATAACGTACCGCGAAAATATCATCACGTTCGGCTAGGAAAGAAAGCGTGCGTGGTCAATGAAAATGAGTTATGGCACCGCAGACTTGGTTGCCTGAACAGAAGAGATCTGTTGGACATGTCTCGGAGAAAATTGGTGAATGGACTTTAAGCGACGACGGCAGGCTTAAGTCATGCGACGAGGAAAAATAAAGACATTGCCGTTTTCTAAAAAGTAAAAGAGGTATACAGAGCTGTTGGAACTGGTGCACGCTAATGCCTGGGGACCTTCAAGAAGAGAGTAGTTGGCTAGATTTGGGTATTTCATCACTTTCATCGATAATAGCATCCGATAGTGTGAAATTTTCTTTCTGAAACAAAATAGTGACGTTTTTAGTGCTTTCAACGATTACAAAGCTTACATAGAGAAGCAAACTGGTCGAAAAATTAAATGTTTGGTGTCGGATAATGGGCGAGAATTGCGTAACCACGAGTTTGACGAGTTCCTGAGAAGAAATGGGATAAACCGACGACTTATAGTTCCGCATAACTCACAGTAAAACTAACACTCGTCGAAATGGCAAGGTACATGCTCATTCAATCAGGTGTTGGAAACGATTTTTGGGCGGAAGGTGTAGCGTAGCTGTTGCAACAAAAGATTGCCGTACCTGAGTCATCTGAAGGTGTTTGGAGCAAAAGCACTTGCTTCTGGCAAGCAAAGTTCGAGTCGCATTTAAGTGATTTATAATAGTCCAGAGTATGGAGCATCCAAAGACTATAGAGTGTGGGATCCTGAAAAACGAGTTTATCGAAAACGAGCTATTTGGCGTTGAGCATAAAAAAAATACTTTGTAGTTCCTAACGAAAAATTTGAGAGTGAATATGGATCAACTTCAGTGCAGATACCGATGCAATGAGTAGAGAAAGATAAAGAGCTCGAAGTAAGGATAGAACAACTGGATTATAAGCGAGTTTCAAAAGTTCACTCTGAGTCCCAAGGGGCTCGAAGGGGCTGGTAGGATACACCAAACAAGATCTGTATGGCGCAACACGAAAGAAAAGGAAACAGAACAGCAGAGCCGGGACGGAGACGATAAAGATGAGGATCAGGCTCTGCAGATGCTTGTAAAGGAAAATGAGCAAAAGCATGGAGTAGGAAGTAAGACCAAGCATATAGTATGCTTCAGAAGCTCAAAGAAGGCCACAATATGTGTCGTCATGTTTGTCTCTCTGTATGATATCAGATTTGGGGATTAATACTGGGGGCACTCTCGCTGTACACGACGGACTCCACGTAGATGCAGATGGATTGAAATGTCAAGGACGTTGAGCATGCGATTGTGGAAGCAATCTCGACGGCCACGGCGCACACAAAACTTCAATTCCCTTCTAGTTGTTTGCTACTAAATTTACATTTTAATGCACTCTGCAGGCTTTATTATCACCATTACAATTTTGTAACATATGTACGGACTAAGATTTTCCCCTAAACAAGCGAACAGATGAAAAACCGAAACTAACATTTGGATGCGTTAAGAGCTGAAATTGAACCAACATTACAATGTCGTGCTCATCGTGTCCGGAGTGAATCCTTCCAGTTTTCTCTTAATCGGGAGCGTGAAGCGGCCTCTGAAGCTGAAGTTCGAACGGATAAGTGTTTAGTGCACTGCTACAGCGGGAGACGTCCACAATAGTGTAGCGTGTTTTGAATAGAAAAACACGTTTTTAGTTTAGTTTAGTTTAGTTTAGTTTATTATTATTGTAACATCGTCTAAAAGTATGCAACAATAATGTAGAATAATAACTACGCTCCTACAGCCCATTCCAAACTGTACTTTCATTCGAGGTTCGCAATAGCTGACAACGTCACGGATAAAGAGAGATTTATAACTGGAAGAAATGATTGTCATCTTGGAATTATTTCCAGTGGTCGAAGAATTTGCTAGAAGTTTCTGGCTATCTGAAACTTCTGCTATATAAGGACAGATGGCGATCAATAGGAAAGACAGTGATTTTTAAACTGTGGCGAAGAGATTAGAAAAGTGATAATAGGCGAAGTTGTAATTTTGTGATAAATTGAGAGTTGAGAGTGAACAAGAAAAAGTAATTAGTTTGGATTTGTAAATTAAGTAATTGAAAGGAGATAAAGTGATTTGAGAGGAAAGAGACCTTGTAAGAAAAGAATTTGCGAAGAATAGTATAGTGTGAACTTGAATTGTTCTATAGAGTAGAAAATAAAGAAATAAATTTCACAGAATATCGTTTTATCTACTCGAGCCGTAGCCTGCATATTACATTGGTGTCAGAAGCTGGGATAAAACTTATTCTGTGAATAACTATTTCCGTGGTGTGAAATTGCACAAGAAAAAAAAAAAAAAAAAAAAACGATTTCTGCGTTGAGTTAATTAGTTGCGCAAAATGGGTCGCAAGTTGGGAAAACTAACTATAATTCAACTAAAGGCAGAACTCAGTAAGCGGAATCTCGACACAACTGGGGGAAAAGATGCCCTACTGATTCGTCTGGAAGAAGCAGTAACGCAGGAAGGTGAAAATCCGCATGACATAGAGTTTGACGTGGAAGAGGAACCAGCAAGTACAGTAGCCGACCCGGGTATAACAAGTCTGCTCCTGCAACTTAAGTTAGTCATGGACGAACAAAAGAAAGCAATAGAAGATCAAAGTCATAAGCTCGATGACCAAAGGAATTCTCTAGAACTTAAGTTGGATGAACAAAAGAAAGCAATGGATGAACAAAAGAAAGCAATGGACGAACAAAAGAAAGCAATGGACGAACAAAAGAATTCTCTAGATGCTCTGGAAAGTAAACTTGATGAGCAAAACAAGAACTTGGAATCCAAATTCGAAGTGATCGAAGAGAAAATCGAGAAGGTAGAGACGCAACTCGAAAAAGTCGAAACTAGATTCGATGAAAACTTTGAGAAGCATGAAACTCAGTTCGGGAAAATAGAGACTCAGTTCGAAAAAGTAGAAAAACAAGTCGAAAATCTTACTAAGGAACTCAGCAACGTGAAGAGACAGAAAGCACGGGAATATTCCACCGACGTTCTGAGAAGAAAGGAGATGCAGCCTCCTATCTTCGATGGTCAAACATCATGGCCAATTTATAAAAGGCAATTCGAAGCGGCCGCAATGACCAATAGCTGGGACGATGAAGAGAAGTCCATTGCACTCACACTTGCACTGAGGGGTCCAGCTGCGGAGCTCTTGCAGACCATCCCGGAAGATAAACAGCAGAACTACGACTCTCTGGTTCAGGCTATCGAAATGCGGTTTGGGGATGAACACATGCAGCAGGTGTACAGGGTTCAGCTGCGTAGTCGAGTCCAAAAAAGGGGGGAAACGCTCCAACAGTTGCAAGCGGATATAGAGCGACTAGCCCATCTTTCATACCCTAAAGCCGGTGAGGAGCTTATCAACGAAATGGCGGTGGAAGCTTTTATTCAGGCCATAGAGGACAGACAACTGCAAATGGCTGTAAGGATGGCTGAAAAGCGAACACTCCCCGAGGCATTGGCATTCGCTTTGTCAATGAAGGCTGCGGACCAAGCATACCAGGGAATACACCGTGTCAGGGAAATGTCCGTCGTGGAATGCTCATGCCAGAGAACAGCCGTCATGGATGAAGACAGAGCTCGCGGAAGTCAAATCCGTTGCTGGAATTGCAACCAAACCGGACACCTACAACGGCAGTGCAGAAGTGCACCTAGACGAGGAAATTGTCCACATTGCGGAAGTAGGAGAAGCAGAGAGGAAGCATCTGGAGGTGATAACATCCATCCTGTCAGTCAGACTTCCCAAAACCAGCAGTCGGGAAATGCGTAAGGACCAACTTCGCGGGGCAGAAGTTGGTTACTGGAATCGAGGCCCCCAGGACCACCATTCAAGTTTCGCAAACCAAACGGGATAACAAGAGCCTGACAGTGGAGGCACTAATCAACAAGAAGAAGTGCGTAGCCACCATCGACACAGGTGCCACTGCCTCCATTGTAAGAAGAGATATCGTCAAAAGCTCCTGGCTGCACAACACCAACAGCTACTGCCTGAAGACTGCAATAGGGGAAATGGCGAAGGTATTTGGAGAAGTTCGTCTTACGCTTACTCTGGCAGGACTGACGTTCTCCCATGCGTTTCTGGTGGCAGACATATGCGACGAGTGCATCATCGGAATAGACTTCATGAAATCAAATGAAGTAATCTTGGACATCGGGATGCAAGTACTGAGGTATCGAAATGAGGAGATTCCGATGGTGTACGGAAACGAGAATGCCGTAACTCTCAGGACAGTCATCAGCAAAGACGAAGTTTTGCCGCCGTCTTCAGAGACAATCATTTGGACGAAGCTGGAAGGTGATCTTGGGAGCCACCGATTCTACATAGTAGAACCAGACCCGGAGAAGAATTCTCAAGACTACATCGTGGGAAAGACGTTAGTCGAACCAAAGAACACCATGGTTCCAGTGAGAGTTTTGAACGCAAGACCACACACTGTCAAACTAAGGCGAGGGGAGGTGACTGGAAAATGCACGCCGATTACCGCCGTCGCAACAATATCTGAACGTGGTCCTCCAAAACCTCTCCCATCACCTTGGACAGCGGAAACGAGAGAGACGATTCTCCAGTCCAGTGAGCTGAATCAGGAGCAGCGAACTATGGCAGAGAATCTTATCAATGAGTACGCTGATGTATTTGCCTCACAGGACGGAGAATACGGCCGAACACACCTGGTACAACATCGAATAGACACTGGTGATACTAGACCAATTCGTCAGCCTGCTAGGCGCCTTCCATTGGCAAAGCAGACAGAAGTTGCAGAGATGGTGTCGGCAATGGAGAAAGAAGGTGTGATTGAAAGTTCCAAAAGTCCGTGGGCATCACCGGTTGTACTGGTTAAGAAGAAAGATGGCAGCACGCGGTTCTGCGTGGACTATCGGCAGCTCAATTACGTCACCAAGAAAGACAGCTACCCTCTGCCACGGATTGACGACACGCTAGACACACTATCAGGAGCCCGATGGTTTTCCACTCTCGACTTGAAGAGTGGCTACTGGCAGGTACAGATCCATCCAGAAGACCGGGAGAAAACCGCCTTCACCGCAGGAAATGGGCTATGGCAATTCACGGTAATGCCATTCGGGCTGTGCAATGCTCCGGCGACTTTCGAGCGATTGATGGAATGTGTCCTGCAAGGGTTAACATGGAAAACCTGTTTGGTATACTTGGATGATGTCATCGTTGTAGGAAAATCATTTGCGCAACACCGAGACAATCTAAGGGATGTGTTTCAAAGGCTTCGAAGTTCCCACCTGAAGCTCAACCCCAAGAAGTGCGCCCTGTTTAGAGCGGAAGTCAAGTACTTGGGGCACATAATTTCAGCGAAAGGAGTGAGAACCGATCCAGAGAAGGTCGAAGCGGTGAAAAACTGGCCAGTCCCCAAGGATAAACACCAACTAAGGAGCTTCCTGGGCCTAGCCACCTACTACAGACGGTTCGTGAAGGATTTTGCCGGGATCGCAAAGAACCTGCACCAGTTGACGGAAAAGGGAAAACAATTCAAATGGACAATTGAGTGCGAGAAGAGCTTCAAGGCACTTAAACAACGGCTATGCGATGCCCCGATACTGGCTTACCCCACTCCCGGGGAAACGTTCATTGTGGATGCAGATGCTAGTAATGTTGGGGTAGGAGCCGTACTCTCCCAGGTGCATGACGGCCAAGAGAAGGTGGTTGCGTACTTCAGCAAGGTGCTCTCTAAGCCAGAAAGGAACTACTGCGTGACAAGGAGAGAACTTCTAGCTTTGATCTTGGCTACGAAGCATTTTCACAAATACCTCTACGGGAGGAAGTTCGTTCTTCGCACAGACCATGCAGCCTTAAAATGGCTATTACAGTTCAAGAGTCCTGAGGGTCAGGTCGCAAGATGGATCGAAAGGCTGCAAATCTACGACTACGAAATACAGCATCGTAAAGGGAAACTCCACTCTAATGCGGATGCACTGTCCCGGAGACCATGCAGAACGGATTGTAAACATTGTGCGCGTCAGGAAGAACGGGAGCTGGTTTCCATCCAAAGAATGAGAGCCGAACCTATCGCCGGCTGGAGCGTAGATGAGATCCGGAACGCTCAGAAGGAAGACCCGGATATCGAGCCGATTCTGGCCTGGAAGGAGAACATGGAGAAACCGGATCATCAGGACATCTCTCACAGAAGCCCGACCTTAAAGGCATATTTTGCGCAGTGGGACTCCCTCCATGTCCAAGAAGGTGTTCTGAGAAGAAAATGGGAATCCTCCGACGGAAAGTCGTTTGTAATGCAGCTTGTAGTACCGCGGACGAGGGTCAAGGAGGTGTTACAGGAAATGCATGGCGGGGCGTCTGGAGGCCACTTGGGAGTGAATAAGACGCTAGAAAAGGTACGAGAACGTTTTTATTGGTTAAAAGCGAAGGAAGATATCGAAGACTGGTGCAGAGAATGCGACGTGTGTGCAGCTAGTAAGGGTCCGAGAACCAAAACTCGAGGTAAGATGCACCAATACAACGTGGGAGCACCTTTCGAACGAATCGCCATTGACATCGCAGGGCCCTTTCCGGAAACCGACAATGGTAATCGGTATATACTCGTAGTGATGGACTACTTCAGTAAGTGGCCGGAAGCGTTTCCGATCCCTAACCAGGAAGCCAGAACCGTGGCGGAGCAGATCGTCTACAATTGGGTTAGCAGATTCGGTGTGCCCTTGGAATTGCATTCTGACCAAGGGAGGAACTTCGAGTCAAGAATCTTCCAAGAGATGTGTCAACTACTCGGAATCAAAAAGACAAGGACAACCCCGCTTCATCCACAGTCGGACGGTATGGTGGAGCGTTTCAATAGGACTTTGGACGAACATCTCTCGAAGGTCGTAGGTGACTACCAACGGGATTGGGACCGGCAGATTCCCTTGTTTTTGATGGCCTATAGAAGTGCCGTGCATAGCACTACTCGACATACGCCGTTCGAAATCTTATTTGGTGGAATAGCTCGTTTACCCAGTGAGGTGAAATTTGGATCTCCTACCAATGAGCCCAGAAATGAAGAAGAGTACGTGGCGGACCTTAGGGAAAGGCTTAGGGACATACACCAAAGGACCAGAAGCCAGATTAAGATAACGAGCGACCGCATGAAGACCAGGTATGATGCCAAGGCAACAACGTCAGGATTCCAGGAAGGAGATCTAGTGTGGCTGTATAATCCCCATCGCCAAAAGGGGAAATCACCTAAATTGCAGCGGAACTGGGAGGGTCCATACAGAATAGTAACCCGCATCAACGATGTTGTCTACCGCATCCAGCGAGGACCAAGGGCCAAAATGAAAGTGGTTCATGTGGACCGACTGAGTCGATACAATGGTCGAAGTGAGGACGCACTTGTTCGGGACGAACAAGTCTAAGAGGGGGGCAGTGTAACATCGTCTAAAAGTATGCAACAATAATGTAGAATAATAACTACGCTCCTACAGCCCATTCCAAACTGTACTTTCATTCGAGGTTCGCAATAGCTGACAACGTCACGGATAAAGAGAGATTTATAACTGGAAGAAATGATTGTCATCTTGGAATTATTTCCAGTGGTCGAAGAATTTGCTAGAAGTTTCTGGCTATCTGAAACTTCTGCTATATAAGGACAGATGGCGATCAATAGGAAAGACAGTGATTTTTAAACTGTGGCGAAGAGATTAGAAAAGTGATAATAGGCGAAGTTGTAATTTTGTGATAAATTGAGAGTTGAGAGTGAACAAGAAAAAGTAATTAGTTTGGATTTGTAAATTAAGTAATTGAAAGGAGATAAAGTGATTTGAGAGGAAAGAGACCTTGTAAGAAAAGAATTTGCGAAGAATAGTATAGTGTGAACTTGAATTGTTCTATAGAGTAGAAAATAAAGAAATAAATTTCACAGAATATCGTTTTATCTACTCGAGCCGTAGCCTGCATATTACATTATTATACAATCACAATAAGAATATAATCCTTATAGATAGTGTTGCATACAATTAGGAGTTTAAAAAAATAAAAATATACATGTATAAATATAAACATAAATTAGGAAGATAACAAAAGTCTAAAATCAAAAGTTTTAATTTTTAAGTTAAGATACATTGCTATAAATAAATATTCTCATTTTCTTTTCCTCATTTCCTCTATTCTCTTTTTCTTTCACTCATTTACAAACCTGTGTGCAAATATTCAAAAAGTAAATCCCGAAAGTTTCTCATTTCATAGCTAGTCTTCACATACATAGGTAAATGGTTCCAATATTTCACAGCGTGATGAAAGAATTGATTTTGTGATGAGACCGACATTGATCTCGGCAATATGAAACCCAGAATCCGCGATGAATTAGTCAGCCGTAACTTGGAGTATAAGTATGAGGGCTCCTTTAACCTGATTAGCTTATGAAGGAACATAATTGATCTAAAGGCTAAGTAACTGTCGAGAGAGCAACCGAGTATTTTACACCTATATGCAGACACATGATCATATCGCCTTAGACCATAGACGTAACGAGTCGCATTATTAAATGCAACGTTTAACTTCCGATTAGAAACAGAGTCCCGTTTAGGAAAGAGTTCGCATCCATAAGTTATTAATGGAACAATGAGGGTTTTAACCAGCATAGCTTTAGTGGATACAGGTGTGAATGATTGCGAGTGATACAACATGCGAAGAGATGCGTAAATTCGGGAGCAGATTTTGTTTATATGCTCATCCCACTTTAACGTCCGATCAAATACAATGCCAAGGTTTACTGCTTTATCAACGTAATTTAATGGAGTCGAGGTAAGCTAAACAGATGGAAATGATGAGCTGTCAAAATAATATAGGTGAAAATAATATAGCGCCCAGAATGGATCTTTGTGGAACTCCTCGAGTGATTGGTAGTGCTGCTGATATTTTATCATTTGCGAAGACTCTCTGATCCCTGTTAATTAAATATGAATTTATTAGCCCTGCTGCTGATTCAGAGAAGCGAAAGAAGTTTTTAATTTTGTAGGTTAAGCAGTCGTGGTTAACGGTATCGAAAGCTTTTGAAAAATCTAAAAGTGTTAAGAACGAGATATTCTTGCCGTCCATTGAAAA
Organism: Pocota personata; assembly: GCA_963082735.1. Taxonomy (NCBI): domain Eukaryota; kingdom Metazoa; phylum Arthropoda; class Insecta; order Diptera; family Syrphidae; genus Pocota; species Pocota personata. The sequence continues at coordinate 107,273,772 of OY720429.1, forward strand.
CTTAATATCATCTGTCACTTTAAGTAAAGCAGTGATACAGCTATGTTTTTCTCTAAACCCGGACTGTAGCGGACACAAGAGTTTATTCTGCTTTAGGAATACAGAGATTTGCCAGAAAGCTAGCCTTTCAAAAACTTTTGAAAGATATGGGAGGATCGCTATGGGTTGATGGAGATGAACGCTTCTTTGCAATGGGTATGATTTTTGCATGTTTCCATTGAGGAAAATTAGATGTAATGAAAATCGTATTATATATATGAGTTAGAAAAGGAAGAATTTTAGGTAGGATCATTTTTATGAATAGAGGATGTATTGAGTCATACCCCATAGCGTTCGACTTTATGTTAAGAATCGCTTCAACCACATCAGTTTCAGCACATCTGCAGAAATATAGATAAGGATGTTGAATATCTGAACTTACACCTGTAGATGTTGTGTTTGAAGCAGAGGATACCGATGATACATCAGAGAACAATTTTTTCAGCTCATCAACATCTATGCATTCTGGCACACTATTTTGGTTTATTCCCGTGCACGATTTTATTAGAGAAAACAATGAATGAATAATCAGGTTATAAACCAGGTTCAGTATTTTTTTTCACACCTCTGCCTTTTTGCATATACTCGTAAATACAATGGAACTCGGGCAAGTACCAAAATTTCTTTCAAGATCCAGGCATTTATCCGAAGGAAGGAGAAAATCAGGCATTTGTGTGAAGAAAGGTTAATATTTGTAGGGTACATAACCAAAACAAGTTCCTATCAGAGGAGCGTTTGTAAGAGTTAGCAAATAATTACAAAGATACCCCAGAATCATCTCCCGGACGTTGTCTGAAGAGTTTTTTGATTCCGTATTTCAATTCCGAATTCACTCGAGAAGCACTAATACACACATAACTACAATGTAAACACACTGGTTTCTAAATAATGTCAAAATATAAAAATTGTTCGGTAAATTTGTTAGCCAAATAATTCTCGTTTTTTTAAAATAAAATAAAAATTTGATTAAAAAAGACTGCAGCATTTCTTTTGAGCAAATAATTTGTTCACATTTCATCAATACATTTCTAGAATTGAGCAGAAGCAATTTTCATGTGCCATTCAAAACAGAAGGAATGGGATCTCGAGTGCAACCAATGGAAGACGACATTATTGACCAACTAAATAGGCCAAACCGTCATTTTTATACCCTATCACGGGTATATATTCATATTAAGTTTGGTAAATAGGTTGTAACATATGAAATAATATGATCGGCATCAAAAGCTATGTTGATCTAGTCATGTCCGTCCGCCCGTCCGTATGTCACGACTTATTGGGCCTTTAATTTTGAGCTAGGAACATAAAATTTGATATATAAGTTTTTCGCAGATATCCGAAGCAGTACAGTGTAAACAATTTTAAAATCTGCCCACTGACACGCCCACCTTTTTATAAAAATACCTTGAACTTCAGATTCGAATTTTAGGAGCCACGCCCTCTTTCTGCGTGCAGAAAGTTTTGTGATATTTCTTTAAAGATATTCTTGCTCGGGTTTGAAAATTTTCGTAATGCTACGCTCACTCTATTAGGGGTGAGTTAAAAGATGGAGAATAGGGTTTGATACGTTCTACACGGATTGTATATTTCCTGTCTGTTTGTTATCCCCTTTGCAGTGATCATTTTTCTATGTTATTTCTTTTTTTTGCGTAAATATTAATTACTGGTTAACAAAAATTAAATGCAATAGCCGTACTATTAATTTGACATCAGGAATGACTTTTAAACAGATATGAACTATAGAGAGATACTCAACTCCGCAGTCCCTTGCCCGCTAAACTCCTGAAAATTACATTTCGTTTCCGCTTTCAAATTTTGTCTCTGTCAATGCAAGTAAATTAAACTTTTCGGTCATTTTACAAAATGAGCTGTCAGAAACAGTAGGAAGTTGCCATTTTATATTTTCTTGTCGAAGTTGCACTTTCAATTGCTTTAAAGTTAATATTGTAATATGCGAGCTACGGCTCGAGTAGATAAACATGAACAATTCAAGTTCACACTATACTATTCTTCCCAAATTCTTTCCTTACAAGGTCTCTTTCTTCTCAAATCACTTTATCTCATTCCAATTACTTAATTCACAAATCCAAACTAATTACTTCTTCTTGTTAACTCTTAACTTTCAATCTATCACAAAATTACAACTTCGCCCATTATCACTTTTACAATCTCTTCGTGCGGTTCGAAAACCAACTGCCCTGCCTCGATCGCCATCTGTCCTTATATAGTCGCATTTCTGATAGCCAGAAACTTCTAGCAAATTCTTCGACCACTAGAACAAGAAAATTCTGATGTAATAATTCCAAGATGACAGCTGCAGCCAATAATCTCTTGCGGTTATAATTCTCTTGCGGTTATAATTCTCTCTTAATTCCGCGACGTCGTCTTAAACATAATCCGTCTCTTATCATGGACACGAATCTCGAATGAAAAGACACTTCGGAATGTGTTGCATCTTTTGGGGCGTAGTTATTATGCTACATTATGTAACACTGCCCCCCTCTTAGACTTGTACGTCCGGAACAAGTGCATCCTCACTTCGGCCATTGTATCGACTCAGTCGGTCCACATGAACCTCTTGGTCCTCGCTGGATGCGGTAGACAACATCGTTGATGCGGGTTACTTTTCTGTAGGGACCCTCCCAGTTCTGCTGCAATTTAGGTGACATCTCTCAAAGGTCGTAAGTGACTACCAACGGGATTGGGACCGGCAGATTCCCTTGTTTTTGATGGCCTATAGAAGTGCCGTGCATAGCACTACTCGACATACGCCGTTCGAAATCTTATTTGGTGGAATAGCTCGTTTACCCAGTGAGGTGAAATTTGGATCTCCTACCAATGAGCCCAGAAATGAAGAAGAGTACGTGGCGGACCTTAGGGAAAGGCTTAGGGACATACACCAAAGGACCAGAAGCCAGATTAAGATGACGAGCGACCGCATGAAGAACAGGTATGATGCCAAGGCAACAACGTCAGGATTCCAGGAAGGAGATCTGGTGTGGCTGTATAATCCCCATCGCCAAAGGGAGAAATCACCTAAATTGCAGCGGAACTGGGAGGGTCCCTACAGAATAGTAACCCCCATCAACGATGTTGTCTACCGCATCCAGCGAGGACCGAGGGCCAAAATGAAAGTGGTTCATGTGGACCGACTGAGTCGATACAATGGCCGAAGTGAGGATGCACTTGTTCGGGACGAACAAGTCTAAGAGGGGGGCAGTGTTATATGATGTAGCATAATAACTACGCTCCTACAATTATGCAACACATTCCGAAGTGTCTTTTCATTCGAGCATAATTTTGTCCCGAAGTGTCTTTTCATTCGAGGTTCGTGTCCGCAGTTCGTGTCCACAGTTCGTGTCCACAGTTCGTGTCCACGATAAGAGACGGATAATATTGTAGCATAATAATAACTACGCTCCTACGACTATGCAACCCATTCCGAAGTGTCTTTTCATTCTGGCAGAATTTTGGTCCGAAGTGTCGTTTCATTCGAGGTTCGTGTCTGCGGTTAAGTCTCCACAGTTCATGTCTACGAAAGAGACGGATAATATCACGCAAAAGAAGGAATTATAACTGCAAGAAATGATTGTCATCTTGGAATTATTACATCAGAATTTTTCTTGTGGTCGAAGAATTTGCTAGAAGTTTCTGGCTATCAGAAACTTCTGCTATATAAGGACAGATGGCGATCGAGAAGGGGCAGTAGTTTTAAAACCGTGGTGAAGAGATTAGAAAAGTGATAATGGGCGAAGTTGTAATTTTGTGATAAATTGAAAGTTGAGAGTTAACAAGAAGAAGTAATTAGTTTGGATTTTTGAATTAAGTAATTGAAAGGAGATAAAGTGATTTGAGAGGAAAGAGACCCTGTAAGAAAAGAATTTGCGAAGAATAGTATAGTGTGAACTTGAATTGCTCTATAGACTAGAAAATAAGGAAATAAATTTCACAGTATATCGTTTTATCTACTCAAGTCGTTGCGCGCATATTACATTGGTGTCAGAAGCGGGATAAAACTTATTCTGTGAATAACTATTTCCGTGGTGTGAAATTGCACAAGCAAAAAAAAAAAAAAAAAACATTTCTGTGTTGAGTTAATTAGTTGCGCAAAATGGGTCGCAAATTGGGAAAACTAACTATAATTCAACTAAAAGCAGAACTCAGTAAGCGGTACCTCGACACAACTGGGGGAAAAGGTGCCCTACTGATTCGTCTGGAAGAAGCAGTAACGCAGGAAGGTGAAAATCCGCATGACGTAGAGTTTGACGTGGAAGAGGAACCAGCAAGTACAGCAGACGACCCGGGTATAACAAGTCTGCTCCTGCAACTTAAGTTAGTCATGGACGAACAAAAGAAAGCAATGGGCGACCAAAGGAATTCTCTAGAACTTAAGATGGACGAACAAAAGAAAGCAATGGACGAACAAAAGAATTCTCTAGATGCTCTGGAATGCAAACTTGATGAGCAAAACAGGAACTTGGAATTTAAATTCGAAGCGATCGAAGAGAAAATCGAGAAAGTCGAAACTAGATTCGATGAAAACTTTGAGAAACATGAAACTCAGTTCGGGAAGATAGAGACTCAGTTTGAAAAAGTGGATACGCAATTCGAGAGAGTAGGAAAGCAAGTCGAAAATCTTTCTAAGGAACTCAGCAACGTAAAGAGACAGAAAGCACGGCAATATTCCACTGACGGTCTGAGAAGAAAGGGGATGCAGCCCCCTATCTTCGATGGTCAAACATCATGGCCAATTTATAAGAGGCAATTCGAAGCGGCCGCAATGACCAATAGCTGGGACGATGAAGAGAAGTCTATTGCACTCACGCTTGCACTGAGGGGTCCAGCTGCGGAGCTCTTGCAGACCATCCCGGAAGATAAACAGCAGAACTACGACTCTCTGGTTCAGTCTATCGAGATGCGGTTTGGGGATGAACACATGCAGCAGGTGTACAGGGTTCAGCTGCGTAATCGAGTCCAGAAAAGGGGAGAAACGCTCCAACAGTTGCAAGCGGATATAGAGCGACTAGCCCATCTTTCATACCCTAAAGTCGGTGAGGAGCTTATCAACGAAATGGCGGTGGAAGCTTTTATTCAGGCCATAGAGGACAGACAACTGCAAATGGCTGTAAGGATGGCTGAAAAGCGAACACTCCCCGAGGCATTGGCATTCGCTTTGTCAATGAAGGCTGCGAACTAAAGGCGAAGGTCTGATTGAAAGTTCCAAAAGTCCGTGGGCATCAGCGGTTGTACTGGTTAAGAAGAAAGATGGCAGCACGCGGTTCTGCGTGGACTATCGGCAGCTCAATTACGTCACCAAGAAAGACAGCTATCCTCTGCCACGGATTGACGACACGCTGGACACACTATCAGGGGCCCAAAGGTTTTCCACTCTCGACTTGAAGAGTGGCTACTGGCATTTACAGATCCATCCAGAAGACCGGGAGAAAACCGCCTTCACCGCAGGAAATGGGCTATGGCAATTCACGGTAATGCCATTCGGGCTGTGCAATGCTCCGGCGACTTTCGAGCGATTGATGGAATGTGTCCTGCAAGGGTTAACATGGAAAACCTGTTTGGTATACGATGTCATCGTCGTAGGAAAAACGTTTGCGCAACACCGAGACAATCTAAGGGATGTGTTTCAAAGGCTTCGAAGTGCCCACCTGAAGCTCAACCCCAAAAAGTGCGCCCTGTTTAGAGCGGAAGTCAATTACTTGGGGCACATAATTTCAGCGAAAAGAGTGAGAACCGATCCAGAGAAGGTTGAAGCGGTGAAAAACTGGCCAGTCCCCAAAGATAAACACCAACTAAGGAGCTTCCTGGGCCACCTACTACAGACAGTTCTGGCTATCAGAGACTTCTGCTATATAAGGACAGATGGCGATCGAGAAGGGGCAGTAGTTTTAAAACCGTGGTGAAGAGATTAGAAAAGTGATAATGGGCGAAGTTGTAATTTTGTGATAAATTGGAAGTTGAGAGTTAACAAGAAGAAGTAATTAGTTTGGATTTGTGAATTAAGTAATTGAAAGGAGATAAAGTGATTTGAGAGGAAAGAGACCTTGTAAGAAAAGAATTTGCGAAGAATAGTATAGTGTGAACTTGAATTTTTCTATAGACTAGAAAATAAAGAAATAAATTTCTTTTATCTATTCGAGACGTAGCGCGCATACTACAATATCTAAGACAACGTCATGGAATTAAGAGAGAATTATAACCGCAAGAAATTATTGTCATCTTGGAATTATTACATCAGAATATCCTTCTTCCAGTGGTCGAAGAATTTGCTAGAAGTTTCTGGTTATCAGAAATGCTGCTGTATAAGGACAGATGACGATCGAGGCAAAGCAGTTGGTTTTGAACCGCACGAGGAGATTGGAATAGTGATAACAGCCGAAGTTGTAATTTTGTGATAAATTGCAAGTTGAGAGTTAACAAGAAGAAGTAATTAGTTTGGATTTGTGAATTAAGTAAGTGAAAGGAGATAAAGTGATTTGAGAAGAAATCACCTGCTCGAAATAGAGGAATGCTTCTGGATTGACAAAGCCGTTAAAGCGCACCCTCTCATGGTACCTATGGTTGCGGTAATAAGCCCCGAAGATCAGGTTATTCATCGAGGTTATTGCTCTTGCAATGTGCCTTCGAGTCATCTTGACCAGGAAATTGTCAACTCTTATCAGATTCGCCCTGTTGTATAGGACCTCACCCAATAATATCTTGTGGTTATAATTCTCTCGTCGTCTTAGCAATATTCCTTCTCTTTCGTGGACACGAACCTCGAATGTGTTCCGAAAAGACACTTCGGAATGTAATTTTGTGTTGTTTACTTTTGGGGCATAGTTATTATGCTACATTATGTTGCAATATAATGGAAAATGGCAACTCGCCTCGTGTTTTGACAGCCCGTTTCACTTCTGGCAGCTAATTTGCTAATATGACCAAAACCTCCCCATTCTAATATGCATGAGTGGGCCATCCGAATTTGCATATATATATATATATATATGTATACACTGGCGAATGACGAAGTTTTTCAGCTTGTTGTTGGAAAGAAGTACCCATCGAAGTTTGCTATCTATTTATATATGTATTATCTCTGCCTTTAATATGACCAATCGAAAATGCCTAACGCTACCCCTTCCTGAAGCTATGCAAATTAGCCATGAACAAAAAACGGTGTTCAGTGGTAGCCGATTAAGCTGCCTCAGCGCTTTAATCGCTTTAATCAATTGAACTGTGCCATTGTAGACAGTGCTGCCACTACAAATAATTTTCCGTAGAAAAAAAAATAAAAATTGAAAGAGCGTAGAAATGTCAATTTCTTTATAAAAAAAATATTATTTTCACAAACGAGGTTTCATAAATGTTGGGCTAATCATATTTAGTCATCTGCTTCTCATCAAAGAAAACGAAAAGTATCCAGCACACTACATATGCTCAGTCCAACGTCAAAAGGCCCTCAAAATACCTATATTTCCGAAGTACCACACGGTACGGTTGATCTGTTATCTTTCCGTCAGCCATGGTATCATACATATGTAGTGAAATTACAATAAAGAAAATTTCACAAGCAACTGTTACAGGCAGAAAGGTTCAGATAAGCTTAACAGGGTGAACTGAGCTCTATAGCAGACTTGAATCAACTTTTTAACTTATTTTCTATTGCAGTTAGTGAGTTAATGAAATATCTCCTAAGATGATATAATCAAAAATACACCTTCCATAAAAACTTCACCACAAGGGAAAGGACAAAAGAATTCACAGTGTATACCCGTAAATAGCACTTCATACAATGGTATACGGGTGGATAGAGAAGAGTTGACCGAACTGTGGCAGAAGTGTTTGAGACAAGAAGCAAACACAGAAACCCAATGGGCAAACACTAGTACGCGAACAGAAAGTGTGCAGGATTATTTCGGGCAAGACATTGCGATTATGTTAGACAGTCAAGCCATTAAGCTCTTATGAAACAAGCTCCAAGATGGACAACAACCTATTCTAAATTAACAACGTTATTTTATACTCTGTGCCAGCCACGTTGTTGTGGATAGTAAATAGGAGGCCTATTGACTCAACCCCAGAACTCTTCTGACAAGAGTCAAAAAGTATATATAAAAAAAAAACTCCCTTAATATGAGGCAAACAAATCCACTGAAAATAAATTTTAACCAAAAAAGATCGAAAACCACATCCCTCGCTATTAAGAATAATAATGAAAAATTTCTTAAAAACTGTAGCAAATTCGCTACTATCGTAGTAAAGTGGTAGCTCTGATTGTCTATAGTTTCTTTAGTTTTGTTTTGATTATGTGAACAATATATAAATACATGAATAAATTGTAAGTAGTCAGAACTTTGGGTACTTTAAATGCATAATATAAAAATCTGTTTCGAACAATTCTTGCAGATATTTTGCTACATGTTGACATGTTAAATATTGCGATGGTGGAAAACGAGTTGACCGCAGCTGGTATGTACATAAATCTTATTCGGGAAGCGAAATACAAACTTACATTGCTTGAATAGTATGTACTTTATTTCTGCAAACATTTATAATACAGATACAAATTCATATTTGGGCGTAGGCGCAGATAAATTGACTTGGTTAAATTTCAAGTAAATGTGGAGGTACGTATGTATATCGTCGTTGAGCCTGTAAAATCTCAAGCAAAAAAAACAATTTTAAATATGTCAAAGAAAGTAGAATTGTCAAGCACCCAGTAGACCTATAAGAAAAAAAAAGTTTAGAAAATCCTTAACGCCGAAGGAATATTTGCTATATATTTTTTTTTTTAACTGAAGGATCTGCTGAGTACCTCAAAATTTAATTTCCTTTGACCTTCAAGTTTGTGTTTGTTTTGTTCGTATTTTGCAGGCGTAGCATCGATATAGTACATGTACATTAATAACCATTTTGTGCCACGAATGGCGTTTACACCCAAAACAATTTTCCTTGATGGTTTTCGACGTGTTTTATTGCGCTTATTTCAAAACTTACTCCACTAGTTTATGAGTTATCGCCGTTTGAAGTCCCCATTTTAGTGTGAAGTAGGCGAGTTTCAATTATGAACCGAAATTTTTTTGTTTCTCAAGTGAAATATTTTAGGATTACTTACTAATCTCTCCATTACAGATCAATGAAATTTGATCAAATTTCATTTCACTCTGCTCTTTGATATTTCAATGTCTTCGATGGAATGAAAAATCGTAAATCGATGGTCGAAAAGCGTTATCGATATAATCATTCCATAATTAAAACAAGTAGATGTTTTGAATTGTTGGTAACTAAAGTCAATGATATTGTATCAAATCAGTTAGTTAGGAAGAAATCGTTATTTTGCTTCAGGATTTTATTCTAAAACTAGTTTCTAATATTAATTGTTTTTGCACATTAAAGAAAACGATTCTTAGTCAATTTGGAGTTCAGTAGATTAGGTCTTGACAAAATGTTAGTATCTAATTATAGTTTGACTAGCATTTTACACAGCCTAAGGCAGTTTTTTTGTTAGTTTAACTAGATTTTATTAAAAGGTTCCATTAAAACAATCGAATAGTATCGGGAATTATTGAAAGTGATCAGTGGTATCAGCTGTTGTAAGGTCAAAAGGGCGTTCCATGATTTTCCTACTAGCGGAAAGCAAATTTGGAGTACTTGGAACGTCCCGAATGACTGGTATTACCCCACTGTCAAACTGGAGTGGGCACGAGTACGATAAATTTGGCGCCAAAAATTGGTAACGGTTTTTTGTAGAGGGGTCAAAAACAAGCATTTTTTACTATGGGAGGGGGGTCTATCTCGCCCCGTTTAGGAGGTAGGGGCAATTTTAGAAAAAAATGACTTAAAAAATTACGTTTTTTTATCAAAATTTTGAGTTTGCATGCGAATTTTTCAAAAACTAGACATAAATTATTTAATTTAAATTTAGGATTAAAAAACAAGTTTCTGGCTTTCGAAACCGGTACAGTACTTCATTGTAAGTGTTGCCGTTGTTTTTTTAATATTTTTTTTTTTTATCTTAAGTCATTTTTTTCTAAAATTGCCCCTACCTACTAAACGGGGCGAGATAGACCCCCCCCCCCATAGTAAAAAATGCTTGTTTTTGACACCTTAACAAAAAACCGCTATCAATTTTTTCGCCACAGTTACCGTACTCTCCCCCTGGAGTGCGTTCCAAGCGCGAGAAAAAGGCGTTGTTAAATTTTTAGTGTGTAACCTGAATCGACCAGTTTGTTACCAATTGCAGGTCAACTATGCTTGGCTATGTGTAAGTGTAGTTCGCAAAGCTCACATCACAGATGAGGTTATTATTATATTATTGTTATTATTATGATTCCTCATGTCTGGATAGCAATCCAAGCAATTCTCTTGGGGATTGTTTGATTGCTATTCCATAAACATCAGTAATGATATTTTTTGTTTGTTTTTTTCCAATAGCAGAGTTGGGTTTTACTCCATTTTCCTTCGGGCTTCCCAGTATAGCGCTGTTAGGTTGTTTTCTTGTTGGTGTTGCTGGTTGAGGTTCGGGCAGGTGAGGAGGTCCGCATGTCGTTACAGAGAGGGCAGTTGGCATTCGGTTTTATCCCGATTCTGAATAGGTGGTGGGTTAGACAATCATGTTTAGTAGCCATTCTCAACTGCGCCACTGCTTCTCTTCTTGGGGCGTCAGAGTTAGCCCTGCCTAGCTCTTTAATGTTCTTCCAGCACTTGGTGCCAGCTATTTGTTTGTGCTCTTCTATGTCTATTGTGTTTAATGTTTTTATTATGTTGGTTTTTATTCTGGCGAAAGCTTTTTTCCTTTGTGAGATTGTGTTGAGTCTGGTTGCGTTTTTAGCAAGGTCGTTGGCAGCTTCGTTTCCGTCATACACCGGACGGTATCCACTGAAGAACAATATATTTATTCTCTTCGAGATGAATTTGAGTTTCTGTTTTATGTCTATTATGGTTCTGTTAGCAGGTTGATCGTAAGGTGTTATCGATTGGATGGGGGCTTTCGAGTCGATCAGAAGGACTATATTTTTTATTCGGTGAATTCGCGTTTTTAGTCCTTGCAGGGCTGTATTAATTACGGCTACTTCTCCGGCTGTTGTTGGTGCCCAGGGGGGTTTAGTAGCTGAAGAGAGTGCAGTGAACACCCGCTTCCGCATTACTGTTGTGATTTAGTTTCGAACCGTCCGTGTATACCCTCAGCCATTCTGTTTCTGGGTATTTTGTGTTGATTTCTTTGATATGTGTTTAATGTTTGTGCGAGCTTCTATGTAGTAATGTTCTATTGGGTTCATTGGTGGTATTAGTTGGTCAGCTTTGAAATCTATATTAATTTTGCTGCTCAGTTCAGTTATTTTCTGCGTAAATGTTCGCTGTGTCTTTAGCTGGCTTTTGCTGATTGACTTGTTTATGTATTGGTAGCGTTGCGGGAGTGTTGAAATTTTTGTTTGTAAAATGGTTGCTCTTTTTTGTATTTCGGTTGTAATTTTTCAGTTGTCTGTACGAGGGCAAGGTGAAAAGTTCTCGACCTGACAATGAAAGACTGCGATTTTCAGTTAAAAAATGATTTTATTTTTCTACATAATCTCCCTTGACTTCAACGCACTTGGTCCAGCGATTCTTCAACATCAGTATTCCTTCTCGGAAGTGAGGGTCTGTAAGGCTGTGAAAATATTCATCTACGGCCCTCTCAACTTCTGCATTGGATGCGAAGCGGTTCCCAGAAACAAATTTCTTCAAGTTTGGGAACAGATAGAGGTCTGGGGGTGCCAAATCAAGTGAATAGGGCGGATGGCCGAGCAAATCGTACCCCAAATCCCGCAGTTTTCCCATCGCCAACGCACACTTGTGTACAGGTGCATTGTCCTGGTGAAAGATGACTTTTTTCTTCTTCAAGCCAGGTCTCTTCTCGCGAATTTTGGCATCCAACTGGTCAAGAAGGTTGGAGTAATATTCACCAGTAATTGTTCTGCCTTTCTCAAAGTAATCAATTACCTTTCGCATCCCAAAACACACTGACCATGATCTTTCCGGGAGATGCGATCGACTTCGCTTTCTTTGGCGCTGAGCCACCGGCTTCCACCCACTGCTTCGACTGCTGTTTCGTTTCTGGCGTGTAGTGGTGGACATATGTCTCATCCATGGTGATAAATCGCCGCACAAAATCGGTCGGATCCCTATTGAATCGGTCCAAAGATTGCCGCGGAAATCGTTTGCGCATTTGCTTTTGAATGGCATTCAGCAAATGCGGCACCCATCTTGCGCAGAGCTTTCGCATCTCTAAGTTTTTATGCAAGATGTTTCGCACCCTCTTCCGATATACACACAGCCTCAGCTATTTCACTCACCTTCACACGCCTATCGTCCAACACAATATAATTCGATGGTTTCGGGTGTGGTTGCGGTTTTTGGCCGTCCTTCACGTGGGTCATCTTCGAGGGACCATCTGTGCGACCACGTTTAAATTCAGCTGCCCACTTTTTAACGGTTGACATGGAACGAGTAGAGTCCTCGTAAACTTTTGTCAACTTTGGACGAATTTCCTTAGGGGTTAACCCATCCAAAACAAAGAATTTTATCGCCGCACGGTGTTCAAGTTTACCCATTTTAACGAAAAACACGCAAGACGTCTACTGCAAAAATTCGTGTAAAGAAACTACTTGAGAGAACAAGTTGAAACTTGTCATACGCACTAATGAGAAGTGCACCCAGGCAGGAAACATAATTTTTTGCTGATTGGAACGCCATCTCTACGTCAGGCCGAGAACTTTTCACCTAGCCCTCGTATATAGTCTCAGTGCGTAAGAGTTGGTTGTCTTAACTGCGCCTGTAACAATCATCAGGGCTTTGTTTTGGGTGGTTTAAAGTTTATTTATTGTTGATGTATTAGCTGTAATTATTGGTTCGCATCCGAAAAGGATTTGTGGCTTTATGTAGGTGTTATATGTCTTATTTAGTGTATTAAATGAACTTCCCTATTTTATTCCTGCTTGGCGTTTTAGGATGGTTGTTTTCTTTTGTACTTTGTTGACTATTTCGTTCACATTAACTTTCCAAGTTAATTTATTGTCTATAAGTATGCCAAGGTATTTCATGCAGTCCGCTTTCTGAATATTGGAATTATTGATTGTTATTTGGAATTCTTCTCTTTTGTGTCTTAAGGAAAGGTATTGGTAGAAAGATTTTTCGGTGTTTATTTCCACGTTGTTTTCGTTAGTCCAGGTGTTAAGTTTGTTCGTTTCTTCGTTTCTTCGTTTATTTCGCTTTCTAACTTAGGTTTGTGTTTTTTGTTGTTGTTCTTGTATGTGGTCCATAAGACTACGTCATCAGCGAACATGACTATTTGGATGTGGCTATTGTTTGTTAACATTTTGGGAATGTCATTTATATAGATATTGAAAAGGGTTGTACTAAGGACCGAGTACTGTAGTAGTCCTATTTTTATTTGTTTGTATTTGGTTTGTTTTCTCTAAATTTTACTGAAATCCATCTCTGTGTTATGAAGTTTGTAATCCAGGTAATCATGTTTCCTTTTATCCAATTTATTGTAGCTTGCATATTAGGTTTCTTATCCAGACTCTATCGTAAACTGCTTTGAAATCAATATATGTAGCGAGGATGCTTTCTTTGTTATTGAACGCTTCTTTTCAAGTTTGGTAGGTGAGTTGTTGGCTTTCGAGGAACCAGTTAAGTCTGTTGGCTATCATCTTTTCCATTAGTTTAGTAATGATATTGTAAATAATTGCTCGAACATGGAACGTCTCCCGATTGTCAAGCATGAACATTAGTTGTTATAGGGATCGATCCATACCAGTGTACTTGTACAAGTAAGTACACGACTGGGTCGCATGCACTTCCACCTTTATGTTATTTATCTGCAAAAATAAGGGCAAGTATTGCTTTCCTGAAAATTTCCGGTCTCGAGATTTTGATCAAACTTGACATTACTATATCTATATATAAAAACTCAAAAAAGTGGATCGCTCAATTCTGTATGTCCGACTGCAGCCTAAACGGCTGGACGGAATTACTTCAAAATTCATATTTGGGGTAGGTGGGCTCGCAATTCAAGGCGAAATCTGAATTTTCATTCTAACCGCAAAATGGTTTTGTTCTAATTTAATATTGGAGTTACTGTGAACATATGCTAATAGATCGCATACCAGGTTTTTGCCGAAAAATTCTTGTAAGGGTACTTTATTTATTAGCTGGTTTTTGAAAAATTGTTATTTCTCGTCCATGACTGGATCGATTTTGTTTGAAATCAATATTTGAACAATATTTGACATGTATTCAATTGTAGCATACCAAGTTTTGGAAAATTTGTAATTTTTTGTTTGGTAATCGATTTTAAAATAAAAAAATCATACTTAAACTTATAGATGCAAGTAAAAATACGCAAGTGTAATTCTCCCACATTCGGTATTCTCTATCTATCTATTAGCAAACTTACTTCAACAATTTCATTACTTTTTGACTTCCTCATCTAAAAGAAAGTTATTGTTTTAGTGAAGAAGTTCGATCTCGAGATTTTGATCAATCTTAGCATTACTATAATAGAGAATCTCAAAATTGTGGGTCTCGTAATTCTCTCCGTCCATATATCTGCAGCTCAAATAGCTGGACGAATTTACTTCAAACTTCATATCTGGGGTCTGTTAGCTAATATTCAGAGGCGGAATTGGAATTTTCATTCTAACCTCACTTTTCTTAAGGCCATTTTTTTTAAAAAAAAAAAAGAAAATATATATTACGAGTATATTCTCGAAAATGGCTCCAACGATTTTGAATCATATCTGAGGTGATTTGGACCTTTGCGTACTCAGTTTCCACTAAAAAGAATGGAATAACGATATTTTTCTAATTAGCGGACGTGCGAAAATTGGCTATTTCTGAGATACGGCTAAGAAGATTTTATTCAAAATTAATATCTAAGTCACCTTCGGGAATTTAAGGATATGACATTCAAATTGTGAACATATGATCTTTACATTTTTACCGCATATTACAAAAACTATACATTTGTGATTTGATTAGAAATTACATACAAACTGTATGTTCATATTTTATTATTAATTTATTTATTTATTTATTAATCCTAACTTAATAATTACAAATTAATAGGCTAGGCTGAAGTATTGAGCTCTAGCATAAATGACTTTCCGATCTAAAATAAAATGAAAGCTAAATTACAATCTTACGTTTAATCTATTAATTAATTAGTCGATAGTTTCATTAGTTTCAGCATCTGTAGTTTTTAAGATTTCATAAATGGAGGAGTTTGACAGCATTGAATTCAGGTGGGATAATAGATGTTGCAAATTGTACACTTGATTGCAAGTCTGGTAGTTGGGAGCGTTATCTCTTCTTAGTAGGTATTGGTGTGTTAGGCTGGTGTGTCCTAATCGCAGGCATACAAAGTTGGTAAACATTGCCTTTGATAATGTTGTAGGGTATATGTGCTGGGTTTTAGTTGGATTTACTCTTTTGTAGTGGTGAGTATATGCCAACCAATCGTTACATTAGTTAGAATAGTTCTTTTATGCTTTATTTAATATTCTACTAGCGTATGCTATAGGTAAATCGTTTGTGCTTTGGTCTCTTTGCGAAATTACTGCTCCGATGGCTTCATTACTGGCGTCAGTAGTGATGTAGAATATGTTATTAAAGTTTGGATAGATTAATATAGGTGGTTTCGTTGTGGCTACTTTTAATTTTCTGAAAGATTCATACCCACAAATAGGGTCCCATTTGAATAGCGGAGGAGTTTATTTAGTGGGTTAATTATTTGGAGAAGTTTTTGATAAATTTTCTATAGTACCCTTGTTCAGAAACAAGGAGTAAATGCAATCCACATTTGGCCAACCCTGCACAACATCACACTATACTATTTGCTCTTTTTTCTATTAACCTGTTAATATTTATATTACATTATGTATCAGACAGTAATATTTTTTTTTTGGACATAAACTGCGAGTCTGCATGCAGTCGCTCGGTACTCGTGATTCAGCAGTCGACCAGTGCAGTCGCATCATACATACATTGTCCAGTAATTTTATCATTTAAATTAAAATACACAACACACTGTTTAATAAACTCTTACACAAGTCACACAAAATCATCAAAATACAATTAAACAAAGGTTGATTATACAAGGGAATACAGATATTTTTTATTAACACCAAAACATGCACACATACATATCGTAACATAATGTAGCATAATAACTACGCTCCAAGAGTATGCAACAATAGTGTAGCATAATAACTACGCCCTCAAACAGGCAACACATTCTGAAGTGTCTTTTCTTTCGAGCATAATTTCGTTCCGAAGTGTCTTTTCATTCGAGGTTCGTGTCCGCAGTTCGTGTCCACAGTTCGTGTCCACGATAAGAGACGGATAATATCTAAGACAACGTCACGGAATTAAAAGAGAATTATAACCGCAAGAAATTATTGTCATCTTGGAATTATTACATCAGAATTTCCTTCTTCCAGTGGTCGAAGAATTTGCTAGAAGTTTCTGGCTATCAGAAATGCTGCTACATAAGGACAGATGGCGATCGAGGCAAGGCAGTTGGTTTTGAACCGCACGAGGAAATTGGAAAAGTGATAACAGCCGAAGTTGTAATTTTGTGATAAATTGGAAGTTGAGAGTTAACAAGAAGAAGTAATTAGTTTGGATTTGTGAATTAAGAAATTGAAAGGAGATAAAGTGACTTGAGAAGAAAGAGACCTTGTAAGGAAGGAGTTTGCGAAGAATAGTATAGTGTGAAGTGTGAACTTGAATTGTTCTATAGACTAGAAAATAAAGAAATAATTTCACAGAATATCGTTTTATCTACTTGAGCCGTAGCTCGCATATTACATTGGTGTCAGAAGTGGGATAAAACTTATTCTGTGAATAACTATTTCCGTGGAGTGAAATTGCACAAGAAAAAAAAAAAAAAAAAAAAAATGTGTGTGTTGAGTTAATTAGTTGCGCAAAATGGGTCGCAAATTGGGAAAACTAACTATAATTCAACTAAAGGCAGAACTCAGTAAGCGGAATCAAGACACAACTGGGGGAAAAGATGCCCTACTGATTATTCTGGAAGAAGCAGTAACGCAGGAAGGTGAAAATCCGCATGACGTAGAGTTTGACGTGGAAGAGGAACCAGCAAGTACAGTAGCCGACCCGGGTATAACAAGTCTGCTCCTGCAACTTAAGTTAGTCATGGACGAACAAAAGAAAGCAATAGAAGACCAAAAGAAGTCTCTGGAACTTAAGCTCGATGAACAAAAGAAAGCAATGGACGAACAAAAGAATTCTCTAGGACGTAAGCTGGACGAACAAAAGAATTCTCTAGATGCTCTGGAAAGCAAACTTATTGAACAAAACAAGAACTTGGAATCCAAATTCGAAGCGATCGAAGAGAAAATCGAGAAGGTCGAGACGCAACTCGAAAAAGTCGAAACTAGATTCGATGTAAACTTTGAGAAACATAAAATTCAGTTCGGGAAGATAGAGACTCAGTAAACTCAGGACTCAGGAACTCAGCAACGTGAAGAGACAGAAAGCACGGGAATATTCCACTGACGGTCTGAGAAGAAAGGAGATGCAGCCTCTTATCTTCGATGGTCAAACATCATGGCCAATTTATAAGAGGCAATTCGAAGCGGCACCAATGACCAATAGCTGGGACGATGAAGAGAAGTCTATTGCACTCACGCTTGCACTGAGGGGTCCAGCTGCGGAGCTCTTGCAGACCATCCCGGAAGATAAACAGCAGAGTTACGACTCTCTGGTTCAGGCTATCGAGATGCGGTTTGGGGATGAACACATGCAGCAGGTGTACAGGGTTCAGCTGCGTAGTCGAGTCCAGAAAAGGGGGAAACGCTCCAACAGTTGCAAGCGGATATAGAGCGACTAGCCCATCTTTCATACCCTAAAGCCGGTGAGGAGCTTATCAACGAAATGGCGGTGGAAGCTTTTATTCAGGCCATAGAGGACAGACAACTGCAAATGGCTGTAAGGATGGCTGAAAAGCGAACACTCCCCGAGGCATTGGCATTCGCTTTGTCAATGAAGGCTGCGGACCAAGCATACCAGGGAATACACCGTGTGAGGGAAATGTCCGTCGTTGAATGCTCATGCCAGAGAACAGCCGTCATGGATGAAGACAAAGCTCGCGGAAGTCAAAGCACCTAGACGAGGAAATTGTCCACATTGCGGAAGTAGGAGAAGCAGAGAGGAAGCATCCGGCGGTGATAACATCCTTCCTGTCGGTCAGACTTCCCAAAACCAGCAGTCGGGAAATGCGTAAGGACCAACTTCGCGGGGCAGAAGTTTCGCAAACCAAACGGGGTAACAAGAGCCTGACAGTGGAGGCACTAATCAACAAGAAGAAGTGCGTAGCCACCATCGACACAGGTGCCACTGCCTCCATTGTAAGAAGAGATATCGTCAGAGGCTCATGGCTGCACAACACTAACAGCTACTGCCTGAAGACTGCAACAGGGGAAATGGCGAAGGTGTTTGGAGAAGTTCGTTTTGCGATTACTCTGGCGGGACTGACGTTCTCCCATGCGTTTCTGATGGCAGATATATGCGACGAGTGCATCATCGGAATAGACTTCATGAAAGCAAATGAAGTAATTTTGGACATCGGGATGCAAGTACTGAGGTATCGAAATGTGGAGATTCCGATGGTGTACGGAAACGAGAATGCCGTAACTCTCAGGACAGTCATCAGCAAAGACGAAGTTTTGCCGCCGTCTTCAGAGACAATCATTTGGACGAAGCTGGAAGGTGATCTTGGGAGCCACCGATTCTACATAATAGAACCAGACCCAGAGAAGAATTCTCAAGACTACATCGTGGGAAAGACGTTAGTCGAACCAAAGAACACCATGGTTCCAGTGAGAGTTTTGAACGCGAGACCACACACTGTCAAACTAAGGCGAGGGAAGGTGACTGGAAAATGCACGCCGATTACCGCCGTCGCAACGATATCTGAACGTGATGCTCCAAAACCTCTCCCATCACCTTGGACAGCGGAAACGAGAGAGACGATTCTCCAGTCCAGTGAGCTGAATCAGGAGCAGCGAACTATGGCAGAGAATCTTATCAAACTTCGTCAAATTACTATAGATGAGTTGAAAGAAGTCTGCAAGTCGCTAAAGAACAAAACGGATTTTGATAGAATAAGTCCTAGAATAATACTGGACAACTGGAATTCGTTGGGAAAAGTTCTACTAGAGCTGGTAAATAGATCGATTTCCACGGGAGAATTTCCAAACTCAATGATAACACCAGTAGAGAAAGTACCAAACACCAAAAAGAATGAAGATTTCCGACCTATTAATACACTTCGTACTGCCGAGAAAATTATTGAAACAGTAGTAAAACAGCAACTCATGAAATATATGGAAGAAAACAATATTTTCTTGGGATTTCAATCGTGATTTAGAAAAAAATACTCATGTGAGACAGCAGTAAATCACGTAATTAATGAATGGAAAGATGGGGGCAAACGAAAAACAGTAATAACACTTTTCCTCGATTTCAAAAGAGCGTTTGAAACAATAGACCGTGAAATACTTATTAAAAAAATGTATAACTATGGCATTCAAGATAAGGAACTGAGATGGTTTAGGACATTCCTGAACAACAGAGTACAGCGAACTAAAGTAAATAACAGTGTGTCTGATTTTGCCTAAGAGGAACTTGGTGTACCGCAAGGGTCGATATTAGGTGCGCTGTTATTCATTATATATATAAATGATATGCCGAAAATAGTGAGAAACTGTAAATTGTCCTATACGCGGATGACACATTGATTTACGTTGAAGGAAAAGACGCAGAAGAATGCAAATACAAACTGACATGCGACATTGAACTCATAATTAGATGGCTAAAGATGAACAAATTAAAATTGAATGAACAAAAAACAAAGTTAATGAATTTGAATTCAAATAACGAGACTTGCATTGAAATAAATGGTAAACAAATTCAAAACGTCAGTAGCATTAAATACTTAGGAATGATTATTGATAAAGAGCTGAATTTTAATGAACATGTAGATTACATATGCAAGAAAATTGGCAAAAGAATTGGATTTTTCAAACGAATAAGAAAGAAGATGGATAGCATAACAGCTGTGGTAGTATACAATACCATAACGAAACCACATTTTGAGTACTGTGGCACAATTTTATACTCTTGCTGCAATCAGGGTCAACTGGAAAGGCTCCAAAAGCTTCAAAACAAAGCGATGAGAAGTATTTTAAAATGTAATAGATATACATCAATCAGATGCATGCTGGATGCCCTTAAATGGTTAAGTATAAAACAAAGACTTGAACTTAATACACTTTTAGCTGTTTTCAAGGTTAAATACGGAGTCGCACCAAGGTTTCTAACAAGGGGTGTCAGACGAGTCGGAGAGGTGCAGCCATACACTTTACGTAATGCGAACAACTTCAGAGTGAGATTTCAAAATACAGCGGCAGGTCAAAACACTTTTATTTATAAGGGCTTTTTAACACGCTACCAAATGACATAAAAAATGAAGCCAATCCCAGAATTTTCAAAAGAAAATGCATTGCATTTGTCAAAACTAGCACGTGAATGTTATTACTAATATTATGATTTTTCGATTATTTTTTTTTGTGTATTGTATCACTATTAGATAATACTTTAAGTAACATTTTTTATTTTTTTTATTTTTTATGTAAATATGAAAGTATTTAAAATACTAATAAAAAAAAAATTGTGGTGAATCTACAGCTAACCCACCACCCGTCGGTCCAATAGCTTCCATTACGGATGAGAGCTCTTCGGACGGGTTGGCCGTGGTTTTTTTTAACCACAAAATGAATGAATGAATGAATGAATGAGTACGCTGATGTATTTGCCTCACAGGACGGAGAATACGGCCGAACACACCTGGTACAACATCGAATAGACACTGGTGATACTAGACCAATTCGTCAGCCTGCTAGGCGCGTTCCATTGGCAAAGCAGACAGAGTTCAAGAGATGGTGTCGGCAATGGAGAAAGAAGGTCTGATTGAAAGTTCCAAAAGTCCGTGGGCATCACCGGTTGTACTGGTTAAGAAGAAAGATGGCCGCTCGCGGTTCTGCGTGGACTATCGGCAGCTCAATTACGTCACCAAGAAAGACAGCTATCCTCTGCCACGGATTGACGACACGCTGGACACACTATCAGGAGCCCAATGGTTTTCCACTCTCGACTTGAAGAGTGGCTACTGGCAGGTACAGATCCATCCAGAAGACTGGGAGAAAACCGCCTTCACCGCAGGAAATGGGCTATGGCAATTCACGGTAATGCCATTCGGGCTGTGCAATGCTCCGGCGACTTTCGAGCGATTGATGGAATGTGTCCTGCAAGGGTTAACATGGAAAACCTGTTTGGTATATTTGGACGATGTCATCGTCGTAGGAAAAACGTTTGCGCAACACCGAGGCAATCTAAGGGATGTGTTTCAAAGGCTTCGAAGTGCCCACCTGAAGCTCAACCCCAAAAAGTGCGCCCTGTTTAGAGCGGAAGTCAAGTACTTGGGGCACATAATTTCAGCGAAAGGAGTGAGAACCGATCCAGAGAAGGTCGAAGCGGTGAAAAACTGGCCAGTCCCCAAAGATAAACACCAACTAAGGAGCTTCCTGGGCCTAGCCACCTACTACAGACGGTTCGTGAAGGATTTTGCCGGGATCGCAAAGAGCCTGCACCAGTTGACGGAAAAGGGAAAACAATTCAAATGGTTAATTGAGTGCGAGAAGAGCTTCAAGGCACTTAAACAACGGCTATGGGATGCCCCGATACTAGCTTACCCCACTCCCGGGGAAACGTTCATTGTGGATACAGATGCTAGTAATGTCGGGGTAGGAGCCGTACTCTCCCAGGTGCATGATGGCCAAGAGAAGGTGGTTGCGTACTTCAGCAAGGTGCTCTCTAAGCCAGAAAGGAACTACTGCGTGACAAGGCGGGAACTTCTAGCTTTGATCTTGGCTACGAAGCATTTTCACAAATACCTCTATGGGAGGAAGTTCGTTCTTCACACAGTTCAAGAGTCCTGAGGGTCAGGTCGCAAGATGGATCGAAAGGCTGCAAATCTACGACTACGAAATACAGCATCGTAAAGGAAAACTCCACTCTAATGCGGATGCACTGTCCCGGAGACCATGCAGAACGGATTATAAACATTGTGCGCGTCACTAAGAACGGGAGCTGGTTTCCATCCAAAGAATGAGAGCCGAACCTATCGCCGGCTGGAGCGTAGATGAGATCCGGAACGCTCAGAAGGAAGACCCGAATATCGAGCCGATTCTGGCCTGGAAGGAGAACATGGAGAAACCGGATCATCAGAACATCTCTCACAGAAGCCCGACCTTAAAGGCATATTTTGCGCAGTGGGACTCCCTCCATGTCCAAGAAGGTGTTCTGAGAAGAAAATGGGAATCCTCCGACGGAAAGTCGTTTGTAATGCAGCTTGTCGTGCCGCGGACGAGGGTCAAGCAGGTGTTACAGGAAATGCATGGCGGGGCGTCCGGAGGCCACTTGGGAGAATAAGACGCTAGAAAAGGTACGAGAACGTTTTTATTGGTTAAAAGCGAAGGAAGATATCGAAGACTGGTGCAGAAAATGCGACGTGTGTGCAGCTAGTAAGGGTCCGAGAATCAAAACTCGAGGTAAGATGCACCAATACAACGTTGGAGCATCTTTCGAACGAATCGCCATTGACATCGCAGGGCCTTTTCCGGAAACCGACAATGGTAATCGGTATATACTCGTAGTAATGGACTACTTCAGTAAGTGGCCGGAAGCGTTTCCGATCCCTAACCAGGAAGCGTTTCCGATCCCTAACCAGGAAGCCAGAACCGTGGCGGAGCAGATCGTCTACAATTGGGTGAGCAGATTCGGTGTGCCCTCGGAATTGCATTCTGACCAAGGGCGGAACTTCGAGTCAAGAATCTTCCAAGAGATGTGTCAACTACTCGGGATCAAAAAGACACGGACAACCCCGCTTCATCCACAGTCGGACGGTATGATGGAGCGTTTCAATATGACTTTGTACGAACATCTCTCGAAGGTCGTAAGTGACTACCAACGGGATTGGGACCGGCAGATTCCCTTGTTTTTGATGGCCTATAGAAGTGCCGTGCATAGCACTACTCGACATACGCCGTTCGAAATCTTGTTTGGTGGAATAGCTCGGTTACCCAGTGAGGTGAAATTTGGATCTCCTACCAATGAGCCCAGAAATGAAGAAGAGTACGTGGCGGACCTTAGGGAAAGGCTTAGGGACATACACCAAAGGACCAGAAGCCAGATTAAGATAACGAGCGACCGCATGAAGACCAGGTATGATGCCAAGGCAACAATGTCAGGATTCCAGGAAGGAGATTTAGTGTGGCTGTATAATCCCCATCGCCAAAAGGGGAAATCACCTAAGTTGCAGCAGAACTGGGAGGGTCCCTACAGAATAGTTACCCGCATCAACGATGTTGTCTACCGCGCATCGAGTAATATTCATCCCAAGCAACGATTTTGCCTCACCTAGGTCTTTCATTTTAAAATGGGTTGACAATTCATTTTTTAACTTGGTACACATCGTTGCGTTGCTCGAAAATATCATGATATCATCTACCCATACAGCTAGTACAATGGTATTTTGGTTTGAATGTTTATAATAGATGCACTGGTCTATTGACGATCGCTTGAATTTAAGTACCCGAACGAGCACATCATTTAATTTGTCGTTCCACACACTACTCGACTGCTTCAAACCATACAACGCTCGCTTCAGACGACAAACCTTCGCCGTTTTATCGCTAAACCCTTCCGGTTGACGCATATATATCTCCTCCGTCAAATCGCCTTGAAGGAAGGCAGTCACCGCATCCATCTGGTGAATAATCATTTTGTACTTGGCTGCCATGGCCAACAAAAATCGTATTGAGCAGTAACGAGCAACGGGCGAATACGTCTCATCATAATCTATGCCTTTAACTTGACTGTAGCCTTTGATTACAAGCCGAGCTTTGTAGCGTTCGATACAACCAGTTGCATCGCGCTTGACTTTGAAGACCCACTTGCTATCAATTGCTTTTCGGCCAGCAGGCAGCTCACAAAGCTCCCAAGTGTTATTCGCCACCAAAGCCCCATATTCTGACTTCATCGCAACCTCCCACTCCCCTTTCTCGCTGCATTGCGTAGCCTCCTCATAAGACTTTGGTTCACAAGAGTCTTCCGTAGCTGCTGCAATCATCGCATATAAACTTAGAGCATCACGAGCTCTCGCAGTTTGTCTTGGGCTTTCGATCTGATCGGTTGTTACAAGGCATGGAACAACATTTACTTCGCTGGCAGCAACGTCGAAATCAGTCTCGGTGACGGAAGTGTATGACGAATTCTCAATCTTATTCGCCTCACTGAATTCGTTATTTGTATATTCATTTTTCTCCATGGTATCGCTGATTTCTACAGTTGTTTCGTCTTGTTGATCCATAACGGTGACTGAATTATCAGCTTCTGCATAGTTCATGCAAACATTTGACGATTTTTGATTGTTTACCCTGGTCTCATTTGTGTCGTCATCACCAGCCTCACTCAATTCGCCATCCGATTCACTCTCCTCACTTGAACCGCTTTCATAAAAATCGCTTACTTGAGTTTCAGTAGGTGACTTTGGGAGAGAAAGAAAATCATTAGAATTGAGATTTGATTGAGTTACCTGTTTTCCACTCGATTCGATGAAAGTAACATCTCTGCTCACGATTACTTTTCTCGCCTTTTTGTCATACAGCCGATACACTTTGCTTTGCTCGCTGTATCCAACAAAAATGCACTCAACTGCCTTCGGTGCCAATTTGCTGCGCTGAACTTTTGGTATGTGAACCATAGCCTTACACCCAAATACCCTTAGCATTGACAAGTCTGGCTTTCGCTTCGTCCACCTCTCCTCTGGTGTTTCGTGTGTCATACCTCGACATGGAATACGGTTGATCAAATAAGCTGCTGTTGCCGCCGCCTCTCCCCAAAAACTGTCACTCAAATTGGTATCAAAAAGCATACACCGAACTTTCTCCAGTATTGTTCGGTTCATACGCTCGGCCACACCATTCTGCTCCGGTGTATGTGGAACTGTTCGCTGATGAAGGATACCAAGCTTTGCCGTTAATTCATCGAATTTTTTATTACAATATTCGGTGCCATTGTCAGTGCGGAGGGTTTTTATTTTGCAACCTTGTTAATTTTGCACCAAACTCAAAAAATTCTTAAAAATGTTAAAAACCTCATTTTTATTTTTCATCGGGTACAAGAACACCTTGCGGCTGTAGTCATCAATAAATGTGACGAAGTATTTTGCCCCTCCAAAGGAGCGTGTGGGCATGAATGCGACATCGCTGTGCACTACCTCTAGTACACTTGTTGCTCGGTTGTCACTTGCCTCAAAAGATGCACGGTCTGCTTCCCTTTGACACAAACCTCGCACTTATTGCCGTCACTACCCTCCGCAAAGTCCACCCCAATCACTGCCGCCCGAATCTTCTTTAGGTTTGCATCACAAGTATGGCCCAAACGACGATGCCATATATTTTTGTCGATTGCCATCATCGCAGTTGCTGATCGAGCTGTAGAACAGTTTAAATTATAGAGATCATTAACAAGAGGTGCAGTTGCAATTAATGATTTCGTTGAATCGTAAATTCGGCAGCTTTCCTTATCGAAGACCATAGTGTTGCCATGTTTAGCCATCTGACTCACAGACATAAGATTTGCACAGATATTTGGAACATGCAATACATCTTTCACTGTGACATCGTGGTTTTGATGAGAACTTGTTCCAATTGACATTTTTATGTCGCCAGCTCGCTCCACTGCAAGATGGGAGTTATTTCCTACGACGATTTTATTTTTTATAGGTTCACGCACATCGACTAGATTGACGTCACTCATTGTCATGTGCGCGGATGCCCCGGAATCAATATACCAGTCTTGTGATGAGCTTGATTGAGCCATGAATGAACATATAAGTAACCTCTCGTCTTTGTTCCTTTTATGTGGGCACTTGTTCGCGAAATGACCTACCTTGTCACACACGTAGCATGTCACAGACTTGTGAGACAGTTTTTTTTTTGTTTTTTGATTGTTGTGGCGTTTCTTGGCGTACAATGCAGTCTCTGAATTCTCTGTATTGTTGTACGTAACTTCTTGAAGAAGGCGGTTTTGGACGAAGTCAGTTGACAGCTTCGGTGTTGAATTTTCGATTGCCATGACCATTGGACGAAATTCGTCTGGCAAACCTGCCAGCATAAGCGCTGCCACCACTTCATCACCAATCTCCAAACCAGCCTTTTTTACCTTCGTAGCCATTAGCACCATTTTGTGGACATAATCCTCCATAGAAGGACAGTCCAGTTGCTGCAGTCCGACCAACTGCTTAAGTAAATCCACCCTACGACCAATGACTGTATCCTCGAATGCAGAACAAATAGAGTCCCATGCTTGCTTTGCTGTTGTACACTTTTCTGTGTACGTATAAAGAGCCGATGACAACAGCAAGTTCAGCATCTGTATCGCCAGAAAGTTTTTATCTGGATCTCTTTCTGTTCCATCGAAACATTTCCAGTGACCCTTTGTGGCAAGATACGCTTTTGCCTCCACCTTCCACTCATCAAAGTTCTTTCGACCTTCCAATTTCTTTGGTTTACCCATTGCAATTTTATCTCTAAGACGTCTACCGCGTCTACCCAAAAATTTGCAACCAAAAAACCAAAATCGCTCGACATAAGTGTGAAGACGTCTTAACAATTATTTAATCGTTAATCTGGGCCCATAACCTGATGAAATAAAGTCGTGATTAATTAACAGTGCGCAGATTAGTTACCCAATAAATGAAAAGACGTCCAAGTCGTTTGATGATACAAAAGAGAAGAAGGTTTATTTGTCAAAAAAGTATAAATGACATTTGTAATAAGCTTTCTAATTGTTATACGGATAGTGCTATGAGATTAACATTATAGAGGTGTTAAATGATAACAATAGAACTGAATGGAACACTCAACATTTTATTTATTACAACACAAATTGAAAGTGGTTCATGTGGACCGACTGAGTCGATACAATGGCCGAAGTGAGGATGCACTTGTTCGGGACGAACAAGTCTAAGAGGGGGGCAGTGTAACATAATGTAGCATTATAACTACGCCCCAAGAGTATGCAACAATAGTGTAGCATAATAACTACGCCCTCAAACAGGCAACGCATTCCGAAGTGTCTTTTCATTCGAGCATAATTTTGTTCCGAAGTGAATTTTCATTCGAGGTTCGAGTCCGCAGTTCGTGTCCACGATAAGAGACAGATAATATCTAAGACAACGTCATGGAATTAAGAGAGAATTATAACCGCAAGAAATTATTGTCATCTTGGAAATATTACATCAGAATTTCCTTCTTCCAGTGGTCGAAGAATTTGCTAGAAGTTTCTGGCTATCAGAAATGCTGCTATATAAGGACAGATGGCGATCGAGGCGAGGCAGTTGGTTTTGAACCGCACGAGGAGATTGGAAAAGTGATAACAGCCGAAGTTGTAATTTTGTGATAAATTGAAAGTTGAGAGTTAACAAGAAGAAGTAATTAGTTTGAATTTGTGAATTAAGTAATTTAAAGGAGATAAAGTGATTTGAGAAGAAAGAGACCTTGTAAGGAAGGAGTTTGCGAAGAATAGTATAGTGTGAAGTGTGAACTTGAATTGTTCTATAGACTAGAAAATAAAGAAATAATTTCACAGAATATAGTTTTATCTACTCGAGCCGTAGCTCGCGTATTACAGTATGTTGATTTTCTACAAACTAATATGACTTCAAATTTTACAGTGGAATATAAAAGGTTTCGTCAACAACTATGACAAGTTAAGCATTCTTATCAAAGAACATTCACCCTGCATTATATCTCATCAAGAGACACATTGCGCATTTCCCTTTAAACCAATGGTACTTAAATGTTATACAGGTTACTTCAAAAACTTTTCTTACAATCAAACAGCAGCGTTAATAAAAAATAATATTCCTCACAAAGAAATTATCATTAACTCCAACATCCTAACTTTAGCACTTGAAATACATCTCGCAATTAAATTCACTGTGGTGTCTATTTATATTGTCCCTGATCAATCATTCTCCAAAACAGATTTAGTAAATATTCTAAACCAAATACATACTCCAGTTATAATAACCGGTGATGTTAACGCCTGGAGTGTGTTGTGGGGCTCCCCTTCGACAAACCCCAGAGGAGCCATCTTGGAAAGGTTTTTTACCGACTCTAACCTAATAATTCTAAACGATGGCTCTCCTACTCACTTTTCTACCCATAACTCCTTGACACATATCGACATAACCAGCTGTTCGCCCGAGTTATATGCTAAGACTTCTTGGAAAATTTTAGACGATCTCTATAATAGCGACCATTTTCCTATTATTTCTACTATCGCCATTGGACCAGTCTCTTCTAAAACAAGTGTTACTCCCAAATTCAAAACGGACTTCGCTAACTGGGCTTGTTTTCACAAGCTCATCTTAGACTATCTATCAGTTAGAAGTCCCTCATCCAACATCAATCAAGAGGCTGCTTTTCTCCATAAAGCAATTCGACTTGCCGCGAACAAATCGATCCCTCAAAGTTCTCCCAAAACACCCCAACACACGGTTTCATGGTGGAATCAAGAACTTAACACACTACGAATAGAAAAAGTCAAAGCATGGCGACGTTTCAAAAATCATCCGAACCGAAACAAGGATCAATCACTGATTTGGAACTTGAAAGTTGATTGGCCAAACTCAAGGGCAAGGGATCGAATATCGTATCCTATGCTAAAAAACCTTTCAGTTCCAATCAAATCTAGACTAATCCGTCTATACAACAATATTCTTGACACAGGCCTTATTCCTCAAAACTGGAAATTGACTACGATACTTCCGCTTCATAAACCAAAGAAAAGCAGTAACACTGTTAATGGTTATCGACCAATATCGCTCATCCCTTGCACGTCAAAGGTGCTGGAGAAAATAGTCGCAAAAAGATTGCTCTGGTTTATAGAATCCCAAAAGCTCGTGAGCCCAAATCAAGTTGCTTTCAAACCAAATAAAGGCTGTGCTGATGCTCTACTCCACCTTGATTTCTACATTTCTAAAGCCTTATCGGCTCGCAACCATGTAACCATTCTCTCTTTGGATTTCGACAAGGCATTTGACAGAATAGGTATACATCTAGTCTTAGACAAACTCAATTCATGGGGCGTTGGCCCTAAAATATTTAACTACGTCAAATCCTTCTTGACCAAAAGGAGAATTTGTGTAAGGACAAACAATTGTTTTTTGACCTCCTACCCCTTATACAATGGGATCCCTCAAGGATCTCCATTATCAGTGGTATTATTCTTAATATTATTATTATTATTATTATAAGTTTATTGACAACGAATTAAATTACATTGACAATAATTATATATTTAGCTTGAGTGGCTACGGCCTTCAGCTAGTTGAACATAAAATTAGTTAAATAAGATTTTCTAAATTGAGTTTTGTCATCAGCCTATATACATTGTTAACATTTTCATATGTGATTTCGGTTAAAAGATCGGATAAGTTTTTTTGAGCGATGGTTTTACAAGTTAAGTATATTTGTTTACATGAAATGAGATGACTTATGGTAAGCGTTTGGTTTTCGTTGCATAAGTGGCAGAGCGGGGCTGTTTCGTTAGTGATGAGATGTTTGTGGGTCATGTTGGTATGACCCATTCGCAGTCTGATATATATTTTTATCTTTTTATGTGAAATATCTCCAGGGTAGTATGCTTTTTCAGCATTAGGGTTAAATTGTTTGTAAATGTGTTGATAGTTTGACCAGTTTGCTTTTCTCCTATATTTCCAAGTCTTCAGAAGATATTTTTTTATGTCTTTTTTTGTTGTAGGCGAAGAATGTTGTCAGAGGTTCTTTTAAAGCCGATTTAGCAACAGCGTCAGCAATTTCGTTTCCCTTAATTCCGCTGTGTCCTGGGACCCAGCAGATTTTTAGTTTTCCATTTCTAGATATGAGTTTGTCACGGATAGATTCAATGATTTCGCTTCCATTATTTATGTTTTTTATAGCTGTTACAGAGGATAGGCTGTCTGTGAAAATAATAGTCTTTCTGTTTTTGGATGAGTTAATGGCAGTGAGGATGGCAAAGGCTTCTGCTGTAAATATGGAGGTGAAAGTAGGAAGAAGGCCTTTACAAATGACTGATAGGTCCTCTCCAATGACAGCGAATGATGTTCCGTTTTGCGTTTTTGAAGCATCGGTAATCTTTGTGGTTTTCTGCAACGTCCAAAAACATGGCTTTGAAGACTTCGTTACTTGTTGATCTGATGGAATGTTTGCTGAGGCTGGTGTGTATGGAGTCTTTTACGAAATTCCAAGGCGGACAGGATGTTGACTTAAAGTTTTGAAGGACATCTGGAATCTCAAGGTGTTTTGCGGATGTAAGAGCAGATACCAATGTCGATTGAAGTCTTGGGGTTTTTTTCCTTTTTAGCATTTTTTTGACGTCGTTGTGAATGGGTGACATTATGGAGGAATTTAATTTTTGTATCGTACACGTAGTAATGTATTCGATTCTTTCTGTAATATGTGGCAATCCAGCGTCAGTTAGGAGGTTTCGAATTGGAGTTGTACGAAAGGCTCTCATAGCGCTCCTGATGGCTGCATGGTACGGTGTTGTGATGAGTTGAGTTGATGATTGTGAACATTTACCATATATTGCTAAATAATAGTCGATCTTAGATAAAATTACAGATTTTATTACGTTTATGATAGTATTAATGTTACAGTGTCTGTTCTTAGAGGAAAGGTATTTTATAAGATTAACTCTAGTGTTAAGGCTCTTTTTCAAGTTGATACAATGGTTTTTAAATGTAAATTTGGAATCGAAAATGACGCCAAGTATTTTAGCAAAGTTTACATTGATTATATTTGTGTTATTTAATTGTACTAATATGTTCTTATCACAACTGTATTATTTACATAAGTGTAGAATTTCACATTTTTGTATTGAAAGGTTTGAGCCTGAGTATTGCCCCCATTCTGAAAGGTTTTGAAGAATATTGGTGAACGTGGTAGCAAGAGACGTTAAGTCTTTGCAACTGGAGTAAACTATAAGGTCGTCAGCATAGAGTGTATGACCTACTACGTTGTGACGGTCAACTATTGAGCTAATTTCATTAAATGCAATTATAAAAAGGACGACGGATAAGGGCGATCCTTGTGGAATGCCGTTTTTCAGTTTATGAATCGTCGAATAGTTACCGTTCGCCTTGATGCGAAAGAACCTGTTACATAAAAAGGATTTAATGTAATTCAAAATTTTGGGCCCAATTTTCCAGTTAATCAGTTGTTTCATAACTACATGTATGCCAATACGATCAAAGGCTTTCTCGAAATCTATTAGAAGGATTGAGACGTGTTTTTTTGCTGAGAGAGATGAGGTAATGATTTCGTCCAAATGGAGAAGGGCGTCGATGGTTCCACGTTCTTTTTTGAAAGTCACTTGGCGGGAGTCTATGAGGTTATTTTCTTCAAGGAACCAAAACAATCGCTTAGATATTATTTTCTCTAAGACTTTACCTGTACATGGGAGGAGCGATATTGGTCGGTACCCGGAAGTATCAGAGGGGTTTTTGTTTGGTTTCGGAATTGGCACAATATTGGCCACTTTCCATGCATGTGGAATTATACCACGGTTAAATATTTGGTTGTATAAATCCAATTACCTTTTTTTAAAGGTTGTGGAACTGTATTTAAGCATGGCATAGGATATGCGATCAAATCCAGGTGTTGTTCCTTTAACTAAGTGTAAACAGCTTTCTAATTCTGTCATATTTAAAGGACATTCAATTAGAGCTGCAGAAGGATTGATTGGGTAAGATGGGGTTACTTGATGCATTACTGATTGCTTTTCTTTTATGAAAGTGGAATGGAAGTTAAAATCTTCACTGGAGTGTTCCCATTTTTTCGCAAAGAACTCGACGATTTCCTGCGAGCACGTAATATTCTTAGTTTCATTTTTGATAACTCTGATTGAGTGAGGCACATAGTTTCCAGTGAGGGTTTTTATATCAGTCCAAAGCTTTTTCGATGTGGAGTTTGGATTGATGTTCGATTTGAATTTTTCAAAACTTGCAGTTTTTTTCTGCTTTTACAGCTTTACGAAACTTTGCGTTTATTTTACGGTATGAAACAAGGTTGTTGTCAGTAGGATGTTTCTTAAAGAGTCGCCAGGTTTTTTGTTTAGTTTGGCGGAGGTTACCTAGTTCTTTGTTCCACCAGGGAACAACCTTTTTGTAAGCCTCGTTTGTTGACTGTGGAATAGCCGTATTTGCTGCGGATCTGATACATTTTTGTATAATGGCGGCTTCTTGATTAATATTGCAAGAAGTTTTTCTTTGTGAAATTTCTTTTGAGAGAGTTGATTGAAATAGTCCCCAATTTGCTTTATCCAAGAGAAATCTCTTTTGCAATTTTATGGGTTTTATATTCTTGCCTAGAGAAATGGTCGTGGTGATCGGAAAGTGGTCACTTCCATGTAGGTGGTCGGAGATAGACCATGTGGAGTTTGGAACGAGAGATGGTGTAACGAGGGTAAGGTCAACGTGTGTGAACGTTTTATGTGTCGAGAAATGTGTCGGCCGACCATCATTTAAGATGGCGAGACCGGAATTAGTGACAAAGTGTTCGACTATTTTACCCCGGCTGTTACCTGTGCTCGAACCCCATGAGTGGCTCCAAGAGTTAAAATCACCGGTAAGGATGATGGGGCTATTGATACCGTTTAAAATACAATCAAGGTCATTGCGAGAGAATTGTTGTTCTGGGGGGATATAAATACAAATAACAGTGAGTTTAAAGTTTAATTCTATTTCTACTCCTATGGCTGCAATATTTGAGTTGATTTGAATAAAATTGTGAGGAATAGATCTGTGTACAAGAAGAGAAACTCCTTGCTTTGAGGAAGTATTGTAGGTTAAGTTATGAAAGTAAGAGGAATATTGTTTTGGACAATAAGGTTGAAAATTGTGCTTGATATGTGTTTCTTGTAAAGATATAATGCATGGTTTGATATCATTGATAAGGAGTTGCAATTCTTGATAATTATTAAAAAACCCATTCAGGTTCCATTGTAGAACCTTAAGTGATTGTTTAGCATTTGAAGTAAGGCTTTGAATATTGTTTCTTAGAGGGTGCGGGTTGGTCAAAAGATCGGTTTGAGTGTGCGTCCGCTGATCGAAAATCGAACCAACCGAGTTCCGAGAGGAACCCGGAATGTTCGGTTCCCGATCAGCGGAGTTGGTTGAGGAATAATGATCATGTTTATTGATGCAGGTCATGATTATTAGATTCTGACGGTTTAATAAAATATGAATTTTGTTTTAATAAAGATTGAGTGAAGCTTGATATTGGTGATTGTAATGTGCTGTTATTTGAAAGTGTGGTTTGCGGTATCGAATTTATATTAAGATTATTGCTAGGGGAAGTTGGAGTAGTTTTGGAAGAGTAAAGAGGGTAGGAGGTTGATGCTGTTGTGGTAGATGTGATTATGTTCAGGGTGGTTGCGGTGTATGATGGAGGTGCGTTGCTAGTGGTTGTTATTGAATTTATAGGAGTAGTGAAGTGTGTTGATGAAGTTATTGTTTTTTTATGTTCGCGGTGAACTTGCGAGTTATGCTTGATTGAATTGGGAGTTATCATTGGGGTATCTTCCGTTATCATTACGGTGTCTACTGACGAAGAATTTGCCGAGAGTGTTTGCGAATCAAGTGTTTGATTCGGTGGATTTTTAATACTATTTACCTGGGACGGAGTTGTTATTTTTTTAGAGTGAGCTTTATTTGCTACGGTTGAAAAGGTCAGTGGTAGAAAAGTTGGAGGGTTTTGCTCTTTGTAAATTTGTTTGGCTTCAGCCATACTGCATTTGCGAGTAGTTTTAATTTTTAGTGTTTCTTTGGCTTGTTGGTATCGTTGACATGATTTAAAAGAAGCTGGATGATTCTCACCACAGTTGGCACAGTACGTGCGGTGCATTCCTGGGGTGCGTGTGGTTTTAGGTTGCAATTAACGCATAAGGGTTCGTTGATGCATCTTTTCGCTGTGTGACCTAAAAGTTGACATTTCTGGCAACGCATTGGGTTTGGGAAGTATTCCCTAACTTGAACGTTATACCATCCAATGTTGAGAGATGTAGGAGGTCGGAAGAGGTCGAATGTGAATAAGACTAAGCCGGTGGGGAGTTGATTTTCGTTTACAGTTTTCTTAAATTTAAAAACGTCTGTCACTCCTTGTGACTTCATTTCGGCTAATATTTCACTTTCGGGGACGTTGTTAAGGTATGGAGCATACACTGTACCTTTCGATGCGATAAGTTGACTGTGTAACGACACAGCAATAGGGCATAAATTGGAAAGTGATTTTTTTGATAAAAATAGATCGGCAATTTTCTTTGACCGGACGAGAATGAGTAGGCTTCCGTCTCGAAGTTGGGTTATTTGATCATATTGAGAACTTATTCCATCAATAGCTTTCTTGAGCAGGAAAACGCTTAAGTCGGTGAGAGGTTTATTTTTATCGGTCGAGGAAATTACAATAAATTTAGGGTCATCAGAAAGGGACTTTGTTGGGAAAATATCCATTGGCAAAGGGGAAAGATTGTTCTTTTTTTTTCTCTTGGATTTTAAATCGGGTGGAGGGTCAGGATCCAGATCACTAAAACGGTTGCCCGAATACACACGTGGCACAGAGGCCATGTCACTGTTGTTTAATTAAATAAACTAGTTGTAGGTTTTAGTTTGCATACACGTGTGAGAAGGAGATAAGAAAATGAACGGTTTGAATAAAAAATTTGGGTAACGGGATCGCACAAAAGAAAGTCAAAACACTGTTGGTTGAACGATGTAACCGGGTCGAGTGTTAGTCGATGACTGTATTCTTAATATCTTTCGATGAGGTTAGCAGAATCATAGCTAAATTTTCTCAACTAGATCACCTCATTTACGCAGATGACATATACATTCTATGTAAACAAAATGATCTAGAAAAAACCAAGGGTCTACCTCTTCTGGTGCAAAACTATCTCTCGATAAATGCAAAACCCTACATATTTGTCGTAAAACGTCTTATAGAAACTTTTCGCTTAGCTTTAATTACCTAGATATAGAAAATGTAAATAGCCTAAGTATCCTAGGGCTTACGTTTAATCATAGGTATAATTGGAAAACTCACTGCTTACAATTAAAAAAGAGTCTAGCTGCAAGGGCATACATAATAAACTACTTAGCTTGTAAGAAATCTAATGCGCATATAAACTCACTATGTAATATCTCAAAATCGGTAGTTCTAAGCAAGGTTGATTACGGTCTACTCACCTACGGTAACTCTCCGAAAACTACGATCAACATTATAAAGGCTCCCTATCATCAAGCTGCTCGAAGAAGCATCAATGCTTTTCCCATAAGCACGGTAAAAAACCTTTTAGTGGAGGCGGGACTTCCTTCTATTGGAGACAGAATCGCCGCAACCAGAGCTAAACTATTTGTTAAGCTTACCTTTACAAATGGTTCAATTATCGCACATAATTTCTTCAAAGAACACGAGTTCCCCGAAACGCATTTCATCATCTATATCCCTCGCTCTTACCTGCGCTAAACAAATGGAACTGCCTACTGTCAACTATGTTCAATACTTTCCACTCTACCCACCATGGTGCATTAAACATACGTCGTTCATTATGGACTTGGCAGTCTATCACAAAACCAACACCGCTAAAAATACATTTTGCTCTCTTTTCCGCAGCATCTCCTCGTCCCTAATTTCTAGAGGTTGGAATTTTGTGTTTACATATGGTTCTAAGACCATGGGTAGCACATCGTTCGCTGCAACCTACGAAGATGGCTCCCTGCTAAGCATAGGTATACTAGACAATGCTGCATCTATCTTCACTGCTGAAGCATCGGCGATTCTAAAAGCTACAACAATAACACTGAAGTCGCATGGCAAATTTATTATATGCACGGATAGTTTGGCAGTACTAAACGCTTTAAGAAATCCCAACAACAGCACTGTAATAATAAGTAAAATTAGAGACTGCTTCATAAAATCTCCCAATAAGTTGCGGCTAATGTGGGTCCCTAGTCATGCAGGGATACAAGGCAACGAAAACGCTGACAGAGCTGCCAAAATTGGGTTTGGGAAGTATTCCCTAACTTGAACGTTATACCATCCAATGTTGAGAGATGTAGGAGGTCGGAAGAGGTCGAATGTGAATAAGACTAAGCCGGTGGGGAGTTGATTTTCGTTTACAGTTTTCTTAAATTTAAAAACGTCTGTCACTCCTTGTGACTTCATTTCGGCTAATATTTCACTTTCGGGGACGTTGTTAAGGTATGGAGCATACACTGTACCTTTCGATGCGATAAGTTGACTGTGTAACGACACAGCAATAGGGCATAAATTGGAAAGTGATTTTTTTGATAAAAATAGATCGGCAATTTTCTTTGACCGGACGAGAATGAGTAGGCTTCCGTCTCGAAGTTGGGTTATTTGATCATATTGAGAACTTATTCCATCAATAGCTTTCTTGAGCAGGAAAACGCTTAAGTCGGTGAGAGGTTTATTTTTATCGGTCGAGGAAATTACAATAAATTTAGGGTCATCAGAAAGGGACTTTGTTGGGAAAATATCCATTGGCAAAGGGGAAAGATTGTTCTTTTTTTTTCTCTTGGATTTTAAATCGGGTGGAGGGTCAGGATCCAGATCACTAAAACGGTTGCCCGAATACACACGTGGCACAGAGGCCATGTCACTGTTGTTTAATTAAATAAACTAGTTGTAGGTTTTAGTTTGCATACACGTGTGAGAAGGAGATAAGAAAATGAACGGTTTGAATAAAAAATTTGGGTAACGGGATCGCACAAAAGAAAGTCAAAACACTGTTGGTTGAACGATGTAACCGGGTCGAGTGTTAGTCGATGACTGTATTCTTAATATCTTTCGATGAGGTTAGCAGAATCATAGCTAAATTTTCTCAACTAGATCACCTCATTTACGCAGATGACATATACATTCTATGTAAACAAAATGATCTAGAAAAAACCAAGGGTCTACCTCTTCTGGTGCAAAACTATCTCTCGATAAATGCAAAACCCTACATATTTGTCGTAAAACGTCTTATAGAAACTTTTCGCTTAGCTTTAATTACCTAGATATAGAAAATGTAAATAGCCTAAGTATCCTAGGGCTTACGTTTAATCATAGGTATAATTGGAAAACTCACTGCTTACAATTAAAAAAGAGTCTAGCTGCAAGGGCATACATAATAAACTACTTAGCTTGTAAGAAATCTAATGCGCATATAAACTCACTATGTAATATCTCAAAATCGGTAGTTCTAAGCAAGGTTGATTACGGTCTACTCACCTACGGTAACTCTCCGAAAACTACGATCAACATTATAAAGGCTCCCTATCATCAAGCTGCTCGAAGAAGCATCAATGCTTTTCCCATAAGCACGGTAAAAAACCTTTTAGTGGAGGCGCATTTCATCATCTATATCCCTCGCTCTTACCTGCGCTAAACAAATGGAACTGCCTACTGTCAACTATGTTCAATACTTTCCACTCTACCCACCATGGTGCATTAAACATACGTCGTTCATTATGGACTTGGCAGTCTATCACAAAACCAACACCGCTAAAAATACATTTTGCTCTCTTTTCCGCAGCATCTCCTCGTCCCTAATTTCTAGAGGTTGGAATTTTGTGTTTACATATGGTTCTAAGACCATGGGTAGCACATCGTTCGCTGCAACCTACGAAGATGGCTCCCTGCTAAGCATAGGTATACTAGACAATGCTGCATCTATCTTCACTGCTGAAGCATCGGCGATTCTAAAAGCTACAACAATAACACTGAAGTCGCATGGCAAATTTATTATATGCACGGATAGTTTGGCAGTACTAAACGCTTTAAGAAATCCCAACAACAGCACTGTAATAATAAGTAAAATTAGAGACTGCTTCATAAAATCTCCCAATAAGTTGCGGCTAATGTGGGTCCCTAGTCATGCAGGGATACAAGGCAACGAAAACGCTGACAGAGCTGCCAAAATTGGGTTTGGGAAGTATTCCCTAACTTGAACGTTATACCATCCAATGTTGAGAGATGTAGGAGGTCGGAAGAGGTCGAATGTGAATAAGACTAAGCCGGTGGGGAGTTGATTTTCGTTTACAGTTTTCTTAAATTTAAAAACGTCTGTCACTCCTTGTGACTTCATTTCGGCTAATATTTCACTTTCGGGGA
The DNA here is from genome assembly GCA_963082735.1 of Pocota personata. Taxonomy (NCBI): domain Eukaryota; kingdom Metazoa; phylum Arthropoda; class Insecta; order Diptera; family Syrphidae; genus Pocota; species Pocota personata. The sequence goes on from OY720429.1 coordinate 107,312,180, forward strand.
CGTTGTTAAGGTATGGAGCATACACTGTACCTTTCGATGCGATAAGTTGACTGTGTAACGACACAGCAATAGGGCATAAATTGGAAAGTGATTTTTTTGATAAAAATAGATCGGCAATTTTCTTTGACCGGACGAGAATGAGTAGGCTTCCGTCTCGAAGTTGGGTTATTTGATCATATTGAGAACTTATTCCATCAATAGCTTTCTTGAGCAGGAAAACGCTTAAGTCGGTGAGAGGTTTATTTTTATCGGTCGAGGAAATTACAATAAATTTAGGGTCATCAGAAAGGGACTTTGTTGGGAAAATATCCATTGGCAAAGGGGAAAGATTGTTCTTTTTTTTTCTCTTGGATTTTAAATCGGGTGGAGGGTCAGGATCCAGATCACTAAAACGGTTGCCCGAATACACACGTGGCACAGAGGCCATGTCACTGTTGTTTAATTAAATAAACTAGTTGTAGGTTTTAGTTTGCATACACGTGTGAGAAGGAGATAAGAAAATGAACGGTTTGAATAAAAAATTTGGGTAACGGGATCGCACAAAAGAAAGTCAAAACACTGTTGGTTGAACGATGTAACCGGGTCGAGTGTTAGTCGATGACTGTATTCTTAATATCTTTCGATGAGGTTAGCAGAATCATAGCTAAATTTTCTCAACTAGATCACCTCATTTACGCAGATGACATATACATTCTATGTAAACAAAATGATCTAGAAAAAACCAAGGGTCTACCTCTTCTGGTGCAAAACTATCTCTCGATAAATGCAAAACCCTACATATTTGTCGTAAAACGTCTTATAGAAACTTTTCGCTTAGCTTTAATTACCTAGATATAGAAAATGTAAATAGCCTAAGTATCCTAGGGCTTACGTTTAATCATAGGTATAATTGGAAAACTCACTGCTTACAATTAAAAAAGAGTCTAGCTGCAAGGGCATACATAATAAACTACTTAGCTTGTAAGAAATCTAATGCGCATATAAACTCACTATGTAATATCTCAAAATCGGTAGTTCTAAGCAAGGTTGATTACGGTCTACTCACCTACGGTAACTCTCCGAAAACTACGATCAACATTATAAAGGCTCCCTATCATCAAGCTGCTCGAAGAAGCATCAATGCTTTTCCCATAAGCACGGTAAAAAACCTTTTAGTGGAGGCGGGACTTCCTTCTATTGGAGACAGAATCGCCGCAACCAGAGCTAAACTATTTGTTAAGCTTACCTTTACAAATGGTTCAATTATCGCACATAATTTCTTCAAAGAACACGAGTTCCCCGAAACGCATTTCATCATCTATATCCCTCGCTCTTACCTGCGCTAAACAAATGGAACTGCCTACTGTCAACTATGTTCAATACTTTCCACTCTACCCACCATGGTGCATTAAACATACGTCGTTCATTATGGACTTGGCAGTCTATCACAAAACCAACACCGCTAAAAATACATTTTGCTCTCTTTTCCGCAGCATCTCCTCGTCCCTAATTTCTAGAGGTTGGAATTTTGTGTTTACATATGGTTCTAAGACCATGGGTAGCACATCGTTCGCTGCAACCTACGAAGATGGCTCCCTGCTAAGCATAGGTATACTAGACAATGCTGCATCTATCTTCACTGCTGAAGCATCGGCGATTCTAAAAGCTACAACAATAACACTGAAGTCGCATGGCAAATTTATTATATGCACGGATAGTTTGGCAGTACTAAACGCTTTAAGAAATCCCAACAACAGCACTGTAATAATAAGTAAAATTAGAGACTGCTTCATAAAATCTCCCAATAAGTTGCGGCTAATGTGGGTCCCTAGTCATGCAGGGATACAAGGCAACGAAAACGCTGACAGAGCTGCCAATTCCGCTCATTATGCTCCGCTCCACTCAATCTCCGTTCTCACCAAACTCGACTTTTTGCGTATTATAAATCGAAAACTTAAAGCACAACAACTGGACGATTGGCGTAACTACCAGCATCATTACTCATCAATCAACATGGATAGATTACACCCGATATACCCCACCACTACCTCTAAGCAGATGAACACGTTATTTGTCAGATTACGTCTGGGGCATACAACTCTTACCCACCAACACCTCCTTAGAAATGATAATCCTTCAACTTGTCCGGTCTGCAACTTCAGCATAGACATTATCCACGTTCTAGGCATAGGAGCACGCCAAGCATCAAATTACAATCATCTAGACACAACTGTATCATCCTACGAGTTCCTAAGACACCCCTATCCTGAAAATATCTACAAAATCTATAACTTCATAAAAGCATCCAATTTTCAAATCTAATTAAGTAGACAACATAAATATCTATCATAATAAATAGTATATACTTTTAAGCATTACATATGTATCTGCATCTACATTTAAGTTATCTCAGAGTTATCTTAGAGCCGAAAGCCCCTGCAGCTTGTGCTCATCGCTACTGTTAACATGTAAATTTTAATTTTATGTTAATAAAGCATAATATAATAATAATATGCCACCATGTTTTATTGGGAAGTTATTTGGAATTATGTGGAATGCGTGTGTGATCTTTCGGCCACGTATCAATTCAAGATTTAGCTTAATAGTACCTATTGTCGATATGGGTATGTCACTTATACCTGTTAATGTGGTAATGGTGTCCTTATTTTCCCATTACTCAGGGTTTAGTGTCTTTAGTTTGGCTTAAAGCAGTGCCTGTGTCTAGAAGCCTTTGGATTTTGTATGAGTTCGGGCTTTGGTTGTGGGTATTAGATTTAGTATTTTCAGATATTTTACCTCGATTTAGTGATTCTATGTTTAGAATTCCGAGAATTTGAGAGGTTCTGAGATATTGAGAATTATTTTTTTGATTTTGGCTCTTGATTTAGATTTTGGGATTGCTTATTTATGCACCTTGATTTAGATTCTTCACCTGACTCCGCGTGCTGGACGAGCCAGGTCGCGAGGAGTTTCCCTGACTGAAGTTAGGTTCGCTACCAGAATTTCTGCTATTATTAAAGATCATTTTTCGACACTCGTCTATAGTGTGCCCTTGCTTTTTGCAGTATCTTACATAGAACGAAACTTTGTACAGTGTTAATATTCGTTCTATTTAAGAACGGTTGGCCATTATTGCGAACTGTTCTGTGGTTCAAGAAATTACTACTGGACGTTGGTCTTAGTGTCGAGTAGTATATATTTCTCGTATCGTTGTTACTTACGGTGATCCACATTTTTCAATCGACAATTGTTTGTGTTATGTGCCCTCATTTTAAAGTTATGACAATATTTGCTCGTATACCCCTGGTTAAAGCTTTCTCTGGGTACCGCGAATTTTTCTTCCTCCATAGCGATATCGACAGCTGTGTCGAGGTCCTCACATCTCGCGCTTTGTACCAGAAGCTTTAGCTGGGGTTCGAAGCAATTGCAAAAACTGCTTAAGATAATTTTTTCGTTTAGAAGGCGGATAGCTTGGTTTCAGATGCGGCCTGAGTGGAGTCGTTCGCATTATTCGTCGAGCAATGCATGCGCTCTTTCCGTATAGGACATGACTGATTCATTAGACTTTTTCTGGAATTGGAAAATCTCAGTCTCTATTACTGGTATACACCGGGCTTTCCTGAAGCTCTTGACTAGTGCGTCCTTCACTATATCTTACGATAGTGTTGTATGCCCTGCCCGTTTACTTTGACTTCACTATGTCAATGAGGTCTATCTTATCTTCTTCTGACTCAGTTTTTTTTATCTTGGAAATCGACCAACTGAACAAAACGGTCCAGAGATCTTGCGGAACCATCATATTTGGGAACGAGTTTGATGGCTTGTGAAGAATTAAACCTCATTTTGGGTTGAGTATGGGAAATTGTTGTGGTATTAGGGTGCGCGTGATTACTACCCGAGGGGGTTTCCCGATTGGTTTTCAGAGAATTGCTTCCGGGAATAGGCAGAGGAGTACCAACGACACTGGGATTGGTTAGCTCTTTATTTTCAATTTTTGGTTGGTCGTCTTTATGTGGAGAGTGTCCAACCGGCATTGAACCTCAAGCTGTGGTTTCGGACACTGTTTGTAACGTTGAGGGTTCTGCTAATGGTCTTTTCACCTTTTTACCGGTTCTTAGGGATATGTTTAGGTTAATACCCGACATATATCATCGTATGAGCCAATGCAGGATAACGGAGAAAGTAGACAGGTTTTTGGGAATAGGCATGTGGTTTATAATTTTATAAATAACAAGAGGAGAAAGAGTACACAAGATTTGTATAAATAAGGTGAGGAGAAAGAGTACACAAGATGTTTAAAATATACTTATAATATTTTTTTTTTGTTTAAATAAATAAAATAGCTTACATTGAGTATATATATGTTGACCTGGATCTCGGATTGGTGATTTTTGAATGCACTTGATGCTGCTGCCTGCTGCTGACGATGCTCTTGTATCTGTTGTTGTTATTGTCTCGGCGTGGCAAGTTCTTCCTTCCTTCTTCCGTCCACAGGAATTGGATAACCTTTGTGGGGTGATAAGATTTAGTCTTCACCGCACTGAATTGTTTTCGATATAATAAAAAAAAATGTTTTGAATTCTTTTCGGCATTTTTTTTCTCTCTTGAATTTGTCTTCACGACACTGAATTTGCACTTCACGGCACTAAATTATTTTCGATATAAAAAAATTTTTTATTTTCTTTTTAATTGTTTTCGGGATTCTAGGCAGATGCTTTATCCTAGAAATCACACCGCTGCCATCAAATGTTGTCTTAGATTTTGATAAATGAAAATGCTTGTTTATTTTTTTGGTTGACTTTTATTCATAAACTTAAATTTTGTCTTTCATTTCATGAACGAATACGTTTATTTACTTTTTAGTTGACTTTTATTACCGAATTTCTAGTTGTGAGTTTGTTCTTTTACATACTAGGTGACTTGCATTCTTGTGATTCACTAAACAACTGCCTCTTCATCGTTTTTCTTGCTTCCTCTATGTCTTTCGTTTTCTTTTCCTATCGTGCGCTCTATAGTAAAGTAATTTGATTCGTGCGACCCATTCTTGCACTTGTTTGTTTATACAGGTGGTCGCAAAAATACGTAACACTTGGCATCGAATACTTTGTTACCTTATCGTTTATTTATTGCGGGCGGTAGGTCAGTGTGACGGCACTTGTGTGCTCGCCGCAGTGGGTCAGTTGCAATGTTTGCACATGTGCTGAACTGGGTTATCGGCGCTTCGCGGCTGATGTAACCGAATAGGAAACTGAAGTGCCACAAGAAACGTCTTGCGCGGGAACAGCAATGTGTGTGGGCACAACAGTAATATTATGGAATGCCGTATATCTGAAGAGTCGTCAAGGCACTGAAGGCGACCCTTAAGCCTCAAAAGTCCGCTGTCATCTAGAAAAGGAAGCAGTTCCGCAATTTCTGACGTCTTCGGTATTAGATTCCTTTCCTGTAAATAACGAATTTCTTTACTAAAACAAATAGACTGAACATACCTGGTTCAGTAATTTTCTGCAGCCTCGATTTCTTCTCCGTTTAAGTACTTACATGCCAATCCATTCCTTGTGCGACAGGCCTTGACAAAACGCTGCAATACTGTCCACTTAGTTGGAACATTGAACTGGAAAATCTTCACTCTTCAGCCAGGATGGTCCATTTTTCCAGACGGAAGAAGATTGCACAATATTGGCGTTGACACCTCTCGTCACTAGATCAGCCGGATTTTCCTTATCATTACAATGCCGCCACTGTGAAACCTCATTGTGTCGCTTGATCTCGTCCACCCTATTTTGCACGTAAGGTTTCCACTTGCCCATTTCAACTTGGATCCAACTTAATGTTATTTTTGAGTCGGACCATAAGTAAAAGCCACAGATCGATATTTCGAGCGACCACTTCAGATATGCGCAATCAAAGCAGCAGCCAGCTCCAAATTTGGTAATGTGAGGCTGTTGTCCTTCAAGGGGGCCACCCGACACTTCGCGCATAGAAATGAAGATGTCTTTCTGCTAATGAATCGACTCTTGTAATATAGGCTACAGCCGCAAATGCCTTGAGGCTGGCATCAGCGAAAATGTGGACGTCCTTTGTAACCGATGCACATTGTTCCCATTCAGCTAATAGATCTCCAGTCAGCGGTTCATCCCAAGACAAATTCTCTTGTGGGCTGAAAAGTACTTTCACCTTCACAATAACTGCACTAAACATGCCCAAGGATCGAAAACTCTCGCGATTGTACTCAAATCAACCCACTTATTGGCTCCTCCACGCCTAATCACTTCTTCCATCGTATTCGTTGCAACCCTAATATCATCGCCAAGCACTAACAAATTTAGTCCAAGCACCCTCTGATATTCATTAAGGCATTACTCATGATCTTCATAGCTTCCTGACTTACTCGAATTGCATCTTCTTCTGTGTCTAGCGCCATACCAACATCATCCTTGTAAAAACTTTTCCGCAACAGATGACATATTGAGGGAAAAGTTGCTTCTTCAGGATTTAAATGCTTTCGTATGGTGCGCGTCGACAAAAATGGGCTGCCGTTTACGCCAAAGATAACTCTGGTTATGCGGTACAACAACTTGCCGAAAAGCCTTTTCCACGTCAGCTACCACGGTATAACGGCTGAGCCTAAAGTTCAACAAAACCTTGAGAACGTCTGGAAGCAGATTAGCAGTGAGTCTTGACTGCGTGCGGAGGTGTCGAACACAATTCTCATTTTTGTGGTAGTACTACTTGCTTTAAACACTGAATGGTGTGGAAGATAGAGCACGCGTTTTAGTTGCCACTCCATGGCTGAGGGGACGGATTCAGCAAAACGGTCATCAACTTTTGAATGGCTGCATCATATTCGTGAAAAAGGGCTGGGTTATTGGATAGCCGCACCGTCAGGGATCGCAATCGTTTCATTGCTTGCTATTTGTTACCTCAGACAGAGAGAAAAAAAAAGAAAGATTGGTTAGTGGTTTGAAACTCAGGTGGTATTAAGTTTCTGTAAACTCCAAGGGTAGTGTCCAAATAATTGGGGAGCATTTTTGTTTTGCTGATATTGTCATTGTTCATGATTCACAGTATTTTTTTCCGTCCTCCTGGTGTCATCATCACGATCAAGTTGCATTTTCAGCCATATGACCACTCTACTGTCAGTGTTATGCCTTCGCAGTAGAGTTGACTTAACTTTTGCAATTGATCAACTTTTTTTTATTTTTATATTTTTTTATTTATTTCATGCGAAATAAATAGATGGTTCTTGACATCAGGATTTGAACCGTGAACCAACAACGTGACAAGCGCAGTCGTGTTCCAACAACGAAAGGCATAAAGCGGCGCTGCAATTAGTTGGAGAACATGAGTTTTCGTTCGAAAAAATATTCTTACCGAACGAATGCTTCCCTTGTAACGTAACTCTAAATATGGTCTCTACTGCTCTTAAGGAGGGTGAAATGTGCGCTGTTTACCGGTGACCACTGACCAATACTTGTCAGATAAGAAGGCTTTGGATCGACGCGCATGGCAAATCAGGTGGGGTAGGCATCGATACTCGTACAAATATTTGGTACCACTACTGTTTCTATGTCCACACGTTGATTGTTGTACTGACTCTCGAGGAATTCTCACCGTATCGGACACCTTCGATGGAGTTTGATTCTTGAAGCCAAATGGCATCAGAGACAAATTGATTTAACCAATAGAAGGGATATTCAGTTTCTTCACGAGATCCTCGCAAATGTAGGAACACTGGCTGCCGCCGTCTATGAGGAAGCGAATAAGTAGTCATCTGGAATTGATCGCGGCTGCGACAATTCTCCGACCTGTCTTCAAAAAGACATTTGCTAGATGCGATGGATCGCAGGCACACATTGTAGCACTACTTTGAAGCACAGTTTCCCCTTGGGGTTGCATAAAAATGTAAGATGCTTTCCTTTGCATGTAGCACACGAGATATATTTGGCGTTCCTGCACTTTTTTAATATATGTACGTCCACGTTTTGCACACCGGTAGCAAAGATTTGCTTTACGCAGAATCTCTTTCACTTGTTCAACTGACAGGTTGCTGTCACGATCGGAGGCATACAAAATACAGCTGTTTCTGTAGTTCAAAGAGATCAAATTGGTTGCAGTGGTAAGGGTGACGTTTGACGTTTTAATGTTATCTCGCTCTTTGCTAGAGATTCGACCTCTCGTTTCCAAAAACGCATTATACTTTCTACCTGCTTGCCACCCATTTCTAAAAGCATTCATATACTGTCGTCTGCTGATGTTGTCGTCTCATTTTCTTGCGTTTGATCATCATCCTTCTCGATGGAACGAAAATAATGGACACAAAGGCAGCGAATAAGTATAGACTTCAGCATTACATGATATTGGTGTGTTGGAATCTGTAATGCGGTTAGAGTGCGACAATATGAAATGACAGCGTTATAAAGAGTGCGTAAGCCTAAGGAATCTGTACGTGTCTGTACTAGACGAAGAGAGACGAGTTGTTTTCATGCACTGCTGTTTTAAATTATTCCCAAATGGGAAGCCATTCTTCAATGTGGAACTTGTTTTCGATGCACTTTCTGCAGACGCGAATTAATCCGAGCCAACGTTTTGACTGCCATGTCCTGGTAATCGGCTACCTTCTCCGTTTCCTTGTCGAATTCCTCCTCCATGTACAGGGATTTGGTGCTTACGTCTCTATTAACAACGTTAAGGCTTTGGCTGGCAGCAGTTAAGCGTTGGAGCAATGTCTGCATCTCTTCTTCGATGCGGTCCAGATTATTTTAGATTATTTTCAGAGTTGAGCTTGGAATCCTTGGATGCGAGGTTATATTTTTATAACTTTTGTGACTTAACCACGATAGGCCGCTCTCGCTGAAAGCTCCATTGACGAGTTGTATAGTTTTACGTTATCGATTTAGTTTCTGTACACCTTGTCCCGGGTTTCGGCACCATGTTATCAAAATTATTTATATACAAAGAGAGACCCGGCTAAAATCAATGACAAGATCGAAACAATTGAACCGAATTACAAAAGACTAATATAAGCATGATAATGAAAGTGTGTATGGGAGTGTTACACTGTGGCCGCAGTGATAAGGGACTAGCTCCCGCCTCGTCCTTCAATCTAATCTAATCTAATCTACATTGGAGTGAGAGAGTACACACTTGGGTTTGGGTTTTATTTATATTTTTTAACAGGGACTAGCAAAATTTGTACATGAACAGAATATTTTAAAAAATAAAGCTAGACTCAATTTGGCAATAACCGAGTGTTTTTCTTATGGCTACTAAGCCCAGCATATAGCAGACTATAACAGACCACCTATGACTATAAGCCCTGCCTAAGTTGGAAATCACAATTGTTGTAGTGGAACCCACATGGCGATCCAGCCACCACATGTCTCGGAGGGTCTCGATGCGACCAAAGATGCGACACATTTTGTTAAAAGGAGCAGTACTTTATAAGAAAACATGACATAATTTATCGATATCATACACTGGCAAATCGCTACAAAAATACATCATAAACAAACCCATAATAGAGAACGAATTACTAGCCATGCACTGGCGGATCAATTTTTTCAAACTATTGTATATATGCAAGAATTTTTCGTAAAAGAACATAGCCCTTTACATTTGCTATTCACACACGAAAACCTTTCGTTAAAATTAACCAGAAAAATAATGAACTTATTAGATTTAGATTTTGAAATAATCTACTCCCAGTGCCAAAAAAAACTCCGCACTATGAAAATTTTATGATTTTATGACTTCCGGGTGCGTTCAATATTTTTAGCGCATGCATATGTATGTAGGTACGATTGCAGTTTTTCTGTGATATGCTTATTCTTTTTATGTATAAATGAAAAAAAAAAAAATACTCAAGTCGATAACGCATTAGTCCTCTAGACTGCGACAAAGTGTTTTGTGAACAGTTAAGGAATTTTACGCTCGCTCTTCACGGCGAACATTTTTCAAATAGGCGAATTGCAGACATTGTGGGATACCATGAAAGCACTGTGAGATAACTTTTGAAGAAATTAAGCTCGACGGGCAGAACGGAGACGCAACCTGGGAGCGGAAAACCCAAAAAACTACAACACGCCAAGATCGGATTTTGGAGCGCATGTCTCTGAAAAACCGGTTCGCAACTGTCAAGGAATTGAGAAAAGACTCCGAGCACGCGGAGTGTTCAACGCTGGCTAAATGAAGTTGGTCTTCAAGCCCGTAGAACTGCGAAAAAAAAATAGCTTCTCTCTAGTAATGAAGAAAAAAAAGATTGATGTGGGCCAAACATCACCGGAAATGGACCGCCAACGATTGGAAAAGGATGATATTTTATAGCGAATTCAAATTTAATTTGATTGGACCTGACGGAAAGCAGACAGTGCAAAGGAGAGCTAAGGAGCGATATTTAGACGAATGTTTGCTTCCCACTGTTAAGCATTCACCATATGTTATAGTTTGGGGATGGAAATTATTGCTGATGGTGTTGTTCCTACAATAGAGGAATTATGCTGCTCCATCCCAAATCCCATATTTCAGGATGATTCCGCTTCCTGTCATCGCGCTCATTCCGTAAGTAAAAACAAATTTTGATCTCAAATTCAAACTCGAAACCCCTTCTATATATTGTTTTCTTTTAACAGCTATTGGCCTTGAATCCTTAAATTGGCCAGGAAACAGCCGTGACCTTATAATAGAGAACTTGTGGTCAATTATGGATCAGAAATGCAACAAGGCATCTAAAACAATTGAAGAGCTCAAAACAGCCATGGAGGAAGTGTGAACTAAAGATATAACAACAGAAGAAATCGAAAAATGTATGACTACGAAGGGTCCAAGCCGTCATAAAGGCTAACGACGCTGCTACAAAGAACTAAGGAAAAATAAAAACTGGACTCTTCGTAATAATGACTAATTAGTGTTATACAATGTTCCCTTAATTAGTTTTAATAAAAAGAAGTGGAATACAAAAATACCCTAATACATATTTTTTTTTTTATATTATTGATGTGTAGTACCATAAAAATTCCTATTTTATGCGTCTATCTACTCTTGCACTTTTGTCGAATTGGTGAGAAATTTGTCCACAAATAGGTAGTTAGTGACAATACCTCATAAAAAAATTATAGATATATTTAAAGTGAAATACAATAGATTTTAGATTTTCTTTTTTTTTTTTATCTGCAGTTGTTTGAGATCCTGAGTGAAACTATTGTCAATGGATATTGTTTTGAAATTATTGCCTGGCGATAACATTTTTTTCTTTTATGTGATTGGTTGTTTTTTATTCGGTCAAAACTCGCAAGAGCTCTCATTTGTCTCGTACTGCAATATATGCCTAAATGATCTTCATGTGGTGAGTTGTAAAACGCATGAATAAATGCCAATTGTTAATTCTTTGTGGGGGCTTACTCGTATATGTATATTAATATCTTGATACATATATATACATATTTTTAATATATTATATATACATATATATTATACATATTTTTAAATTCACTTGTATTTATATGTTCAAATAATGCATCTTCTTTTCTCATAGCTAATTAATTTATTTGTATGTGTTTCATTCCGGATGTCAGCTTCTCTAGTTGAGTTCTGCGTTCCGTAGATAGATCCAGCTAGGATATTGTTTAAGAGCAAAGAAACTTGCAATTAGAAAAAAAAAGAACGTTGCGTTTACATGACTGACCAAACTGTCAAAAAAAAGAGATAACTATTTACGGTGGTTGTCAATACGCCGGTAGTGTTCAGAGACCCAACATATCTTCCCCGCCATGATGTTCGGAAGAATATTATTCAATCTGTGCCGACGGGTATTATAGTTTTGGAGAACGATGACCATTTCCTCAGCAAATGAATGCCTCCGACTCCTCTGTAGAACTTAAAAATGTCTTCACATTTCTTTCCTCTTCTTCATGGCATATTTAATGCTGATTCCGGCTACTCATCAAACGGCAACGGCAACAAATCGCTAATCGGGATGGGCTTATTCCACGGCTGGAAACATCACCGGGATTGTTTTCTGAAACAATATGTCGCCATTGATTTGCTGTGGACTCTGCTATAATTATTCGGTTTCTATTTGATACGAAAGGTTTTCATCTACTGGGATCTCCTAGAATCCAATTTAAAACAATTGACGAATCGGTCCATAAGAAGATATTCGAAGACGGGACATCCATACAAAAATGTTGTTTGATATATTTCAACAGCTTAACAGCCAAAACGGCTCCGCACAGCTCAGCTCGCGGAATAATTAGTTAGCTTCGGTTTTATTGGATTTACCTTACATTTTTCCATCAAGAGGTTAACTGTGAATAGGCCGTCCTCCTTACAAGTTCTTAAGTAGCAGCAGCAGAATAAGAGTATTTGGATGCGTCGCAAAACAGATGCAATTCATAAGATCCCAAGTTGCTACTGGTACCTAGCCATCTTGAAACTCGCAACTATGTAATGGTAGAAAGCTCCTCGCCAAATTTCCTCCAAGATCTTTGAAATCCTTCCGGTATGCACGTGTCCCATCCAGTTTTGCTTTATCATAGTTCCTGTAATATAATTTTTGCTGATATGATCACAGGATTAAGCCACCCTAATGCTTTAAAGAGACGTGCAATAGTGGATAAAATGGAGCGCTTAGTTGGAAGGTCGAGAGCAATTTCGAAATTGATTTTGAATTTAAACTCATTTGAATTCTAAAATACCATGGGCATACCGGTATTCCTGAGGGATATTGTCTAACAATAAACGATGATTACTTCGAAAGACGCGCTCCGTAAAATGGAGATGACTTCCTCTTGTCTCTTTAAAGCGTCTTCAATGGTACCAGAACCAGATAAAATGTCATCCACGTACATTTGCTGCTCTATTATTTCTGCCGCCAATGGATAAAGACTTCCTTTATTGCGAGCTAACTGATGCATAGTGCGTATTCTGAACATAGCTGTCGAACAATAGTACTCTTGAATTGGCAGATAAGGATCTTCCCTCTAGATACTGCGCATCTTCCTCATGCATATCGATGCGCCTAAACATTTGTTCAATATCTGCCATAAAAACATATTTTAGCCTGCGCCAGTTCGTTAGAATGGCAGATAAGTCTTTCTGAAGGGCTGGTCCTGTGGCCAAGATATCATTTAGGGACGATGCGCACCCTTGTGCTTGTTGAGGACTCTTTTACGACTGGATGGTGAGGAAGGACACAATGCTTTTTCGGTTCGAGGAAAGAGTACGGAGGCGAAGAGTTGAGTAATGAAAAGAACGTTTTTTATTTTAAGCAATGTATTTAGTTTATTTTAACCTATTGTGCCTTGAACTTTCTTGGCGTAAAAGAGTTTTTTCTCGATGGTTTTTATGATATCTTTTATTTATGTGTATATAATACAACAAGCACAATATTAATATACTTAGATTACTATTTAATTTGGTTTATTTAAAACAATGCGATTAATTTGCTTTATTTAGAACAATGATAGGTCTTGCCGCTACGCTGGTCCTTTTTCAATTCTTTTCCTTCTTTTTAAAACGCAATTATCGCAACCGAAGAAAGAAAATGAACATTTTGCCATCACGCCCAACATCTATGTTGTGTTTTATTTTTATCGAGCGCCATCTCTGAATGGGACCCGATGTACGATACGCTACATCACTCCCCTTCAGCAAACTTGACACTTCTGTTGATCACATTTGCGTTGCTTTTTATGACGGGTTTGATTCTGTCAATCTACACCGCCATCGGTTTCCCTCCCTTATCGACGATAAATTGTTTTCGCAGTCTCTTTATGACCCTAAATGAACCTTCATATGGCGATTCAAAACTGTTTTTCACCCTGTCGCTGCGGACGAGAACCCGGTCGCAAATATCCAGATGATTTGGGAGGTGGGTAGGTGTTTCTGATTTTCTAGTTTGTAATGCCGGAATATTTTTGAATAACTTTTTTAATTTTTGAACAAAATTTGTAGGGTCTATTTGTTCTTCAGCGGATGGAATTGGGATGGACAAATCAAATGGAAGTCGGATATTTTCACCGTACAACATTTCGGATGGGGTACGCTTTGTGTCGTCTTTAATGCTGGTCCGAATCCCAAGCATTATTAGTGGGAGTACTTGCGTCCAATTAACTGCATCCCCAGATGTTCGGATGGCTGCCTTAAGTTGGCGGTGAAATCTTTCCACCATCCCATTTGCTTGTGGGTGGTAAGCTGAAGTTCGGATACGGGAGGTGGCTAGGAATTTGGTCAGTTCGCTGAAAAGCTTTGATTCGAATTGAGAACCTTGATCAGTCGTTATTTTGTTAGGAACTCCGAATCGAGAAACATGCTCATGTACATATGTTTTTGCTATTGTTTCAGCTTTTATGTCATGAATGGGATAAGCTTCGGACCACCGGGAGAATCTGTCGACCACCGTAAGGATATATTTGAAATTGTTTGAAGGAGGCAAAGGACCTACTATATCCATATGGATATGTTGAAAACGACCTGGGGGAATTGAAATTTGTTCGCATGGTGATTTCGTGTGCCTATGCACTTTCTGTTTCTGGCATGTAACGCAATCTCTTGTCCAAGTGTTGATATCTCGGTTCATGTGCGGCCAAAAATACATTTTTGCTATTTTCTTCCTGGTAGCGCGTATACCTCGATGAGAAAATGCATGTATCGCTTTAAACAGATCTTGGCGTTTGCTCCGCGGAACAAAAGGTCGTTTAATTTGTGTTGACGTTTCACACCACAGAATTAGGTTAGATGTCGGAATAGGTGATGGTTCTAACTTCACGGATGAGTTATTGGCTATTTCTTGTCGAAAGGACGTTAGTTCCTCATCATCGCGTTGTTCTTTAGCCAACTCTTCCAAACCATGAGAAAGGAGTTCAATCGAATCGGTGTTTGGTCGTGAGAGGCTATCTGCTACGACGTTGAGTGATCCCTTGACGTACCTAATATCGCTGGTGAATTGTTATATGAAATCTAATTGGCGCTCTTGTCTTGGACTTCGTTCTGTTTTTGTCCATAGAGCGGTTGTCAAAGGCTTGTAGTCAGTAAAAACGCAAAAATCCTGACCTTCAATGAAATTTCGCAAGTGCTTGATTGCTAAAAAAATTGCCAGCAATTCGTGGTCAAAAGCGGAATAACGTGTTTGGGTAGGTGTGAGCTTCTTGCTGAAGAACGCAATTTGTTCCCATTCTTCCTTATTTTGTTGTTGTATCACCGCTCCCACGTCAGTGTTGGAGGCATCTGTAGTGATGCTTAATTTGGCGTTTTCGTGTGGGTGATTAAGGAGAGTTGCTTCCGCAAGAGCTTGTTTTCCTACAGTAAAAGCATGTTGGCATTCTACGGGCCATGTGAAATAATTTTTCTTTTTTTTTAGTTTACTGAGCTGTGTTATGTGATTATGTATGGGGGTTAAAATACGAGCTAAATGAGGGATAAAACGGTGGAAATAGTTCAACATTCCTACGAACCGCTGAATGTCTTTTATGGATTTGGGGTCTGGCATTACGGTTATGGCCTTTACGCGCTCTGGAGATGGTTGAACTCCTTCGTTGGAGACTTCGAAACCTAAAAATGTTAACTTAGGTACTCCAAATATGCACTTCGACGCCTTGATTCGAAGGCCATAATCAGATAGACGCTGGAACAAGGTTCTTAAATGAGTTTCGTGTTCTTCGGCTGACCTGCTGGCAACCAAGATGTCGTCTACATAGACATACACAAAATTAAGTCCTTGTGTGACCTGGTGCATAAATCTTTGGAAAGTTTGACCTGCGTTTCGTAACCCGAATGGCATCCGAGTGAACTCAAAAAGTCCAAATGGTGTGGATACAGCAGTTTTCGGAATGTCTTATCTAGCAACTGGAATGTTATGGTATGCCCGAATAAGGTCTATTTTTGTGAAAATACAACAGCCGTGAAGATTTGTGACAAAGTCATGAATGTGTGGTAAGGGATATCTGTCGGGTGTGATTAAATTGAGTCTCCTATAATCACCGCACGGTCTCCAATCATTCGATTCCCGTTTAATGGCCATGTGAAGAGGTGAAGCGCATGGTGAGGAAGATGGCCGACAAATTCCCAATTGTACCATATGTTCAAATTCTTCTTTCGCCGCTTTTAATTTGCTGACGTTTAAACGCCTAGGTTGTGCACTAGGTAGAGGTCCCTTTGTTAGAATATGGTGCTCAACTGAATGATTAACGGGGAAGTTAAAATTGGCTGTTTGCATAAGGATTGGAAAATCGTTTAGTATATGTGCGTATTTCTGCTCTATTGAGAAAAATCGGGGACTTGATATTTTTTTGAGTGCAGGGAGTACCACGAACGCTTATTTTTGTCAAGGGTTCAATCAATTTTGGATTTTTGATGTCGATTATTAGACCGGTTTTCTTTAGGAGGTCTGCGATTATTGGCTTGGTGACTGAAGCTATCAGAAAGATATGACTAAACATTCGACGGAATCCTAGGCTAATTCGAATAAGTTTGGTGCCAAAAACTTCTAAGGTTGAACCGTTGGCTGCTGATATGATGTGGTCAGCTTTATTAATTTCTTTCTTAAAAAAAAAATGATGGAATGGCTGACACATCAGAGCCCGAGTCTATTAAAAAATTAATGGATGAGATCGGATCCCTTATGAAGAGGCGGCATTGAATATTTCGATGGGAGCTGTCACCCGCCGCTGCGATGACAGTCTGCTTTAGTTTGGGTGGTTGGGTTTGTAATTACAAGGTTTGTCACACTTCCTTGCTTTATCTTTAAATGTAATATGGAACCAACAAACGCCGCTTTGTTTTGAGTGTGACCTATTTCTGTTTCGACGCGAAATGGAACGACTTTGGGAGCGATCGAAATTCAAACCGGTGAGCATTGATTTTATTTCAAGGATTTCCCTTTGAAGTGATTGATTCATTACGGTTAGCTCTTCAACAGATGATTTTGAGGTGAAGGAAACAGAGAAAGATGCGCCGCTTTGCTGTTGATATACCTCAAAAATGTCGTCAGCAATTCTTAGCAACTCATCGGTTTCAGTTTTTGAACTGGCTTTAATGGAAACCTGGACTAATGTAGGAAGACGTCTCTTCCACAGTTCTAAAACTAAACCTTCTGAGGCCATCACTGATTGCCCTGCTATCGACTTTAATCTCCGATAAAAATCTGACGGCTTTCTATCTCCTATTTCCTCACCTGACAGGAGAGCTTCGATACGTTTGCTCTCACTCATTGAATTTCGATCGATAAGTATTTTTTTTAAATTGGTATACGGATTAGTGGGTTGTGTTTGTTGGGTGAGTACATCGTAGACGCTTGCGACCACATCCTGCGGCAAAGCCTGCACAACATAATGGTATTTGGTTTGTTCGCCTGTGATACCGCGAATCACGAACTGTGATTCAATTTGGACAAACCATGCGGCCGGCATGCTAGTCCAAAACTCTGGCAGTTTGATCGAGACCGCGTTAACAACATTGTCTTGTGCTATCGGCGCGTTTTCGTTTACCATACTTTTCTATGTACGGACGTAATGGCTTACAAATTATGACCAGGAAATTAAAATAAAATACTTATTTATAAATGTACCGTGAAGCGGTTTAGTTTTTGTAAATAATATGATATGAAAATAAATAAAATGTATACGTATTTGTTACTTGAATGCTGAAACTGATGCTGATGGCTGGTTAACGGTAGTTGTTGGTGGTGTTGAGAACCGCTATTGTAGCTGCCGCCGACGTTGTTGGAATCACTTCGGCGGTGACCGCGTATTGTACAGCGACCTGTCCTTGGTGGGGATGAAATTTGTTTTTCTTTTTGTGGTAATTTAGTTGCGATGTGTGTGTTTCTTATGTCGGGGTCACCAGTTATTGTGCCTTGAACTTTCTTGGCGTAAAAGAGTTTTTTCTCGATGGTTTTTATGATATCTTTTATTTATGTGTATATAATACAACAAACACAATATTAATATACTTAGATTACTATTTAATTTGGTTTATTTAAAACAATGCGATTAATTTGCTTTATTTAGAACAATGATAGGTCTTGCCGCTACGCTGGTCCTTTTTCAATTCTTTTCCTTCTTTTTAAAACGCAATTATCGCAACCGAAGAAAGAAAATGAACATTTTGCCATCACGCCCGACATCTATGTTGTATTTTATTTTTATCGAGCGCCATCTCTGAATGGGACCCGATATACGATACGCTACAAACCTATTTCAATTTACTTTCTGAGGGCCCGCTGTCTTCTGCGTGGCTGCGACCTTTCAGTTAGCTTGTAAATTCAACTCTCTTATTCAACTTTAATTTAATTCAGTTAACTGTCTTAGGCTGGCTGCGACCTTTCAGTTTAACTTATTAAACTCAACTCCGTTTTGTTCCCAAAACTCCCGGTCCTTTTATACTATTATACAAAACTAGTTCATCCTATTTATTTTGTTCACTCGCATTCCCCTCCAATATGCGCATTCTTTATTAATATTCTTTTGTTTTGAAATTACGTCGATGCACTCATAGGGTCATAAATGACCAAAAATATCGTACTCAACAAAGTGTAACATGTCATTAACATTTGCCCCGGTGATGCGTTCCGCATTATCAGTAGGTACGTATCCGACATGCCATCATGTGCATATTGTCAGGAATCCCCTTGGGATTGTACGTCACTTGAGATTTGGGTATGACCATTACTCATAATACTTTATGGGTTCTCTGGCGACAATAAAAATGAACATGATACTTTTCGGCGAACGAATGCCGACATTGACCTACATATCTCATGAGTTCTGCTGGTGTCAGCGAGAATCCATGAAAATACACCAAATGTTTGTGTGTATATTTATTGGCGCTTGCTTTGTCGTAATTAGGGTTTTTTTTTTAAATTGTTTATGATGTGCGATGAACATAAGAAAATACATGGGTAAGGGGTGGAGTGCGAATGATGGATGAAGAGAGGTGTACTATGTAGCGTAAGTACTACATGATCCTCAATTATCGTAACCACCTTCATTTGACCCATTTTTAAATATTCGTTGATTGTTTCAACGTATGCGTCCCTCAAATCCTTATCCTTCAACAACCGCCTTTCCAAATGCCCAAAGCGCTTCAAGGCCACGGCCCCTGTCCTCCCTATGAACTCCGTAGAATTGATTTCTGTCTTTAGGGGCAATCAGACGAGATATTTTCCGTTTTCTAACCGCTGCTCATGTGTGTTGCTGTAGAATTTTTCAAACCATTGATCTTCCCCTGACTGGTTAAGTGTCTCCGACATCTCTCCAATTCCCAAAATTTTCTTAACAGATGATCGATTTCCGATTGGGTATGTAAAGATGACAACATGGAAGATGCTGGAAATTGCCCAGCTCTTTTCCCTGATACGATATAACCAAAAGCTGTTTTCTGAGCAATAGGCTGCCTGCCTTGCGAGTGTCATTCAGAAACAATCGTCGTATACGTCACTACCTAACAGAACATCAACAACTTGCGGCTCAAAATAGGTACCTTTAATCTGCTAGATCTAAATTGGCCTCCCGGTCAACATGGATTAGCGTGTGATGTTTTCCTCCACAGGTTCCACATGTTCCACGGTTACTGCAGGCAGTTAACGCAAAGCTTGAAATGCTCCACTGCAGCGCGTTTTTCCGTCATACTCAATTCAGTAAACCTCGAACATTCCCGCACTGGATGATCAGCCTTCTCACATACAGGGTACGTGATAGCCTTTTTAACAGCATGCATGGATTTAAGCTTTTTCTTCCCATTTTCTTTGCACCGTTGTTCTTTGCTTGGAAGATGTTACCATCATTAGATATCAGTGGCGTGGGGTGAAATTTCAAGAGAGGGAACCCGAAAAAATTTTAAGTAAAATGTTTTATTCAAGACTTACCATTTTGGTGCTTATTCGAAACACAGACTTAAGATATGCAATTAAAGTCACCTTTGTTATACTTTAAGTCATTGGAATTTACGTAGACAATGAGCTCATCGCATAAAAAAAATGGCTTCGAAAGAAACCGTTCTGGGCAGAATAATCTATATAAGTTATTGATAACTCGGAGCGTTGTTAAATATAAAAAAATTTGCAATTACAATTATGTACTACCTATTTGTACTCTAAAGCTATCCTACGATTCTTTTTTACGAATTCTGCAAAAACTCTTTCATAAAAATTTGAGTTATTTTTAATTTCTAAAAGAAGGTGCTTTTCGATAGATAAAAGTGCCAGGTCTGAGAGTCTTTCTTCTTTGTGGGAATTTCTTAAGTGTAGACTATTTTTAAAGTCGAAAAAGATCTTTGGACAGAGGCCACAGTCAAAGGCAGGGTTAAAAAGATTTCACACAATGTTAGAGCTTGAGAAAAAGTATCTTTAAGCATTTCCGTATTAAAATGCTTATAAAGTTGAAAAACCTCAAGCTTTTTAAGTGAAGGGGTAGTGTATAAAACTTTGAGTTCCTTTTTTTGAATTAGTAAAATTAAAAATTCCATGAAATAGGGTAATTAAAGAAGATATTTTGTAATCCGGCATTGAATTAGAAAAATATTCATATTTTGATTTGTTAAATAAATCAAAGAAAATATATGAACTAAATACACTATACCTATTCTTAATCTCAATTGTAACATTATCTACAATTGCTACAAAAATTCGGCTATAATTTGTATTTGAATCAATATTAACTAGTCGGCGTTTGCGTGGAGGTTCTGAGCAGTTACTTGCGCTCTCATAGATTGAGTCAAATGAGTTTAAAAATTCAGAATGAATCCATGACTCAAACCCTCGATCTCTTGCTTCGCAAGCTCTATGTTAGTTTGTTTATTTTGAACTAAACTAAACTGTTTTTGCAAATATGACCGAAGTAGTAACATGCAATAAAAAACAGAATTCTTTGTCCTGCAGTTTGTACAACAAACTTTCGGATATAACCAGAGTCTCGTTATCCCATACTCCTGGTTCACATAAAATCTGCTCAAAAGTTTTTATAACTTCTCTGCAATTAAATAAGACGTTCACTATACGCGAATAATATTGCCATCGAGTCTCTGATACCCCGGAATGCCAGCTCTTGTTTTCCTAGAAGAACTACAGTATCTATGAAACGCTTCACTAAATCGCGATTGCGATCAACTTTTCTATTATGAGCCTCGTAAGAATTCCCTAAAGAAGTCTCTATGCGATATTCGCCAAATTCATGCAAATGCAAGCAGCTGTATATGTTTTTATCAAAGGATCCTGTTTGACTCCAAACATTAGGAGAATTAGAAAAAAGAAGACAAGGAAAACAAAACATTCTATTTAATTTGCAACTGCCAGTCAGCCATGGATTCTTTTTGTAAAAAGACTCATGAAAATGTTTCTGATACCCATCCTTTCGCGTATAATCAATATTCATTGATGGTGTCGAGCGACCTAGTTCTATAACTTTTTTCATTTTTTTATAAAAAAGAAAGCTTACTGAACTCGTGGGTTTCTTTTAGAAGAAAATCAGTTAAACAACACTCAAAATTAACTAGAGACATCTTGTCTAAGAATAATAAGAATGTTCAATGGGGCACCTCTTGAGTAGATTTATAATTACTTACTTGGTATATAGCTAATAACTATTCACTTAGCTCACTCACTATTTTATAATAATTTAAAACAGTAACTTAACTACCAATATGTAATTGCTAAATTTTTAAAATTTTCTAATAATTAGCAGTCACAAAAATCACAAAAATTTACATCCAAATTTTCAATAAATCACGCACAATTACACAACCGATTTGAAACTGTCATTTCAAATTTACAAAAAAAAAATATGCAAAGAAATTATACAAGTAAGAAAAACCTCAAACGCCGTTCGAACCACTACATCACCCAATAACCCGATTTTCGTCGGTTTATTTTGTTGCCTACAATAAAAAAAAAAAAAAAACTCCTTCGAACTAAAACCTTTCTCCTCCACCAATGTTCATCCACAAAAGCCGAGAAATCGCGGGCTATTTTCCTCATAAGCGAATGTATGTTAGACAAAGAAATCGCAAAAAAACTTCTACTATATGTCAGAAAGGAATAGAGTTGAAAGTTCGTACTGTGAAGAAATGAATGCATAAGCCGGAAAATGAACGGCTTTTCAAAAAAATTATTGCACGCTCTCTCGCTAGAGGAGTTCATACTTGCCTCGCCTATGTGTGCGAATTTGTGTATGAGTAAAAATTAATAAACAACAGAAGTGGTCGCAGCATTTCATCATCGAGCGTATAAAGTTATGATTTATGAATGAAAAATGGTTTGATGAACAAATAATTAAATGTGATTGTTGGCAAGTGGCAAAATAAAAATTTTTGATATTTGAAAAGGGAAGCCGGAAGGAATCGGCTTGTATGGACGCCACGCCACTGTTAGATATAATTCATCTATAAGAGATAACAGTTCAGTAAATGTTGTTTTGCTTTCGTAGAGAGTGATCCCACTCATTAGGAATTGTATTCGGTAACTTCTTGATTAAGAAATACACTTCTTGATTAAGAAATACACACACCAATAGACCTGAAACATGAACGGCATGTCTGTGTAAAACGTTTTAAGGCAATGGGATCATCACGAACTACATGCATCCGGCTGCTGATCTAAGACATATGCGATTGTTGTCGTACTGCATGCACAACATTTTCCACGCTTCCAAATAATTCTATCCTAGAAAGCCAATGTGTTGAATACGATGACTTAAACTAGTGAAACCAAATTACTTAGGCTTTCATTCTGATGAATGAGGCCTAAATATATTTCTTTGAAGGCAGGCCATTCGATATGATTTCCAGTAAATGTGAGAAGTTTAATTGGTAAAGGAACACAATGATTCGCTTGGTTTGGCGCAATTGAAGCATTGGAGTCATCAGAATGGTTTCCCTTCGGTTGTATTACCGATTTGGCAGCAAGGGAATCACGGATAGCAGCAATAGCGTCGATATAAGTTTCCTCGAATTTGTTACAGACGTCGGCGTCTATATAGGTCACCTTAACAGCTGCGTCTTGGGATTGGCGAACTAAAATATGATGGTTTGCTCGAAATTCTGCTCGATGCGATGCCAAGGATTCTAGACGTGTGTTGTGATAAGCTTCGGTTTTTATCGCCACGGCATCTTTCTTGAAGTTACGTAGAATTTTCTGCACCAAATCGAGTGACATCAACTGCTGTGTAACAACATCGCCCAGCCCAATTTCCTATAATATCAATGCACTTACCTTGTGTTACGACATCGGTTATATGTATGTTCAGCGATTCCTACTGCTGACATCTGCCGATTTCTTCCGCTGCTTTACTGTTCAACCCTTAAGAATAACCGCTCTAGATGCTCAGAGGAGGCATCAAATGTTGAGTTCTTCTTTCCGTAGATGGATTCAACTCGGATATTGTTTAAGAGCAATAAAACTCGCAATGAGACTTCAAGAATTCTATATATATTTATTCGGATAACCTTATACTCAAAGTATCTCGAAAAAGATGAGTGTGTAAAAAAAAAAGAAAAGAAAACGTGGCGTTTACATGACTGACCAAAGAAATAACTATTTATGGTGGTTGTCAATACGTCGGTAGTGTTCAAAGACCCAACACTACATCTTACTATAACTTCGTTTTTATATATTTAAATGTTAGGACTTTTAAACACGGTGTCCTGCGGTAGATTTATGTTTTTAAACGTGAATAAAACAAAAACTACGTATATGAGACATATTATACTATTGTTTAGTTTAACATAAAGAGAAAGAATGCGGATTCCATTTTTTTAAAAATGAGATCGTCCAGATGCCGTCCATTTAGTCTCACTCACTGTTGGAAGCGGATCACCGTGTTTCGTGTCACGTGTTGCAGCATGCTTAGCTGGATGTCGTGAATTTCACGGCGGGCATTTTCCTGAGCTCCGTGACAGCCCGCGGGCAATTAGCGTAGACTTTACTTTTGATGTACCCCCCTAAAAAAAAAATGAGGGTTAAGTCTGGAGACCTCGGTGGCCACCGGACGTCTCCAAAGCGGCTGATCAGTGGGAAATGTTCACGCAGTAAATCCATGAGTTACTAGCGGTATGCGTTGAAACTACCTGTGTGACGAGTAAGATTGATGTGCTTGCAAATTAGGTAACAAATAATCTGTGGTCATGCGCCCATAATTTTCGCTGTTCACATTCATCGCTTGTTCTCTGGAATTATTATTTTTTTAAACAAAGGGCCAGATTATTCTGTTCATCGATAAGGTGCACCAAACACTAACTCTTAGGCAATGTAAAGACCGTTGGTGTTTAAGTCGCGGATTGCGTTTTCGTGGAGCCCGGTAGCGACAGATTTGCTTATTTACGTCGTCTTCACAGCTCTCTCGCCCTTGTTGAAATAAGCGGGCCAATTTTTTGACCATGGTATACGAAGGTCCAGAATCCTGAAGAATAGATGGCATGTCTTCGAAAATTTATTTAGGCGATTTTCCTTTTTTCACGAGGTAATTTATAACGAGGTAATTAAGGTTGCCTACTGCCTGTCGTCGCGCGCGCATGTAGAATACGATCGCTACAAAAAATTAAAATAAATCCATCAACAAATCAATAACTTTTCGCGCCCATCAAATTCAATTCAGTGTGGTGCAGTGGAAAAATAAATAATAATAATAATAAAAAAAAACCCGTGCTAAAAGTGCAGTGGAAAAAAAGGAAGAGGAAAAAAAAAATAAATCAGTGCCGGTGCTTCCATCTTTCACCTCCTCACCCGCTGTTGCGCTTCTTTGTTATCGCGATTGGAGTACGTGCTATGTATGTAGATACTTCCAGTTGCGATGACTGAGAGAGTGTAACATTTGATGCATAGCGGGCTGTGAATGTTTATCCGAATAGTGGACCTTAGCTGATTGTCGTTTGGGCATAGCACCTGCGACAGTTTGTTTTGGAAAACTATTCATTGGATCTTCACTTCACAGCTTCGCTTAGTTACGTCAGAGTTGTGTCTTTTTGTGTTTCTATGTTATAGTGATGAGCAAATTTAGGGTTGATCTTACCAACATTCGTGGGCTTCGAATGAATTTCTTTGATGTGTACGCCCACGCCTATTCCCATAAACCAGCTGTTTTGGCACTAAGTGAAACACAGGTAGTTGAAGAATCTTCCGATTTGAAACTGCCTGGATATAACTTAGTGTCATTATTCTTTCCCCACCGTGGCCTCGCTATTTACGTCCGTAGTGATATAGCTTACCAAGTTTCACCACAGTATGGCCACTGTTCCAACCCGGAATTTAATTTCAAATGGCTAAAATTCACCGTCCGTAAACAAATAATTCACTAATGCTTTATTTATAGAAGCCCTAGCGCGGACAGCAACTCAACTTTTGACGAATTTGATGCGCTGTCCGATTCCATCACTCGAATTGTCTCCTTGTACCCTCATACCGAAATCGTCATTGCGGGCGCTTTCAATATATACAATTCGGATTGGCTTCAACATTCTGGCCAGACAACACCCGAAGGAAGGTATGTTGAACTTTTCGCTGAGGTAAACAATTTGACTCAGCTTGTAAATGAGCCTACACGTATACCGGACATTGAAAGTCATTCCGCCAACACTTTGGACTTGTTTCTTACTTCGCACCCTGATAAATACACTATTGATGTTTTAGCGCCTCTAGGTCGGTCTGACCATAATATCGTATCAGCTAAATTCTCGTACTCCGACCACTCAGTTAAAGAAAAAACTCCTAAAAGGAAAGTATGGCAATACGAGAAAGCCAACTGGAGCGGCCTTAATAGCTTCTTTAGGAGTTTTAACTGGTCGCTATGCTTCCTCTATAGCGACGTAGATGCCCCTGCTGATATGACCACTAACACTATACTCTTAGGTATGAATGACTTTATTCCCAACAGAATAAAGAGCATTAAACCTAAGGCAACTCGTGGTTTGACCAGAGCTGTAAAGAGGCTATCAGGTTGAAAGAAGTAAGTTTTCGGTCTTATAAAGCCAACAAATCTGAGGAAAACCGAAAAAAATTTAAACAAGCCAGAAAAGACTGCAATGCCCATATTCGACGTGTAAAATTCTTACATGACCAAAAATTGAGGCAAAAAATCCTGCAATGTCCCAAAGGTAGTAAAATTGTTTGGTCATTTGTCAAAAATATTAAAAATTCTGCCTCGTCTGCCATCCCCACGCTCATTTACAATGACATTCCAGCTGTCAGCTCCTTAAACAAAGCTAATCTGCTTGCTGCTTATT
Organism: Pocota personata; assembly: GCA_963082735.1. Lineage (NCBI taxonomy): Eukaryota > Metazoa > Arthropoda > Insecta > Diptera > Syrphidae > Pocota > Pocota personata. The sequence continues at coordinate 107,338,361 of OY720429.1, forward strand.
TTGCAGCGAACTCCACGCTGCCAGATAATGCTTTGTCTCCACCTGTATTTGAGAGCATCAAATTTTCCATGGGACAAGTCCACTTTCGCACTCGTACAGTTGCAGGAGTACTCAAAGGTCTTAACATACACAAATCCGCTGGTCCATATGGTATACCCCCCATAGTTCTGAAGAGGTGTTCTTCTACGCTGGCAAAACCTCTGCGTAAGCTTTTCTGTCTATCATACTTCTCAGGGCTCTTTCCGAGTAGATGGAAAACAGCATTTGTCCAGTCCGTCCCCAAAAAAGGCGAATCTTCCTCCCCGTCCAACTACCGACCCATTGCACTTACGTCCCTTCTTTCCAAGGTCATGGAAACGCAGATAAATCGTCGGCTTATGAAATATCTCGATTCACGAAAACTCCTTAATGACCGGCAGTATGGTTTTCGTAGCAACAGGTCCACTGGTGATTTGATGGCATATCTCACCGAGAAGTGGAACCAATCTCTCCATCACTTCGGCGAAACCAAGATGGTTGCGCTTGATATTTCAAAAGCATTTGACAGAGTTTGGCATCAGGCTCTTTTGTCTAAAATGCGTGCATATGGAATCGATGAATCTCTTCTTCAATGGATTAGAAATTACCTTTCGGGGCGTTCAATACAAGTTGTTTTGGACGGCTTCGAGTCTGCAATTCACCAAATAAATGTTGGTGTTCCCCAAGGCTCTGTTTTGTCTCCGACTGTCTTTCTTATTTTTATAAATGATCTCTTGTCTGCAACTTCTAATCCAATCCATTCCTTCGCTGATGACAGTACCCTCGGTTTTTCATATTCGTTCCTTTACTCACGTCCTTGCTCTTCGGCTGTAGAAGGGGAACGGCAACGTATGTTAAACACATTAAATTCCGATCTGGGCAGTATAATTAAATGGGGTTCAACCAACAGAGTGGAATTTAATGCTTCCAAAACACTGCTGTCTTCTGTCTCTCAAGCGAAACCAAAACCCTCAACCATTATCCATGGATGGTACTTGCATCATTGAAACCGAAAGACTTGCCATTCTCGGTATGTGTATTAATAACCATCTTCGATGGAATGATCACATATTCGAGGTCGCCAAAAATGCTGCAAAATGTCTAGGATTCCTTAAACGGTGCAAGAAATATTATACCCCGTCTGATCTGGCCTCAATTTATAAGGCATTCATCCTCCCTAAGTTGGAATATAACGCCCATATCTGGTCTGGTGCACCCAAGACCGTTTTGCACATTGTTGATAGGAATAACAGAATCGCGCGTTAAAACTTATAGGTGATAGAGACATTGTGAATTCCATTCATTCACTAGAACATCGGAGAAATGTCTCCTGTCTCTCCCTGTTTTATCTTTTTTTCCACAAAAAATGCTCCAGCGAAATAGCCAGTTGCATTCCTCCCCTTGAAAATTTCACCCGCAATACGCGACATGCTTCGAATGCACATCAGTTTACCCTAAAGCCAAACTTCGGTCGTACTGTCAAATATAGGGATTCATTTATAAGCCGAACAACTCGAATGTGGAACGATTTACCAGGCTCTGTATTTCCCCATCATTACAACCTTCAAACATTCAAAGCCAACGTGCATAGGTACCTCCTCTGTTCCTCTACCCCCTTTTCCCTGACGCCCGTGCCCTGAAACAATTAAAGGGTATTAATACTCCCTTTGGCGCGCGCAGATTATAAAAAAAAAAAAATGGCGCGGTACTCAAATTGCGAGAATTTCCGATTTCGGCTGACATCGTGATGTTTATCCTACCACAAATAATAACAAAATGAGATTATTATTGAAATGAGGTGATATTTACACTACTAAAGAGTGCCGCAGTTACGAGTATCTCAGGCCGCGAACTTATCAGCCGCATCTTGTAAGAATCGCGACTTTTAAAAACGCCACAGGACACACTGTCAGTTGTTCACAGACTTTCAAAGAGTACACACGTGTCTCGGCTTCTCATTTAAAATCGTTGTGATTTAAAGTAGAAAGTTAGACAGTGGATTTTCAAGTGGCGAGTTAGCCTAGTAGGAGTGGTGGTGAACTGTCAACCCAGAGACTTCGGTTCAATTCCTAGCCAGGGAAAATTTCATTCTGAACTTTTTTTATAATATAAGCAAATATAGTAAATATAAAACTATTATAACAAGCAATAAGAGTCACGCGATGGAAAGTGAGAGATCCGCGCTCCAATTAGCGGGACCAGCTGATAAGAAAGTAACAGCCGATGAGGCAGTCAGATCAGGTCACCCAGCAACCGAAAGTATGGAGAAAAGGAGAAGGAAGTTGAAACATTTTCCCAACCTGGTAGTGTGTCCCTCCACATCAGCTTCAGTTGAACAGTTGCCCGGTGAAGTGAGGGAAGGAGCGACAAGCACAGCAACAGCAGCAGAAAAGAAGCGGCAAAGGTCGGATGACTCTGTCGAGTTCCCGTACATCTCCGACGGTTGGGAAGGCCACTATGTTGGAAATAAAAACAACAGCTTCGTAGTTTTGGCTTCCTCCGACTCGGATGACGAAGATGAAGAACTCGAGAGTCTGACTAGAAGCATCAGGCAGCTAGAACAAAGGGTGCGTGCCATAAAGGCCAAATAAATGGCCAGAAGAGAGCGAGAGCGGTAACAAGAGCTTCAGCGCGCTCAACAACAACAACTACAGCAGCAGCCGCCAGAAAGCCAGCGGCAAAGCCAAGTACAGCCGCAAGTACTGCAGCCGAAGGAGCAACAACAACAGCCGAAAAAACAGCAGCAGAAATCGCAGCAAGACAAAAAACAACAACCGCAGCAGCAGCAGCAGAAACAACATCAATAACAACCGCAGCAGAAGCAACAGCAGCAGAAGACGGCTACAAAAGCGAGGGTGCCGCCAATCAATACCTACAAGATTGAGCTTAAGGATAGCATTAAACTATGTAAGTCGGGCATAGCGAAACATTTTCTATTAAACGTTTAAATGAAGACAGGCACGCTATCCACTGCAGTATAGTGGAACAATATAAAAAAATTAAAGATTTATTAAAGAACACGACGACGGAGTGCTTCTCCTTCACCCCGAAGGGGGAAAACCTGCAAACAATGCTGCTGAGGGGGATAGATCCGTCTACTGAACCGGAGGCGCTCCTTGCGCTGCTTAATGAGAAAGAGTGCGACGATCTACATTTCGTAGGGGTCAACCCATTCACCACAGCTAGGGCCAAAAGGGAGAAGTGGAAACTGCCGTTCTTCCTTGTTCAACTCTCACCTAACAGCAAACTGGGTGGTCTAAGGAGTATCAAAGTCCTAGACTACTAGGTTGTCGCATGGGAGAAATTAAAAATGATCGAAAACATCTTACAATGGGTTCGCTGCCAAAGGATCGGTCACGGCCCGTCGAACTGCTAAATGCAGTCTCGATGTGTTAAGTGTGGAAAGAACCACAAAGCAGAAGAATGCACTCTGGGTAAGGATGGAGTGGCAGATAAGAGCAACCTCTCGTGTGCTTTATGCAGGAACTCGGGACACACCGCAAACTATCGGGGTTACCCTAAGTTACAGTATATTAGGAAAGTACGAGTAAATTTGGTTTGTCAGCAGAAGGTCATAGTGAAACGTCCGCCTGCTCCAATTCAAACACAATCCGTGACACCCCAAGTGACCTACGCGCAAATAGCGGCAGGCCGGGGAAACACGGGACAGAAAAGACCGAAGGTAGCTTCTTAGGCCCCAGCGCCTAGAGCACCGGAGGCTCAAACTGACTTGCTGACCATTTTGCTCTCTATCCAAGGCTATCCATGACAGTGACCATTGCAGACTTAGTGCCGTAATAACGATTCCCAATGAAATTGCGGAGTTGGAGGAGTTTGTCCAAACGTACCCCTACAATTATAGTAGGACACGTTGGACTCGCTTCTCCATAACTTTGACAAGAGCACTCTCCTCGAACTCGCTCTACCCACTGTCCAATAGGAATCTGTCAAACAAGGAGATTGACTGGCAACTAAAACAAATGGACGAAACAATTAAACGAATTATGGAATTATGCAACAATTGACGCACTACACCAACACAGAAGTAGACTGCTTACAAGACTGAAAACCTTTTACAGACAGTCAGACTGACAGACAAAACTCGGAGGTTAGGACGCTGAAGTCGTTGATTAAAAACTTCCAGATAGACTTTCTGTAAATTTGCATTGGAACAACAAAATTCGGGCTGTAGAAGCCAACAACCCGAGTATGTTCCCGCAAATAAATAAAATATTTCGGAGGAATAATCAAAACGACCTTCCGTGTCTTAAGATCCCCCGAACGACGAACAATGAACAAATACTAACAACAGCAGGTATAGATCCAAATAACGCAGTAGAAGATAACAACTTCTTTGTGATCGAAGATTCGCAGGAAAAGGTAGAGGCTATAGGAGCGTAGTGTACAAGGTGAATGATACCAATTGCCCCAACCACGACCTTGAAAATCGCTCACTTTTGCCTTCGAAATGATGCAGAGCACTGGCGATCCGAGAACATAGGTTTTACCGAGTTTAATGACGATAGTTGGCAAATAATGTCATCGCCGATGAAATGGTACATCCCCCGTACATATCGAAGGTGGAGCTCCAAGCGATCTTCGACTCATTGAGGAGGAAGAAATCTGTGGGAATCGACGCAGTATCGAGCATTGTGCTTCGACATCTCCCTTTAGAAGCGGTGGACATTTACACCACTCTGTTTAACAATGCGCTGAAAAATGCACATTATCTAGCTCATTGGAAAACAGCAGTGATATAACCCATCCCCAAAAAGGGTAAGGACACCTCCAATCCGGCAAATCTCCGGTCGATAAGTCTCCTTCCGAACATCAGCAATGTGTTCGAGAAAGTGATCAATAGAGCCCTGCTTAAGTGGACTGAGAACAGTAATAAACTGGTACCGGATATCGAATGGAACAAATGCAAGAACCAATGCACGGGTGCCTGCCTGATTGACTTGGAGAAGGCCTTCGACACCGTATGGCTAGAGGGACTCTTCATGCTGAACAAACCACTGCTGTACATAATCTATAACATGCTCACCAGTAGACAGTCAGAATGTGACTTCTGCTGGAACATTTCAAATTAAAAACGGTCTGCAACAACGTGCGGTGAATTCACCGATCCTTTTCAACATTTACACGAGCGATCTCATAGGATCACTTTGTTGTGCCCAAATCCGAAGCCGCACACACTTCGTCGTAACACAGTGGCACAGTGACAGTTAGTCATTTAGAACAACCGAGGTCATTTAATATCCAATATGCAACCGAGGTTAGTCAATATCCACATGTGTTTGCTTTACCTTCTGTAAACGAAATATGTGTGTCACAGAATTATCCCCACTAAGCTGTGTATTGCCAAAGATACCCAAAGGCATAAAGTTTAACAGAATCTGGTTAAACAACACACAATAAACCGGTTTTTAAACATCAGTTCTAACTGCAGAGGAAGGAAGAAATTGCCACGCCGAGGCAATAGCAGCGGATCAGCAACAGAAAACAGCAGTATACAGTCCTCCCCCTTAAAATAAAAGGGAATAGTAAAGTGGTACGCAATATGTTTAATATAATATAAATATAATTAAATTTAATTTTACTTTTACTGGTACATGATGGGTGCTGGGAGACCTGAATGACTGCTAGTCTAGACACAGACGAACACCTATCAAAGCCAACGGTGGTCGGACATTCCCCTATTAAAACAATACCAAAAATAGGTGAAATTTCTATTCAACCAGAAGACCGAACCAGATCTTCTACGAACGCAACAATGCCTAACCAAGACCCTCAGCCTCTACAGCACCCATTTAACCCCTCTCAGCTGATCAAACTCTTACCAGAGTTCGATGGCGCCGCAAAGGCATTGGACAGGTTTATCCAACTGGCTGATCTCCAAGCCCGAAAGGTATTCTCGGAAATGGACGCAATAGAATTCATTGATGTAATAAAATCGAAACTCACATGCCGAGCTTATAATGTTATAGTAAAATATAACAATTATAAAGAATGGTCTGAGCTGAGAGAGGCATTAATCAAGAATTTTAGAAAAAGTCGGGCCATACCAGTGATACAAACGGAGATTTTCCAATTCCGTCAAAACCCGGGAGAAACAGTACTATTCTACACGGAACGGGCTCATGTATTACTTGATGAACTTAGTAATGCCAATGCATCAACCCATGACCAATCCGCCAATGAAGCTGCTATTCGTTTTTGTAATGGGCTCACATCGCCACTAAAATTATTAGTTAAGAGCGCGAGATGTAAAGATCTCGATGAGGCAGTTGATATAGCAACAGAGGAAGAGAAACTCACACCCAGGTACAACCCCAACTAACATGATCGTGATAAATATTGTCGGAATTGTAGAACTACATACTACTCACAATACGAGAGATTGTCGAAGGACACAACAGCACTATACGCAAAGACACAATAATACGTGGGTCAACCGGCATGAGTCACAGCAAAACAGTTCTCAAATCGGTAAAACATAATACACAACAAAACTACATATTCAATAATTCTTCTACGACGCGACAACAATTCTCTAGGTCAAGAGTAAATGTGTTTCAAGAACCAGCGCAATGTAGATATTGCAAAAACGTAGGACACAGCATAGATCAGTGTAGAAAGAGGCAGTTTAACAACAGCCGGAACGATAATAGGAGTCCTCAACAGTCTATTCCAAACTCGGGAAACGACTCGAGACCTGGCCCGTCAAACACCCGGAGTCAGGTAAGGGACCTGAAGTAAGGTGTATAAGAAATAAAATTCCAAATCCAGCTAACCCAAGGCACTATCCAAACAAAAGTCTAGCAGATAGCTATAGGCAAATTCCGCAAAGAAAAGATTCGCACACGCAGTATCAAACTCAAAAGGCAAACAGATAAATTTACTAAATCAAGAGGAAACCTCTCAAAATCAGAAATCACACACTGTATCAAATTTCTAAATCTACTTATTCAAAGTGCGATCTTAAAGAAAATTCTTCAACATAAAAATCATTCACTGAATCTTATACAAAATCAAGAACAAGTTCCAACTCTCTCACTGTATCAAACTCCAAATCGAGAGGCAAATTCTCTATACCAAGAACAAAATCATTCAATGAATCATATACAAAATCAAGTACAAAATCATCAAGATCAATGCCAAATGTGCACAAAGCCGTAAATCGCGTCCACAGTTTCAAAATCCTAAACCAATCGTAGACCAAAATCAGAATACTAACCAAACTGAGAGCAAAATAGCGAAAATAAATTTAATTCTAAGCCAAACCCACATTAACGGACGAGATCCGGAACAAATAACAAATCTGAACCGATTCCTAACTCAAACCCTTTGTCTCAAACCAAGGTCTCCAAATCTTTTGCCAATTTCAGTTCACTCAACAGAACATCAAGCTTCAGAAGTCAAATTAAAATAACGTCAAAAGAGTCCAACATGCAAAATATTATTAGCACTAAAGGATGATGCTTGGGTAAATACTGATACTATTACCCAATTAACCGGCATCAGCGACACGCCTACATCAACCCTAGCAACCATTAATCTAGTTATAGAAATTATTTCAGGCCAGAAGATTACGCATTTATTCCACGTAGTGCCCAACAACTTCCCTATTTCACTGGACGGTATTATAGGCGAAGATTTTTTCCGAAAATTCAACGCGCTAATAGATTATAAAGATCACCTCTAAATATTATTACAAAGACGAACAATATTTAATAGAATTTAACTACGAACACAGAACTCTTACGATCCCTGCAAGATCCGAAAAATGGATAAAGTATGGGCCAGTAAAAGAAAAAAATGGACCAAATACATCTTTCTTAGGAAATAGCCCCACAAGTTTATTCGGCGTCAATGATAACGACGCCTAAAGATGCTTATGTATTCATATCAATTTTGAACGCCAACAATGAAGACGTTAATATAGAAAACTTGAACTTTAAGTCTGAAAAAATGGACCACAGTATATAACCTAAACTCTAGATACACCAATCAAATAGTTGAAGAAAGATTAGAAAAACTTGAAACAGAATTAAACCTTAACCATCTCAATCCAGAAGAAAAACAGCCAATAAAAGATATCTGCAGACATTTTAATCACTTGTTCTTTATTGAACGCAACAAATTATTTTCCACGTCAGGAATAACACATTCAATTAAAACGACTGAAAATGCAGTCCCTGCTAATATACGTCCATACTGCCACTCCTCGTAGTCGCCAAAAAGGGAGATCAAAATGGAGAGTCGTAATAGACTATCGAAAACTAAATGAGGCTACTATTCCGGACGCATACCCAATTCCCAATATCGACGACATTCTCGGGCAACTTGGAGATTCAAAGTATTTCACCACTCTAGACCTGGCAAATGGTTTCCACCAAATTGAGATTACTGAAAAGGATAAAGAAAAAAACAGCGTTTAGTACTACCAACAGTCATTTCGAGTTCAACAGAATGCTGTTCGGTTTACGAAATGCTCCACCAACATTCCAGAGACTACTCTCTGGATTACAGGGGATAATGTGTTTAGTTTACCTCGATGACATAGTGATCTTCGGAAAAAATTTGGAAGATCATAACAAGAAGTTAATTGAAGTTTTCAAGGCCTTAGACAAATACAATCTAAAAATCAAATTATCTAAATTCAAATTCCTTCAATCAGAAGTTACGTATTTAGGACACGTCATTACAGCGGACGGTGTAAAACCAGATCCCGATAAGATCGTAGCGATCAACAATATTGAAACCCCAAAAACTTAAAAACAAATAAAATCTTTCTTATGGTTGTCCGGTTATTACCAAAAATTTATAAAAAAATACTCCCAGATAGCTAATCCACTCAATAAACTGTTGCGTAAAGATGTCCCCTTTATATGAGATCCTTTTTGCGACGAATCTTTTAGAATCCATCGTTGAACCACCTCATTTACCCAAATTTTGCAAACACTTTTTACATTACTTCCGACGCAAGCAACGAAGCCATAGGCGCGGTACTATCCCAAAGAGATTCAAATGGTAGTGATTTACCAATTGCGTTTGACAAAAAAATTATTCTACTATCGAAAAGGAAACGCTTGCGGTAGTCTGGACAGTCACACACTTTCGACCATACGTGTTCGGGCACCACTTTGAGGTCATTACTGACCATAAGCCACTAGTGTGGATGTTCAACCTGAAGGATCCTACTTCGAGAATAATGCGCTGGTGCATAAAACTTGAGGAGTATGACTTCACTGTTTTGCATAAAGCGGGGTATCTAAATACTAATGCAGATGCTCTGTCACGTTTAAGTACGGGTGAAATCAATGTGGTAACCCGTAGCAGTAGTAAAATAACGCCAGGCGACCGACAGCAAGACGACCAAGTGATACAAACACAGACCCTGGAAAAATACAGCAAATGATGTACGAATTTCATGACACCCTTGGGAGGTCACCAAGGAATCAAACGCACACTAAAGCATATCAGAATGGCGTACAGATGGAAGAATATGTATGCTAATATAAAGAAATACATTATGGCTTGCGAGGCATGTCAAAAGAGCAAAAAGTATGCAAGTACCAAAATCCCTATAGTTATCACTACAGCGCCAAAAGTTCCATTCGAAAGGATTACTGAAAACAATAACAAATATATACTAACTTTCCATGATGATTTAACAAAATTCATGCAAGCAATAGCCATTCCCAATCAAGAAGCCAGAACAGTGGCTGAAGCGCTGATAAAGAATATAGTTTGCACGTTTGGAATACCACAAACGATACTTACAAATGTTACAAGCGAATTGTTCAAAAGTATGTGCAAAATGCTAAAAATTCTGAAGATACAAACTAGTCCGTACCATCCGCAATCTAATGGTGCACTAGAAAGATCGCACAGAAACCTAGGTGATTATCTAAGAAACTATGCAAGCAAAGATCAAACTAATTGGGAAATCGGGATAATTATATAGATTATGCAGTATTTTGCTATAACACCACACCACATTCCAGCACAAATTACAGCCCATTCGAAGCACTTTTCGGATTCGAGGCACCAATTCCCTCAACCCTCAACAGAAGTGTACAGCCTACATATAATTACGATGACTATATCGCCGAGATAAAGGCAAAAATGCAAACTGGTTACGAAATAATCCGTAAAAACCAAATAAAAGCAAAAGAAAAGTCTAAAACCTACTACGATCAAAACTACAAGCAAACTAGCTACAACATAGGAGACAAAGTCTTACTAGAAATAAAAAATTGAGTCAACAAGAACTTACCTTGATATTTGAAGAACCCTACGAAATCATAGAAATACTTTCCCATGAAAACTCTAGAATAAAAATAGGTAGAAAGGAAGAGGTCATACACAATAACTTAATTAAGCCATACACACAGTCATACATAAACACTAAACACAACATTAAACAATAAACACATAAACTTTAACACATAAAAGAACAGCAAACTATTATTGCATGTGCATTAAGTGCGACTACAGCGTAGTTAGAGCAACAACTACCATTAAATACTACAGGTGTCTATTTGGAACCTATGGGCGTACTTGATAAATCATTTACAAAATGAACATTCTTATTTTATTTCAATAATTCACTAACCAATGCCAATACCAAAACCTTAGAAAACAATATTAACACTCTGTCGAGTCTCTGCGAGACTACTATAAAGAAGTACCCGTTGGACCACTGTAAAATGACCCTACAAATATTTAAAAATTCTCTTACCAAAATACAGCAAAATAATAGGCTACTGGATAGCATTTTACTGAAGACAAGAATAACCAAACGAAGTACTACAAACGAAGGTCTGTTTAACGGGATGGGTTATATCCAAAAAAATTTTATTCGGGACAATGGATTCCCAAGACGCCGCAAAAATAGAAAGCGCGTTACAATCCCTCACGGAAAATCAAAATAGTCTGTATCACATGACCGAAGACCAACGGACAATAATACTGAACGTTTTTGATGCACTTAACGATACGTCGCGTAAAATAAACAACAACTTTAATTCAATAACCGAAGAAATTAGGGAAAATTCAGTTAAACTGGTAAATCTCACGAAATTCGAAAAGGTGTTACACAATTTTGACGAAATGTCGAACCTAGTGTCCATGTGCTCTTCCCACATTTTGACAAAACAGTCATAATTACTTGACATTCTACAAGAGGCAAAATTAATCAAGCTAGACAGCCGATTTTTAAACTCAGACACATTCATCTCAACGCTAAACCACACACAAGCGGAACTACCACATAACGTGAGGTTATCAGGAGGACGGAAAAGAATACTGTAAATCATGAGCAATGACAAAAGCAAAACAAACAAGCTCCCCAGTTATCTATCTGGACAGCCACCCTTGGAGTTTACAGAAACTTAATACCACCTGATTTTCAAACTACACCACTCTGTCTTTCTCTCTGTCTCTTCCCCTTTTCACAAAACGCACGTGTTCTAAAAATTAGTATAAGGGTATTCATATCCCCCTTTAACACGTGCAAATTATAAAAAAAAAAACTTTATGATTCAAGTCAGTATACCGATGGTCAACGAAGAATTCGACCTGTTTAAAGTAACACCACTCCCCATCAAATATAAAGAGCGCATATATCGATATGTTTCCACTAGTACCGACCTCATTGCCGTCAACGAGAACTACAGACGATACATATTTCTAGGCTCTAATGATTTAGAAAAATGCACAATGAGCGAACTAGAACATTTCGTATGCGAACAAAATTTCGTTGTGCACAACCACAACACGATCAATTGTATAATACAACTAATTTCTGGTAACCCAAACCCACAGATTTGCGAATACAGAGTATTTCTACTTGAACACGAAATATGGTTCACTTTAAGGAACAAAAACTTATGGCTATATGTTATGCCAGAACCAAAAAACTTGCAAATCCTATGCCATGATACACCACGCACAATTAAACTATCAGGCAGTGGAATTCTCAAAATAAAGCCATACTGCAAAGCAGTAACGGACGAATTTTACCTGCAGGCGTCGAACGACGTTTACAACAGAGTTCCCATCCTCTACTATTTCCAAGATATGCTAATAAACGAAATAGACGACATCCCCACTAACCTATCCCAAATCAATATGCCATTCTCAATGAAGTTGTGCTGAGTGATCAACCCAGAGTGAAACGTGCGAAATCATCATACACAACTTTAGATCTTTCCAAAAATTCAGCTAACCTCACCAACCCTAAATTTGTCGTGATATCTTCGGTAGGTACAACTAAAACATTATCTTCGTTGAACGTATTTGCCTTAAGAAAAGGTGTCGATGCCATAAGTACTCAGTGGGAATCGATGGTGCAGCTAAGAGACGGCAGCCTTTTAATATTGGCAAAGTCTGAAAATATCGCCGATAAATTCCTCCGCTGTAAGCAGCTCTCCAACTTGTGCCCAATATCCGTGAAACTTTACGATACGCTAAACTCATCAAAGGGTCTCATTTACGCTCCTTGTCTTATCCCAACTCCAGAAGAGGAAATTGTAAAAGAAATGGCTTCCCATAAGTTTATGAAAACAATAGACGATAAAAAAGTACCTACTGGTCACATGATCCTCACCTTTAACCTTTACAACCACCCCGAAACTGTTGAAGTAGGCTGGTACACGGTGCGTGTAAAAGACTACTTTCCCAATCCAATGAGGTGTAAAAATTGTCAACTCCTAGGTCACACAGTAAACAGATGCAAAGGTAACCCAACATGCACCAACTGCAGTTTACCCCCTCACGTTCCTAACACCTGTGAAAGAACAATGTGCGCAAATTGCCAAGGCCCTCACCCTTCCGACTCCAAAGATTGTCCAAAATATATCCAGGAAAAAAATATTTTGGTGATCAAAACACAAAAGAAATGCTCCATCTCTGAGGCTAGACGTACTTACCAGAAATCTAATAAACCGATAGAATCTTCTAACTCTTTTGCTTCTACTGTAGCGAAGACAACTCAACCTACTGTCACAGATGCAAGTCACAAAAATATTCCATCTACTTCATAAACACCCTTAATAAATTTAAAAAAACAAAGCCTACAAAAACAAACCGCCCCTTCTCTTTCATCTCTAACAGATAAAACCAGCCCTAAAAAACTAAACAAGCAAAATACAAGCCAAACAAAAATCCCTCCAACGCCATTACTATCTTCTCCAACACCAACTACCAACAACAATCTAACAAAAAATATAACCTCAAATACTATTTCTACTCCACCTTCCCCAATTACCCATATCACAAGTTCTTTACTTGCAAAGTCAATTATTACATTACCGATACGTCTGATAACGACCACAATCATAACAGTGTGACGGATGTCACAATGTCTTAACACTACCCTTAAACCCTCCGCTACTGTGGCAGCGATCCACAGCGGCCCCCTTCCCGACCGCTCCAAGCGTGATCGGAGCCGCTGTGAATCGCTGCCACCACGCGCCAACACAATAGAAGCACCTTCCACAGTTTTATTGCCTCAGCGCAATAAAACTTCGTGGAACCCTTCTTACACAAATATGGCTCTCGTAATATTGCAATGGAATATCAAAGGACTTGCAAATAACTACGACGAGCTCAATGTGTTGATCAAAAGCCATAACCCATGCATAGTATCCCTTCAAGAAACTCATTGCCCCTACAACTCCACACCAGTCATTCCCAATTCGTTAACGGGATACTTCTTAAATCTTCCTAACAACACTACATCTAAACAGGGCGTCGGTCTAATGATAAAGAAAAACATCCCTCATAGACGGATCTCTATAAACTCTAACGTTTTAGTCTTAGCACTAGAATTTCAATTTCAAAATTACATACATAGGTTTGTATCTTCCTCCAGACCAAGCTATCAGCAAACGTGACCTGGATAATATATTAACACAGGTCGACTCTCCCATAATAATTGGGGGCGATGTAAACGCATGGAGTGTACTTTGGGGATCGTCTTGCACAAACAAAAAAGGATTTATGTTAGAAAATTTCATTACAAATTCCAACCTTCTAATTCTTAATGACGGCTCTCCCACTCAGTTATCTACACATAACACCCTGACACACATTGATATCAGGTTCTGCTTCCCCGAGCTATAAGCACTGACCCATTGGAAAACACTAGACGATCTACACAACAGCGACCACGTTCCAATATTGACCACAATCAATTTAAGTAACTCGGCAATTTCAACCCCTCCCTTGCCTAAGTTTAAAACTGATCAAGCAAACTGGAAGGAATATCAAAGATATATTCTTGAAACCGTAGGTTGTATCAGAATAGACTTGAACACAAACAGGTCAGCTGCACTTTTTCAAAAATTCATGCGCATCGCCGCTAATAATACAATACCCCAATCCTCTCCCAAACAGCCGAGGTACCTTGTCCCCTGGTGGAACGCTGAACTGAGTGTTTTAAGAGCTGAAAAAGTTCAAAGTTGGAAAAGTACAAAAAAAATCCAAATATTGATAATCTTATCTCATACAAAAAAGCAAATGCAATGTTCAGAAGAACATTAAAAACAAACAAAATAAAATGTTTTAACGATTTCACCTCTTCCATAAATCCCAACTCTTCCGTTACCCATATTTGGAACAATATCAAGAGACTTAGTGGCTCATCTGTATTCCAACCCATCAGGTGTATTGATACCGAAACGGGACTTTTGATTGTCTCCTCAGAAATTAGTGACCATTTTGCAGTTAAATGGTCCGACTACTCGAAGGACACAAATTTTCACAATAATTTTAGACTAAGAAAAGCCGAATCTCTTTGCAACACTACCACCCTAGTGGCAAACACGGCAAGTAAATATTTAGAGCAATCTATGTCTCTAGTCGAATTAGAATTGTGCCTCAGCAAATTGAAAGGAAAGACACCAGGTAGGGACAGACTTTCCTACCCAATGTTCAAGTATTTACCTCCACAAGTAAAGAATGCTCTCGTAGGGCTGTACAACAATATTCTTGATACAGGCGTTATTCCGCAGAGCTGGAAAACCGCTACAATCATCCCCATCCCAAAACCAAAAAAAGAAATCAATAAAATCGACGGCTACAGACCCATCTCTCTACTGACATGCATTTCTAAAATCCTGGAAAAGATTGTAGCTAAGCGTCTTCTCTGGTACATGGAATCAAACAAATCAATTGCTCCAAATCAAGTAGCATTTAAGCCTAAACGTGGCTGCCTTGACGCCTTCCTTCACATTGACTTCTATGTTTCAAACGCTATCTCAGCCAAAAACCATGTTTCTATACTCTTACTCGACTTCGAGAAAGCTTTCGACAGAATAGGCATCCACCTAGTCCTAAATAAACTACGAGAGTGGTGCATAGGTCCTAAAATCTTTAGATACATAAAAGCTTTCCTTACTAATAGATCATTCTGTGTTAGAGTAAATAACACGTACTCTAAAAACCTTCCCCTACACAGTGGTATTCCACAGGGCTCTCCCCTCTCGGTGATGCTGTTCTCAATAGCATTCGACGAGATCAGTAAAATAATATCTAAATACAACAAACTAGATCACTGTTGCTATGCAGACGATGTATACATTATGTGTAAAAATAATGATCTAAGACTAACAAAAACAATGTTCACAAATGTTCTGCAGGATATTACAGATTGGTCCACCTCTTCAGGTGCTAATCTCTCGTTAAAAAAATGTAAAACTTTGCACATTTGTAGAAAAAAATCGTATCCTAGTTTAAAAATAACCATAAACAATTTAGAAATACACGACGTAAATAATCTATGTATATTAGGATTAACCTTTAATAACAAATTTAGTTGGAAAAATCATTGTATAGAGTTAAAAAAATCACTAGCTGCAAGGTTTAATGTAATCAAATATCTCTCATCTAAAAAAAGTAAAATTCACTTAAACACATTATGTTATGCAACAAAAATGTTAATACTCAATAAGATAGATTACGGACTCAGCATCTACGGAAATTCTCCAAAATCAACACTAAACATCATAAAACCAACTTACCATCAAGCTGCAAGAAGATCCATAAATGCTTTCCCGACTACACCAATAAAAAATATTCTGGCTGAAGCAGGATTGCTTTCAATCCATGAAAGGTACGAGGAAATCATTCTGAAGCTTACAACTAAACTTACGTTTCCCTCGAGATCAGTAGTAAACAATGACAGTATCAGCGCTCGGCGTGCCACACGACAGAAAAAGATCTCATCCGCTTAACTACCGCCGAACTACACCAAGGAATTTAATCTGCCCAACAAAATCAGTTTTTGCCACACATCATCATTCCCATCATGGCTGTGCAGATCGGACTCCTTTGAACTAACATTATCCAAATACTCAAAAGAGCATACACCAAATGTTGTATACCGGTCAATCTTCAAAACTTTGAAGGATAACCTCAACTCCAAGAACTGGAAACTTATATTTACAGACGGGTCCAAATCACAATATCACACGGGTTTCGCAGTAACAGCACAAGATGGAGCACTAATAAGGCTGCAGAAGCCATAGCAATCAGCGAAGCCGTAAAGTATGCATGCAACACGAAAGGTCGTTGGGTAGTATGCACAGACAGCCTATCAGTTATTCAAGGTATTATGAACCTCAATAATAGCTCTCCTGCAGTGACGCGTCTTAGAGACAGCATCATAAAAAAACCTCACTCGTTAAAGATTATGTGGGTACCCAGTCATATTGGCATAGTCGGAAACGAATATGCCGACAAAGCAGCCAATTCGGTCGGCAGAACACCTACGATATTGTTCAACACATACAGCGAGTTAGATCTTCTAAGAGTAATAAAAGGAAAAATCAAAACAATGCAAACGAATAACTGGTCGTCATATACCCATCATTATTCCAAAATCAACACCAACAAAGTTAAAGCAATATATCCGACAACTACATCTAAACAGACGATCACTAACTTTGTCCGCCTCCGATTAGGCCATACTTGCGTAACTCACCAACACTTACTGAAAAGGGAAAATCCTCTAACCTGCTCTTCGTGCAATGAAATATGAAACATAGATCGCTTGTTAACCCACATAAACCACAGTTTATTAGAAAGTAATCAAAATATTTACGAGATCCTTAAAGTAATTAATGAAGAAAACCTTTGTATCATTGAAAAATTCATCTCTAATCTAAAAGTTAAGTTATAAATTTAGTCATAAGTTTTTATAATAGTCATCACTGCTATAACATTATCATTGAGCCGCAAGTCTATGCAGCTAGTGCTCCTATATTTGTACAGTAACATTGTAATTTGTAATTACCTTGTTAGTTTTATAAAATGAAAAAAAATAAATAAATATTTCCTTTTCCGTTATTTCCTTAATTTGTATAATTGGAATATTAGCACTGATATTACACAAATATTTCAAGATAACCCTATCTATAAATATTGTAACACACGATAGATCCAATCAAGAGAGCTAATAGAATTTGCAATCTTTGTTCTTGTTATAAAAAATCAAAAAAAAAAAATTTGTATTTGAACTAATCAGAAAGGGCATCTGTATAACCTATAATTTACATAGTTGAGCAAACAAATAATTATTATTTAAAGTTAATCAGAAAATGTATTATATATATACAATGTATCTCTAATTAAGAAAAGCATAAATATAAAACGACAATGTAAAAAAAAAAAAAAAAAACGTATATCAAAATCAAAATAAATAAACATGTAACAATATTCTCTGCAAAGCGAATCATAGATCAACATTCAAATCATAGTTCATCATGCACTCTTTGTTCATGCCGAAAGACTTCTCTCTTAACATCGCGCGTCTTTCGTATTTTAAGGGGGTTGTGCCCAAATCAGAGGCCACACACACTTCGTCGTAACACAGTGGCACAGTGACAGTTAGTCATTTAGAACAACCGAGATCAATTAATATCCAATATGCAACCGAAGAGTTCGCACGTTCGAACAATAACCACTAAATTTAATATTAATAAATAAAGTTCAAAAGTGCTTAAAGTGGGTTTACGTTTTTTTTTTTTTTTTGTTGCGGCGAACACAACAACTTTATCATGCCATATCGTACGTAGACGACTTGATTGCGTACAGATCAGGACCAAAAATCGAGGTCATTGCAATTCTCTTGCAACGTGACTTCGATAAGTTTCAGCGATATTGCGATGACTGGAAGTTGAAGATCAACTCCCAGTAATCGGAAACCATTCTTTTTAGGACGCCGCACAGTGGTTTGAGAGCGCAAAAAAGGTCTTTGGGGAAAGTCATATGTAGCCTTTTAGTTTTATGTCTAAGTACTCTTAGATAACCCGGGCATATGATTTCAAAGTATTTTTTAATGTATATATATTATGTACTTATTTACAAGCCCTCAAAGTTAAAAAAAAAATATTCAAGTCGCGAATCATATTTTCAACAAAATTTTAGATGTCTTTTTCCGAAGTTCCTTAAAATAAATTCTGTGTTACGAATATATATCATTTTATTGGTCTATTCTTGACTATCTAAAATTAAAAAAAAGAAGCCTTCTAAAGGGTCTTCCATTAAGCGCTTCCTATCTTTAAATTTAAATAAAACAAAGTGTGTGTGAGATATCATCGACATTTTTTATTCGTTCGAAAGGCCTATAACATCGTTCAAATGTCTGCCGTGGCTTCTCTGGGTGGCGCGCATCCGAAATGTCCAATTTTCCATGACTCTGGCGCATAAATCAGGATGGATTTTGATATGTTGGCTTTGAGGGTCGCTGTGTTTTGTGGCATTCGCATAGATCTGCAACTTCAGAAAACCCCACAAGAAAAAGTATAACGGGGTCAAATCGCACGATCTCGGTGGCCAGTTCACATCACCTCCACGTGAGATGACCATGCCCTCGAATCGCTCGTGCAGAATTTCCAATGTGGCGTGAGCTGAGTGGCACGTAGCGCCGTCCTGTTGAAACCACATATCGTTGGTGTCAATATGATCCAATTCAGGCCAAAAGAAGTTGGTGATCATCGACCTATAGCGCTCGCCGTTAACGGTGATGGTCTGGCCAACGTCGTTCTCAAAGAAATATGGACCGACAAACGACAAACAGTGACTTTTTCGGGATGAAATGGACGCTCTTGGATCTCATGTGGATTGGTATCGTCCCAAATTCGACAATTTTGTTTGTTGACGTACCCATTCATCCAGCCTCATCGCTGAAGATGATTTTTCAATGAAAATTAGGGTCAGTTTCCAACTGCTCCAGAGCCCATTCAGCGAACATATTCTTGCAAATTTCGGAGTTATGTTCAAATTTGTCTCACTGAATCGGGTTTCAAAAAACTCGCTCTTGACGGTGATATATATCAAAAAGTTATAATTTCTGCGGTACTAATTGTCAGAACGACTGGTTAAGCCCATTATTTTTAGAAAAAATGTGTACCTTTGTTTAAAAAATAATACATTGAGCCAGGGGCCCTACTCTCAATTTCGTTCCGAAAGTCAATCCTATTCGAAATTGTTTTTCGTTTCGCTTTTGAATTGGTACTCTGTAACACTTTCGAAATGTAAAAAATAGTACTAGACGCTTTTTCCACTTAAGGATTTTTCTTTGTCAAGTCTTTCAATTTCTTTCGAGATCTGTCAAATAAACAAACCAAAACAAATACAAATATAGGCAGGTGAAAGTCGAAAAAGGAAAAATTGCGATTTTTAAAGAAAGAATTTAATATTACAAAAGAAAATTGATTCTGTTGCAATTTGGATGGACGATGAAACTAGTGAAGAACGGATTGAGCGGAAAATTATACGGGACAAATCAAATGTTATGGAAATAAGTGATAAAAGGTAAAACTCGATTGTTGGCAAGGATTCATATCACCGTTAACTATTATTTATTATTTTAGTTTTGTTCAGAATGTCGAAGGATGCTTTTTTGTATGTTTTAAATTGCATACGAGATGAACTTGCTGCGCCTTTGAGATCAAATTTAGTTCCTGTAATTTTACTCTAAAGTTTTTAGTACAAGGAGGCTATCAGCACCAAATCGGACATGATTACTACATTGGCATTGCACAACAAATAGCATCAAGTTCTATTGCAGAAGTCTGTAGAGCAATAGAAAAAATATTGTGTCCAAAACATATAAATTTCAAAATGAGCGAAATAAAACATTGAAATCGGACGCAAGCCTTTTCCACAAATTATGTGATGTTTGCTTCGCATCAGCGGTTTTTATTTATCCTTTGGCCAAATCTGAATGTGCATACATGAACCCCACCAAAATCTCGAATTGTTTTGGTTTCGTATGCAGACTTGTGTTTGAAAATTCCCTGTAAATTAAAATTTGTTTGCTTAAATTGTTATTATCACTAAGTTTTCTTAAAAAACTTACATTTCAAATCGTTCCGTTATCGCATTTGTTGACATGCTTTTGACATAAGGAAACGAGTTGCCAGGTACCAAAATTCCACTTTCGGAATTGTAAATCCGAAAGTAGTAGATTTCATTCCGCTTTCGAAATAGAGAGTACAAAATATTCGTTTTCGGAAAATTTCGCTTTCGAAACGAAATACAGAGTAAGGCCCCAGGTCTGAGAAATTCAATTTTTAGCGAAACCATTTATTTCTGCCTGCAAAATTTTTCAACTTTTCACTCAATTTTCTTGGAAAAAATATTATTATTTTATGATAGGTTTAATTATATGATAAAGCTTATAAAGAATAAACAAAAGGATTCTTTTTTTTTTATTTTACGCAAAAAGTAGGTGTTTTTTCTGATTCTTGACTGTGAATGGGTTTTTCCCTGTACACCTGTTGCGTTTTCCATATAAATGTTTTTTGAAGTTTTATTGCTTAATTTTTTATGATCTATAAGGATTAGTAATGCCTTATAAGAATGTTTAAGCTGTTACCTTAAACTATATATATAAAGGATTAAAACAAATACTTAAGTCAGTATTGATTGATTGTGCATTTGCGCAAAGTTTGTAAGAAAAATAATAACTCTTTGATCAACCAATAAGTGAAGTGAAATATAAATATAAGCAGATAGTGAGTTCAATGGATTCAATCGCAATTCCTTATTCGGTGTTGTGTAGCGAACTTAGGTCTAATGGTCATAATGTACAAAATCTACGTCCATATTTTGAAAGGGAATACCCCAACTTAACTTCTGAGCAAATAGAAACCGTGATATCAAAAGTACATAAACATTTTATTTCTCAATTTTCATTTCGATGGACCTCAATTCATAGAATCAAAAGTATTTTTGAAAATAAATACAAGGATTGGCTCAAGGAGTTTTCGAAGTAGAATTCACCCAAAATGTACTGCCCAAAACGTCAACTAATACTGGAAGACCGCGAAAGAGTTTTGAAGAATGCTGTGGTCGAGCTAAAAGGTATACGAGACGAAATTAGAAATATAGTTCCTCAAGAAGAAATAAACTATGCAGCAACATCAGAAAGCTTTTTCTCTTCACATCCAGATTAGGCTCTTGCATTATTTATGCAAGCAGAATTGTCAAAACGCCAATATGAAGTATTGAGACATGCCCTTAAAGACGAAGGACATGATGTTTTTCCACCTTATGATAAATTGCTAGAGGCAAAAAAAATGTGCTATCCTTTAGAAATAAACATTACGGAAAGCTCAGCAAGTGTGAAACTACAAGAATTGTTAGACCACACTGCAGCAAGGTTTTTAGAAAGAAAGACACAGAATTGAGGGAGAGTCTTCAACACTATACACTAAAGGGGGATGTGATGGTGCCTCAGGACAACCCCAGTACAATCAAAAATTTTACCATGAAGAAACTTCGGACGCTAATATGTTTATGACATTTTTGGTACCAATTTAAATGACTCTGAGGGATAATAAGGATACTATTGTGTGGGATAACGATCGACCATCCTCTACAAGATACTGCAGAGCCATCCAATTTTGTTTTGTTAAAGAAACTGCAGAAATCATACGAGACGAGAAACAAAGAGTTGACACGGAAATCAGTAATTTATCTCAGGAAATAGTTCCTGTTTCATATGTGGAACTACAACTTCGGGAATGAATAACTCGACACAAATAAAAAACAAAACTGTAAACAGTGAAGCTTTGGAATTCGGAATGACTCCTCTCCACGCTCGTATAAAATTTATGGATAGTATCCTCCATGTTGCCTACAATTTGCCATTTAAAACATGGAGAACTAACAGTGAGGCCCGGCGTATTAGAAACGCTCAGAAGAAAAAAATTCAGCAGGAATTTCGTGAAAAAGTGGGCATCATTGTTTGCTGTTATTCTTGAAGTAATAATATCGAATGAAAAAGTTGATTTCAAAAAATTTGCAGCGTGGGAGACTGCACAACTTTTTGTTGAGAATTATAAATGGTACAACATGCCAGGTTTTGGTACATAAGGTTTTGATCCATGGAAAAGAAATCATTAAAAATTGTGCATTTTCTGTTGGATCACTCTCTGAGGAAGCCCAAGAATGCCGAAAAGTCTACCGCAGTTTTAATTCGATAAAATGCAGCCGAATTGCTACGAATGAAGATGAGATGCATCGTGTCCTCATATCCTCAGATCCACTAATAACAGGCTTAAGGCCACAGGCAAAAAAGAAAATGCTACCAATGTTGGTGAGGTAAAGTATTGTAATTGTTATAAGGATGATGGTGATGATGTAAATTAAGAAAACGTTCGGTTCATGGTAAGCTGGGCTCTCGGTTAGTGTAACAATCTCTGTGTTGACTAGGTCTATTGACTCCAGGGTACTGCTGTTTAGTTTTCCTATGGAATTGAGAGAGTTATTAATTTTGTTAAAAATTGATGGAATTATTTGGATCTTATCCCAAAACACGATCGATTTGCTTCTATAAATGATGTTATTTAGTTTGACTTCGCATTCCTCATAATGCAATAGAAGAGTTTCCGAAATGATTTTTTTTTATATTTCAAATAAAGCACATTTGAGTGAGGATGAACTTCTTGGCTTGTCCTCAGACTCGGAGGGCTTGAATAGCACTGTGGTGGAGGTTTCTCTGCCTGATTGTAGCAAGAATGCTGCAGTTAGTTCAAATGAACCTCCATCACTCCAAAGCGGCTTCGGACGTCCTTCTTCTCCGTTTCTCAAAGGATAGGGAAGATATTGTCTTGATCCAAGAACCTTGGGTTGTTAACAAACCTGGTTTGCGGACTCAGGACTCCTGGATACTATTCCCTATGTCAAGGATGAAGGTAAACCTTAATCGTGCATATTGGTAAAAAGTAGCATTAAAGTAATTTTACTTCAAAATTACAGTGATCGGGATATAACGGTAGCGTTGCTAGAAACAAGGAAACACTCCTATTATCTAGCATCGGCCTATCTCGCCCACGACATTATAGACCTTCCTGGACCGAATACGGCAAGCCTGGTCGCAGACGCTGAAAAAAGTAAAACGGGAATCATAGTTGGCTGTGATGCTAATGCTCACCACTCAGCGTGAGGTAGCTCTGACATTATCGAAAGAGGTGAGTTGCTTTTCGACTATATTTTAAAAACTAACCTCATTTTATACTAGAAACCTACATTTATAACTAGAAACCGTCAGGAGGTTCTACATATAACCTTTATCTCCGACAACATTAATCAAATGATCAAGAACTGGAAGGTATCTGGTGAACGCTCTTTTTCTGACCACCGATGCCTTCAATTCAGTCTTGACGACGATCCTCTAGGCCCATTGGTTTACAGAAATATCCTTAATACTAACTGGTTCAAATATAGGCAAACTTTAAAGAAATTGGTTAATTCCGACACTCTAAAGTCCCCGAATAACCTTACTTTGGCCCTCAATAAAGCGATGTCTTCCCCTTGTACTTTGGTTAGGGTTAGGGGCAAGAAAAAACTACACTGGTGGATCTCTGATCTTGGACCACTCGGAAATACTTGCAGAAAACTTTTCAACAAAGGCAAAAGCATAAAATAACCTTGCTGCAGTGTGGTCTAACAATTCTTGTAGTTTCACACTTGCTGAGCTTTCCATAATGTTTATTTCTAAAGGATAGCACCTTTTCTTTGCTTTAAGTAATTTATCATAAGTTGGAAAAACATCATGTCCTTCGTCTTTAAGGGCATGTCTCAATACTTCATATTGGCGTTTTGACAATTCTGCTTGCATAAATAATGCAAGAGCCTTATCTGGATGAAAATGTGAAGAGGAAAAGCTTTCTGATGTTGCTGCATAGTTTATCTCTTGATTAAATATATTTCTAATTTCGTCTCTCTTATACCTTTTAGGCCGGTGTGAATCAGAGAACGGGTAGCACAGATACTCTGTCTTTTTTAACTAATACGGTACCCATTTCCCTCCAAAACATGCACCCATACATCAAGTGCTCGTTGCGTGGGTCTCTGGAACTCCTCGTTGTCTTAGCGCCACCCATAAGAGATCTCTTGGTTGTTTATCAAAGGCTTTTCAAAATCAACCAACACCATATGAAAGTCCTTTAAGGAATCACGATGTTTTTCCATTATGATCCTTATACTTTGGATTGCATCTGTTGTTGATTTGCCCGAGACAAACCCGCACTGGTCATCAGATAGCCGTATTAGTTTCCGTAGTCGGCCATCTAATACCCGCTCAACAATCTTCATGGTGTGTGACATCAGCTTGACAGAACGGTAGTTATCGCAGTTTCGCGTATCTCCCTTTCCTTTGTGCAAAAGAAGAAGACAACTTTACCTGTACTGACTAGGCATTGGATCATTGCTCATAAGTTTGGAAATAAGAATCATGAGCCATCTGGATCCGATGTCTCCCATCTTTTTCCAGAACTCAGAGGGTATCTCGTATGACCCAACTGCTTTTCTTTTGGCAGGGGTGCTTCGACGTTCCAAACAGTGATTGGCTCACTCCAAGCAAGATCGCTGTAGAGAATCCCACATATCTTGTGCTCTGCACTCCTCATCACCGACCTCATCGATGATGGTAAAGAGGTAATTTGTCATGTTGGTAATAAAAACTTCGCATTTTCCTTTGTCCAGCTTGTACCAATTGATTTTCTCAGCCACTTTTGTTTGCTTATTTATTTTCTTCCCCGTCTCCATAAAAATTTCTGTCAGGAGGAGACGGTTTTGCTGGGCGATCGCCTCTCCCAATCTTTAACCCGGGGCTTCATGAAACTGGCTACCAAATGGTAGTATGGGTTTCATTTCCACCACTGCTGTAAGTGATCAGGTGCCGGCTTTGTTTGACGAACATGGTATTTAGCACGATAAGACCGTATGACTTGCACATGCTTAGGATGTCTTCACCTGGAGAATTCCTGGTGCCGTACCCCAGTCCTCCATGGCAGTCTTCATAGTCTTCATTTGTTTTCCCGACATGTCCGTTCAAATCTCCACCAACAAACAAAAGCTCTTCCTTTGGGATGTTTTTGATGAGGTTATGAAAATCCAGCCAGAATGCGTCTTTTTCTCTGTGTTCGCATCCGACTTGGGGAACATATGCGCTTACAATATTCCACACCTCACCCTGTATCACCAATTTGAGAGGCATCAAACGCTCACTGGACTTTGAAATGGTTAAGATGTTGCCAAGTAGCTCTGCCGCGAGGATGATAGCGATTCCGTTTTTACCTTGTTCCGGTCCATAGTAGAACATCTTGTAAGCTTTTGTCTTAACGTCCAAGAAACGTGGCGGATTCCGGTGTTTCGCCATTTCGTTTTTTGTACACACAAAATGTCCACCCGCCTTCTAACCATCATTTCTTCAAGCTCGTAGCTGCGACCATTCATACTTCCAAGGCTCCAACTCGTGACTCTTAGGTTACGTCTAAGTTGTTGCATTATTTTGCTTTCCCCCGGAAACCGAATAGCTTTGACCCGAGCATTACTGCTCGTCCCAGGATCACAGCCATGCGTAGCATTGGTAGTGCCTGGCGGGGGTAGTGCTTTTCTTTTTAGCTTACTTTTCCATAATGGTAGGGTTTAAGCGTTTTTTTTTTTTTTTTTGGTTTTGACACGTGCATGCTCCTGAGTTTTGATTTATGTTTGATCTTACTTTTACAACACCGGTGATCTACAGTCGTGTCAACCCACGGATTCGCATGCACACTTGCGAGACAGTTTTATGATGGTATATGTGTAGCTAGGCTCACCTGGATATTTCAGAAACTGCCTAGATGTGATTTTCCCCTTAGTCGCCTTCTACGACAAGCGCTATGTATTTGTGGGGGGCGCTGCAGTGATATTCTTAACCCGTCCCTGCACGGGTTTGCTCTAAGCTAAACGTAATACTTAAAACTATGTCTTTCGACGTAAGCTTACTTAAATTTTTTATTTATTTCATAATTTTTTTTTTATTACTAATAACTAATCATTACTGAGAAAAATTTTAATCAAAAAAAAAAAAAAAATTAACTTAGTAAATTAACTTTTTTTTCTTTGCTTCTTATACATACAGTAACGGTCATAGAAATCCGCACATAGTGAAAAAACTAATTTTAGTAGAATAATTTGTTAACAGTTGGTTACAAATTATTAACTTAAATATTTGTCACCTTATTTCCGCCAAGGTGGGACACATAGCGATGAAATGTATTACGTGCGCAACTAAATTCTCGCTGTTTTTTTTTATGAAAATGCAACTTTATTGTGAAAAAATGGTTACAAATGAATCATTCAAAGTATTGCCCATCGCTAGCTACAACTTTTTCCCATCTTTCTGGCAGAGCTCGAATACCGTTACGGTAATCGTCAAAGTCGTCTTTTGAGGCTATCCACAAATCAAGCCATTTTTTGATGTCTTCATATGAGCGGAACTGCTGATCAGCCAGACCATGTGCCATCGAACGGAACAAGTAATAATCGGATGGTGCAATATCTGGGGAATATGGCGGGTGGGGTTGGACTTCCCATTTGAGCGTTTCCAGGTAGGTTTTAACGGGTTGGGCAACGTGAGGTCGAGCGTCGTAATGCTGTAGAATCACTTTTTGTGCCTCTGCTCGTATTGTGGCCGTTTTTCGCGCAATGATCAGCTCAATCGGATCAATTGAAGTCGATACCGTTCCCCAGTGATGGTTTCATTTGGTTTCAACAGTTAATAATAAATGACACCGACCTGGTCCCACCAAATGCACAGCATAATCTTCGTAGCGTGAATATTCGGCCTAGCCGACGACGTAGAACCATGACCGGGCAGTACCCATGACTTTCTTTTCTTTTTGTTGCTGTAATGAATCCATCTTTTATCACCCGTCACGATGCGATGAAGAAAACCCTTCCTTTTTTGTCACTGGAGCACTCGTTCACAGGCGACAAAACGACGCTCAACGTCCCTTGGCTTCAAATCATAAGGAACCCAAGTTCCTTGTTTTTGAATCATTCCAAACGCATGCAGTCGCTTGGAAATGGCTTGAAGGGTAACTCCTAATGCTGAAGCAAGCTGTTCCTGCGTTTGGCACGGATCCTCATCGAGCAATGCCTCCAATTCAGCGTCTTCGAAGGATTTTGGCTTTCCTTCACGCGGACGGTCGTCAACATCGAAATCACCGTCTTTGGAGCGACGGAACCAATCACGCCACGTTGTTTCACTTAGAGCAGCATCTCCGTAAGCTTTTTGGAGCTCTCAATGCGCTTCAGTCGCCGTTTTCTTCGAATGAAAGAAGAAAATTACACAACCAAAAGTATATGACGCCAAAACAAAATCACTAATGTGTCAAAAGAGTTTGTTTACCATACAAGTATGTCTAAGCTCGGTGCATGACGTTTTGGATATGTCAAAATCGACCAGCACAGCACTTACTGCTGGAGCCATCTGTTGACAAACAGCGAGAACTTAGTTGCGCACCTAGTATTATGTTTTCTCTTTCGCCGGTATTGCGTAAAGTGCAGGTGTTGCTTAAATCGACCCTGTGAAGAACGTATGTAGTTTGAAGGTAGTATTCACCTTTTGCTCGAAATGTCATTGATATTTTGTCTGTGCTGAAGTTATCTTTGAAATAATTGTTTTGATTTAGATTTTTCTTAAGAATTGAGCATATTTCTCTCGAGTGCGCAACATGAAACACTATTGCTTCTGATCAGACTTGAAATACTTTGTATTTCGAGGTAAAAGTCAAATGCTTATTTCCACTTATTTCTTGCCAAACTGTTCCAATAGCATTTTTCAAATGCTGCTCGTTATAGTTACTCCGAGGTATTGGTACTCTTTAACTGTATCTATTTTCTCCGATAGAACCTTCTTTCATTTGCAGCCATTCGTCCTGTTTCTTTGCGAAAAAGCATCTCGTTTGATTTAGTCAAGTTTACACAACATCAACAACAAAATATACAGATTATTGCGTTTACTTGCGTACAACTCTGCAATATTGGTCAAATCAAAGATATGAAGCCGGTTTGGTATTCGCTAAGCAGATATGAGCTTTCGATCCACTTTGTAAAATGGCGTCGCAAGATTCCCATACAAAATTTTAATGATTAGTTGAGAAATGATATTCCACCATAATTTGAAATGGTCAGCCTCATCTCCTTTCTTGTGTATCGGAAAGTTTATAGATTTCTTGGATTCTTCCGGTGCTTCTCCACTATTTAAAATATTATTATAGGCATGTGTGACTTGCTTTACGAATTCAGCTGTAGCGTGTTTGAAATATTCGTTGAGCCATCAGCCATCTCTATTCCTGCTAATTTCATAATCCAGTATTGTGTTTTCGTTATTTCGCTTGGCATATTGTATCTCTTCGACAAATATTTCTGCATTTACACTTTTTTTTTTAAAATTATCTTGGAGTACTGAAATCGGAGGTAGCTTTTGTGTTCTTTTCCAAAATTCTTCAGAATGTCTTCAGCATTTTAAATTCTCCGCTTGAAGATTACTAAAATTTTGGATTTACACCTGTAGTACCGATTTGCTTTAAGGTATGCTTCCTTTAAACAGTCCGCATTTAAATTTTGGTACATTCGCAAGTGAGCAAAGGTTTCATGATATTTACCAGATCCACTCTCAGTACACTGCGGAAATGCTGTCGATTCTAATACGTTCTTTAAAATGTTTATTGATGGTTCAATTTCGTTCAGTCTCTCGGCTGTGATGGTTTTAGTTAACTTGCGTCGGTAAACATAATTTTGATTCTTCTGCCATTTTAATTTGGCGAGCAGATGATTTATTACGATCGAGTCTGTTACCCTTGTCGATTCAAAGGCGCAGAAATCAGTGGCATAGACAGAATATCTACCTCAAAACCACATAATTTGGAGACTATTCCCGGTGATATCATTTGATAGTCTACAACTGACTTACCTGGGTTTATTATAAAGGTAAGTTTCCATCGAAAGAACATATCACTGAACAGGCTGGGCATAAGCAAACCACTGCTGTACATACTTTACAACATGCTCACCAGTAGACAGTTCATTGTCAAATATGGCAATGTAACTTCTACTGAAACTTTTCAAATCAAAAACGGTCTGCAACAAGGAGCAGTGAATTCACCGATCCTTTTATACAAGCGGTCTCATACGATCACTTCACCGTGCCATAGCGTACGCAGACGACTTCATCGCGGACAGATCAGGACCAAAAATCGAGGTCATTGTACTTCTCTTGCAACGTGACATCGACAAGATTCAGCGATTTGCGATGACTGGAAGTTGAAGATCAACTTCCACAAATCGGAACCCATTCTTTTTAGGACACCGTTGCGTTGTCTGGGGCCTCAAGGGATACCAGAAAAAATTGGCGAAAGTTCTACACCGTGGTACCGCATGGAGGGCAACAAGTCGAAGTGTAGTCAGATACCTGAGGCTCTGGTTAAACCAATATCTATATTTTAACAAACATATAAATAGATGCTGCTCTGGCCAGAGCCAAAGGTGCTCTTGCCCTTACAAAGAGACTTCTTTATAGCAAGTAACTCGATGCAAGGGTAAAGGTAATCTGCTACATGGCCCTCATCCGGCCCATGCGTGCGAGCAAGCTTGTTGGAAAAGATTCGGGTGTTTGAGAGGGCTTGCCTTCATTTATACAGAACACCGGAGTCCCAGTACATAAAATTCTATCCCAATGAAGTCCTGTACAACAGGGCTAACCTAATAAGGGTGGATAATTTCGTTATCAAGCTGAATCGAAGGCACATTGCAAGGGCAATCTGATCTCTGGGGCTTATTACCCCAATTACGGGTACCACAAGAGGTTGCGCCTTAACGGCTTTATTCTCCCGGAGGCGTTCCTCTATCTTGATGAGAAAGGTCTGGTCCAGAACAGTTTGGCTGTGCCGCTAGTCTTTTATGTTGCTCGAACAGTTGTGGATAGGGGACTTAATTATGAAAAAAATGGAAAACAGCACTGGATATGGATAAAAGAAAAAAAACAGTACGTATATAATTAGGTTTTTTTTTTTTTTTGCAGTTTACAAGTTTTATATACAGTAACGGACATAGACATCCGGACAAGGTAAACAAAATTCTTTAACTTCAATTATCTTGAGAACTAGCAGGTGGTTTTTTATAATTTTGCATAAAAAGGCTTTGTTGACGTGATTCTAGTTCACTTTTTCTTTAGTTTTTAGTTTGAGTGAAAGTGGAAATAATTTTATTAATATGGAAAATAAAAAGAAAATGAAAATGAATGAAAAAACAAAAGCCGAAATAACGACTTTAAAAAATGAAAAATTAAGTGTTCGAGATATAGCGCGAAAAGTGAGATTCAGCAAGTCGTCAGTGGCTAAATTCATCAAAAAATTCGAGGCAACGGGCTCATTGCAAAGAAAAGAGAGGACGGGTCGCAGAAGAAAGACCACCAACGCTAAAGATCAGCTTTTAAAACGAATAAGTATGCGTGACCGATTCAAAACTGCTGAAGATTTAGGGACAGACTTTGTAGAGGCTGGAGGATCAGAGATAAGCTCACGGACTGTAAGACGAAGGCTTCAAGAAGCTGGCTTGAACGCAAGGAGTCCTGCCAAAAAACATTTCTAAATAAACGAATGCGCCTAAAACGTCTCCAGTGGGCCAAAGATCATGAAAACTGGACTATAATGGTTTGAAAAAATGTGATCTTCTCAGATGAGTCCAAGTTCAACATATTCGGCTCTGACGGATACAGTACGTGAGGCGAAGAACTGCGTTTTGAAAACTGGGAGGCGGTTCATGCTCAAGACAATGTTTCTACGGGTTATGATATTTTATTAAATTTATTAAAAAACTGTGTTAACTTTGCAAGCGCTACGTCATTGTCCCTAGAAAATCTGCTCTAAGGCTTAAGCCTTGGATAAACGGTTCACTTCTTAGGAAAATTACACAAAAACACAAATTGCGGATAAATTGCCATAAACATCCACAAAACTCTAGTTTACAGAGTCGTTATATCCGTATGAGCCAAAAAATTAACAAAGAAATACGTAAGTGTCGAGATAGTTACTACCAAAATCAGATAAGGGATTCACAAGGAAATCTCAAAAAGGAGTGGAAAGTGATTAATAGCATAATCAATCGTAATGCTACTAACCAAAATAATGCTCTTTATTTAAAAAACGGGAGTGTTACTATTTCGGAACCTACAGCAATATCTAATGAATTCAATGACCATTTTTCATCGGTTGGACAACAGCCGTTTCAAAGATTTTGTTCAAGTTATTCCAATTGTTACTGTACCGGATCCGGAATTGTAAATAGTGCTTTCCAAAGAAATAGCTTCTTTTTTGAACCAATTTCTGGGCTTGAAATTCTAAAGACTATTCATTCCTTAAGCAATTCATATTCCTGTGGTAGCGATGGTATTTCTAACATTATACTGAAGAACGTTGCCTTTAATATTGCTGATATTTTGGCACATCTTTTCAATTTGAGCATCGTGTCTGGACTCTTCCCTGAAGAACTAAAATGTGCCATTGTTATTCCTCTTTTCAAAAGGGGTAACAGAAATGAAAAAAATAACTATAGACCATTCTCATTATTGTCTTCAATCTCCAAAGTATTTGAGAAATGTGTTAAAAAAAGGGTTTTGGAATTCCTAAAAAAAATAATTTTTTCAGCCCCTGCAGTTTGGGTTTAGAGCTGGGCTATCTACTGAAGATGCTCTCTTGGATTTCTGTTCCTTTATACAGAAAGGTTTGGACAACAAAAAATGTTGTGCTGGACTTTTTGTTGATATAACAAAGGCTTTTGACATGGTGGATCATAACATTCTTTTGAAAAAGCTATATAATGCGGGTTTTCGTGGTTTTATGTATAGTTGGTTTATGTCCTATCTTAAAAACAGAAAACAAAAAGTGAAGGATGAAACTAGTTTAAGTAACTCTAAGATTATTAATCTTGGTGTTCCTCAAGGCTCTGTGCTTGGTCCTATACTGTTTCTCATTTATATAAATTCTCTGTTTGTCCAACCATTTGTAGGAAAAGTTAGAGCTTTTGCTGATGATCTTGATATCGCATATGGTTCAGTCAATCCCTTAAACCTAGTAGCTGGTATAAATAAAGACGTTGAATTACTAAGAATTTGGTTTGCGGAACATAAGCTAGTAGTTAGCAATAAAACGAAACTTATGTTTTTCAGCCTAATTAATCATGATGCTCCACCATCGAGATCATATTTCATGCATCTAATTGTGGAAGGTACAACTTGTGTCACTGTATGCCTACTGACCAATGTTCTTATGTCTCCTTCGATAGGAATGTTCCTTGTGATGACAATTGCTTCAAAATCGAAAACGTAAACCATTTTAAATATCTAGGCGTTACAATTGACCGGAATTTGAGTTGGTCTAATCAAATTTTAGGTTTAAAACAATATCTGCTCTCAACCATTCGTTGTTTCTACCGTCTTAGAAAGTTTTGTCCCAACAATACTTTAAAAACAATCTATTATGGGATATTTCATTCAAAATTGCAATACGGAATAAGCTGTTGGGGAAGTGCTTGCCTAAATAAAATTCAGCCGTTGATTGTCTTACAGAAATGCACCATTAGGAAGATTTGTAATTCTTCCCGTTTAGCCCACTCTATGGAACTTTTTCGCCGTATGAAAATCCTGCCAGACACCTCTTTTATTTCAAGGTTCTGAAGATATCTTTTATTAGAGGTGGTTACCTGCAAAGTCCGATATCTGATTCCTATAGTTTGAGAAGCAATCAACAATCTCTAGTTACCATTCCTGCCTTTCGTACAACATGCTATAGAAATTCTTACCCCGTTACTTCTTGCAAACTGTTTAATAGGCTTCCTGTAGGTATGCGAATCATTGGTAACTTGTTCACTTTTATGAAAGAGGTAAAACAGTGGTTTCTTAGCTTTGATCACAATGAAATCGAAATTTTGCTGCGCTACATTGCTTAGTATCTATCATATATATTGCCTTGTTGTAGTAATGTAATTGCCTTTTGCTTTTTAAATTGTTCTCTTTTTTTTAGATTTCTTTACTTTTACTTTAATTTGTTCACCCCACAATGAATATATCTATTATAAAGTGACATTTATCTCTATTTTATTTAATTAAATACAAAATGTCTCTAACTATTCTCTTATTATTTAGCTGCAGTCTGTTAAATTTGCAAATATTATAATTGTTTTAAAATTGTAATACGAGAATAATGAATTTAATAAAGAAAAAAAAAAAACTGGAGAAAGATTCAATGATGAGTTCGTGACAACAACCGTGAAACAAGGAAGCTCAAGGATGATTTGGAGGACTGGGGTACGGCACCAGGAATTCTCCAGGTGAAGACATCCTAAGCATGTGCAAGTCATACGGTCTTATCGTGCTAATTACCATTTTCGACAAACAAAGCCGGCACCTGATCACTTACAGCAGTGGTGGAAATGAAACCCAGATTGACTACCATTTGGTAGCCAGTTTCATGAAGCCCTGGGTTGAAGATTGCAAAGTGATCCTGGGAGAGGCAAACGCCCAACAACACCGTGTCCTCCTGACAGCAATTTTTATGGAGACGGGGAAGAAAACAAGTAAGCAAACAAAGGTGGCTGAGAAAATCAATTGGTACAAGCTGGACAAAGGAAAAGGCGCCCAATTTCAAGCAAAATGTATGGAAGGTCTCTATCGGGAGTTGGATGAAATATCGTCTTCGGCGTATGATAGGAACCAGGCTATCCAGGAGCTTCGACAAAACAACTTGAACAAGGGATCAACTATCTTCAAAATAGCCGCCCAGAGAAGAAGAATTGCTCAGGAAATTCATTCCACAAAGTTCATTAACAATGCTCAAGGCCAGCTTTCTGTGGAAGACGATAAAATTCTCCACAGATGGCGAGAGAATTGCGAAAGTTTTCTGAACGAACAGTTTCCCCTTTCCAAGAGCCGCTCCTAACCATGACGAAGTATCCGACATTACTGTCGAAGAAGTTAGAAATACGGTCAAATTCTGCCAAAAAAGAAAAGCAGTTGGGTCAGACGAGATACCCTCTGATTTCTCAAATTTGGTGATACAGGGTGAGATGTGGAATATTGTAAGCTTATATGGTCCCCAAGACGGATGCGAACAGAAAGAAGAAGATGAATTCTGGCTGGATTTTCACAACCACATCAAAAACATCCCAAAGGAAGAGCTTTTGTTTGTTGGCGGAGCACATATCGAGCACATACTGAGGACTTAAAAGTTGATAGATTATCGACCGATGAAATCTTAGTTGGAATACCATTTATCCCTAACGGGAACCTAAAAAGCATATTTAACCCTCTTTGTCATAAAATAGACTTCCAACCGCCCGCACTTGGCAGAATCTTCCGCTCAAAACCTGAAGAAGACTGTCATTATCATTAAATTTCCTTCTACGCATGATAAGAGCAATACTTTAATTGCGCTAACAAAATTTCGTAAAACAAACTCGCGACAACTTTGCCTATGCGACATAGGCGTTGAAGGTTCAAGTAAACAAATTTACCTGCACTAGAGCTTACTTACTTTAGGTGGCGCTACAGTCCGGGGTGGACCTGGGCCTCAACCAATACGCCTCTCCAGTTAGCGCGATCTTTGGTTAACTGCCTCCAGTTGCACACTCCAAGTTGGTTGAGGTCCCCTTCCACTTGTGCGCGCCACCTAAGGCGAGGTGTTCCTCTACTGCGTTGTCCCTCCGGGTTGGAATCGAAGACTCTTCGGGCCGGAGCGTTGGTGTCCATTCGCTCTTCATATCCTAGCCATCTTAGACGACTGATGCGCACTTTTCTGACCAGGTCGATGTCGCTGTACAGCT
This sequence comes from Pocota personata, assembly GCA_963082735.1. Lineage (NCBI taxonomy): Eukaryota > Metazoa > Arthropoda > Insecta > Diptera > Syrphidae > Pocota > Pocota personata. Next base: position 107,373,548 of record OY720429.1, read on the forward strand.
CGTAGAATTCGCTGTTAAATCTTCTCCTCCAAAGCCCGTCAACGCAAACGGGACCAAAAACCACTCGAAGAATTTTGCGTTCGAAACGACCAAGAAGATTTTCATCCGCTTTTGCTAGGGTCCATGCTTCTGCGCTATAGAGCAGGACAGGGATGATAAGGGTCTTGTATAGAGTCTCCTTAGCGTTTCTTAACAAGGCCTTACTAATCAATTGCCGGCTTAGGCTAAAGAAACAGCGGTTGGCAAGTGTAATTCTTCGCTTGATTTCTGCCGAGGTGTCATTATCAGAGTTCACAGCTGAGCCGAGGTAGACAAAGTCCCTAATTACCTCAAAATTGTAGCTGTCTATCATGACGTTCTCTCCGATTCGTCGATGTTGTGTGTCCCTTCTTGTTGACAGCATATATTTTGTTTTACCCTCATTCACCACTAAACCCATTTTTGCCGCTTCTGCACTAACACTTGCAAACGCACCAGTGACAGCTCGCTGTGTTCTGCCAATAATGTCAATGTCATCAGCGTATGCAAGAAGTTGCACAGACTTTTGGAAAATTATGCCCCTGGTGTTGGCTTGCGAGTTTCGCACAATTTTTTCAAGAATGATGTTGAAGAAGTCACATGACAGCGCGTCACCTTGTCTAAATCCTTTTTTGACATCAAAGGTTTCGGTGAGATTGTTTCCAACCTTTATGGAGTAGCGAGCGTTCTCCATCGTCATTCTGCACAATCTGACAAGTTTGGCAGGGATGCCAAAACTAGACATGGCTCTGTATAGCTCGTCTCTATAAATGCTGTCATATGCGGCCTTAAAATCGATAAAAAGGTGATGAGTATCGATTTGGACTTCTTGGGTTTTCTCCAGGATCTGCCGTAGTGTGAATATTTGATCGGTCGTGGACTTACCGGGCCTAAAACCGCACTGATAGCGACCTATCAGATCGTTGACGAATGGTTATACGCAATATTCAGGAGACTGATGCCTCTATATTTGGCGCAGTTTAGAGGGTCTCCTTTCTTGTGGATCGGGCAAACGATGCTGAGGTTCCATTCATCAGGCATACTTTCTTCTAACCAAATCTTGGAGCCGTCTTTAAGCTTAGATATTGCTATCCTCACTTCATTTTGGTCAGGTGGACGGAAATCTTGGCTTTCATCGTCCAGGTTGAATGGTTCATTCTGCTTGACAGCGGAATTTGTGTCGTCTTCGCCGTTTAGCAGTCTGCAGAAATGGTTTTTCCATGTCCTCAGCATCGACTGTGACTCTACTACAAGGTTTCCTTGTTCGTCTCTACAGGTCTCTGTTCGGGTCTTTTTGGCATGACACGTTCTTTTTACCTTTTGGTAAAACTTCCGAACATTATTCCTGGAGTAGCATGCTCTCTCTTTTTTCTCCGGAGAAGCCGATGTTGTTCCCTCCTTTTTTGCTCGTAGAGCTGACGAGCTGCTCTCGTCCTTCTATGCAGCGACGCTTCGTAGGCACTTTGTTTTGCTGCATGTGCTTGCCGGCACTCTTCGTCAAACCAGGGGTTTCGTGGGGGTGGACTGGTGAAACCGAGCACATCAGTTGCGGCGTTTTTGATGGCTTCTTGGCATCGGCGCCACTGGTCTTCGGCATTTGATGCTGAATCTCCTCACAGTATTTTCTCGTTGTTTTGGCGTCCGGGATATACGCATCCGTACCTTGGCTACAACAAGGTAGTGGTCCGAGTCAATGTTAGCCGCTCGGTAAGTTCGGAGATCTAGAATACTGGAGGAGTGCCTTTCGTCGATCGCAATATAATCAATTCGGTTGACGGTTTGATGATCTGGTGACCGCCATGTTCCTTTGTAGATTTTACGGTGATGAAACCGTGAACTAGCTATGGTAACATTACGTCCCGCAGCAAAATCAATCAGCCTAAGTCCGTTTCCAGACGTGGTGTCGTGTAGGCTGTGCTTTCCAGTGCTACCAAAGAATCCTCCTTTTCTATTTTGGCGTTGAAATCACCTAAGACGATTTTAACGTCATATTTAGGACATTGCTCATATGTTTTATCGAGGAGGTCATAGAAACAATCCCACCGCACTTCCTGGATGGCGGTGATATCTGCTTTGTAGCAGTCTAGGGCCTCCGCTAGTTGTTCGGCTGCACGGGTTACGTCGACCCTGTCGCCCAATACCATTCATGGCATTCCAATAGATTGGATGTCATAAACAAATTGCATTGTTAAAAGTGAGTTCAATTGAGTTCACCATTTACTATCAAATTGCATTGTTAAAAGTGAGTTCAATTGAGTTCACCATTTACTATCAAATTGCATTGCCCAACCGAGTTCATTATTTACTATCAAATTGCATTGCCCAATTGAGTTCACTATTTATTGTCAAATTGCATCGCAAGCAAACGGATAAACAAAAAGTAAAGTAATCTTAAGTATGAAAAAATTTGTTAAGTTAGTTCTAAGTTAGGATTCAATCAATAAAGTCGATCGTGAAGCAAAATAGAAAAAAAATTGTTTTTTTTTTATCGGCAAGCTTCCAACGACCATAACTGGCGCAGTCGGTTAACTTATTATTTAAAGATAATGAAGTCGATCCTCATTCCTCTAAAGCAGTGAATAATATTGTCCAAAGACAATAAAAACAGTTTTTCCTCTAAAGAAGTGAATTAAAAGTGATACTGTCTGAAGACAATCAATCATCCTACATAGTGAAGTGAAAATATTTTTTTTTGCGTGTACAAAAGACATACATCAAGTGCATAGAAAACTTATAAAATCCCTGCGAATGCCAAAGGACGGCGAAAAAAGGAAGAAAAGTGAAAGATTTCAATCGTTTATCTACAACACAAGAAATCACGACATCGACGACATCGAAACAATCAAGATGCCAGGCGAAAACAACGGAATTCCAGTTAGCGAACTCATAAAAGAAGCTGCGAAAATAAAGGAGTACAACGGAGATGAAAAGTATGATTTATCATCCTTCATAAGAGAAGCGGAGCTTGTCCTGCCACTTTTCAACGACAATCCACAATTAAAGGAATTCATATTTCAACGTTACATACGCAACAAGATCCAAGGAGCAGCTCTTCACTGTATCAGGACATTAGGAGCCAACCCAACGTGGGACGGAATCAAAGCCGAGCTGATCAAGAATTTCGGAGTAAGGGATACATATCATAAGCTACACCACGAAGCAATAACATGCAAAAACACCTCCGTAAGTTTATATTATCGCAATTTAAGAGACATTTTAGATAAACTAAATACTAAGTACGAATTCGATAATTTAAAACCCAGTGAATTTTCTCCAAGTTCGAATGAGTCAATTATTCTAAAAATCTTTTTGAATGGTATTAACCCAAATTTAGCAAGCATTATCTATAGCAGAAAGATAAAAAACATAAGAGATGCGTATTACGCTCTGGAAGAAACAGGGATACTTAGGCATTACGATAAACCATATAATTATAGATATAACAATAATAGGCAGTCTACTACATACAATCCCAAAAACGAATATCCAAGACAAGACAACCATAGGGAAAATCCATCAGGATACAATAATAATACAAACCAAAACTCAGGACAATATAGACAGAACAATTATTCAAATTACTACAATCCCAGACCAGAAACTACGAATCAGAATCTACCTCGTCAAAATAATTCCAGACAGTATAGACAAAATTGGGAAAACAATAGTTATAATAACAGGACTTCTAGACAAACGAGACATAACGAACCAATGGAAGTAGACCACATTCAAAATACAGACCCCAACGAATTAGACTCAGGTGAAGTAAATTTTCGGTCGCATGCCCAGCATCAGACTTACCGATAGTTGAGTTAACGATACGAAATGAAAAAATTATATGCTTAATAGACACAGGGTCAACAACAACACTCTTGAACCTTGACAAACTACCACACTACAAAAGACAAAAACTACAAGACATAACATCATTTACTACACTTAGTGGACGAATCATGATAGACACAGAGATTATAACGCCTCTACCAACCGAATTTAACGAATTAAGCTACATGAGTTGGAAATTGATCCGTTTCCAAAATAAACAATTTGATGCTCTTATAGGACAAAATCTCCTTAAACCTTTGAAAGCAATTATCAATCTGGAGGAAGGGTACTTAGAAATAAATGATATAAAAACAAAATTTATTAATTCTTGTCCGCATAAGTATGATGAAATTCACTCACTAGAAGAATCCAAACTGAACGAAAACACCATAGAAAAACTAGAACGGGAAGACATGAACCCGGAAGAAAGAAAAGAACTTAGGAAACTAGTTAACAAAAACAAAGAACTATTTTTTCAAGAAGGGCAAAAGCTAACTCACACCCATGAAATCCAACATGAAATTGTGACCACCACCGAAAAACCGGTATACTCTAAGATATACAGGTATCCCCAAATCCATGAGGAAGAAATCACCAGGCAAATGAAAGAAATGTTGGCGCAGGGCATAATTACAGAAAGTAACTCTCCATATAATTCACCGATTTGGATTGTTCCAAAAAAAATCGACAATTCAGGAACAAAAAAATGGAGAATTGTTATAGATTACAGAAAACTAAATGAGATTTCTGTAAGCGACAAATATCCTATTCCTAATATAGAAAACATATTAGAGAAACTAGGAAGGTCGCAATATTTCACTACGTTGGACCTCGCCAAAGGTTTCCACCAGGTACTAATAAAGAAAGATGATAGAAAGAAAACTGCATTTTCAACGCCTCTAGGACATTACGAGTTTGTCAGAATGCCGTTCGGACTAAAAAATGCCCCGGCGACATTCCAAAGATTAATCAATTCTGTTCTAAGAGAATATATAAATAAAATATGCGTCGTGTACTTAGACGACATATTAATCTTCAGCACAACCCTAGAAGAACACACCACAAATATACAAAAAATATTCGACAGACTCAGAGAACACAACCTTAAAATTCAAATTGATAAATGTAACTTTTTCAGTAGAAGTACCGAATACCTCGGACATATCCTGACAACGGATGGTATTAAGCCTAATATGAGTAAAATTGAAAATATCCAGAAGCTTAAACTGCCCGAGTCCCAAAAACAAATAAAGTCATTCTTGGGAATGACTGGCTACTATCGTAAGTTCGTAAAAGATTACGCAAAAGTAGCCTACGGTATGACTAAGTATTTAAGAAAGAATACGAAGATTGACAAAAGCGACCCTCAATACATAGATTCATTTCAAAAACTTAAAAGATTGCTTATTGATACACCAATCTTAAGATACCCCGATTTTAATAAGAGATTTAAACTTATAACGGATGCCAGCGATTTCGCTTTAGGCGCAGTCCTTACACAGGACGATCATCCCTTAAGTTACGCAAGTAGAACCCTTAACGACCACGAGAAGAAATATTCCACAACGGAGAAAGAACTCCTTGGCATCGTTGGGCCGTAAACTATTTACGCCCATATATCTATGGCAGAACCTTCGATCTTCTTACAGATCATCAGCCTCTTAAATGGCTTCAAAGCAAGCACAAAGGGAAAGATATTAACCACAGATTACAGCGTTGGTTACTAAAACTTGGAGAGTATGATATAAACATCGACTATATTAAAGGATCTGAAAATAAAGTAGCAGATTTTATGTCTAGAATTAACGCAAATACAGGAGAAATAAATGCTATAGACCTAGAACAACAAATTGATAACATGAGCACAGATGCAACAATACACTCACAAGAAGAAGAACAAAACGATCATTTTTCAATTTTAGAGACAGCTGTTAATAGGTTTTCTACACAAATAATTTTGACATACACTAAAACAAAAGAAATAGAGGTAATTAATAACAAACGCAAGATTTTCATTAGCAAAAACGACATCGAAAATAACTTCATGGCTGACATATTTCGTAGACTTCTAAAACCCGGGAAAATAGGCATTTTTTCCGAATTTCCTGATCATGAGTATAACAAAGTGCAACAGAAGCTGATAGAGTTATTTAACACAAGTTTAAAATTTTATAAATGCACTCACCATGCAAAAGATATGGCAAACGAAGATGAAACTTACAGATACATTGCAAAATACCACAAGAACGAAACAGGGCATGCAGGAATAAACGAAAACTATGAAGGATTGAAAAAACTTATATACTATAGAAACCTGAAAACATATATTCAAAAATACATTAATAATTGTGATACATGCAATAGAGCAAAGTATGACAGGAGGCCAATTAAGCCAAAATTCCATATAACCGAAACTCCGAATGATATAAACCAAATAGTTCATTTAGATATCTATATAAATAAAAAACATAGCTTTCTATCCTTCATTGACAAGTTCTCAAAACATGTAGTTGCCCTTTATTTAGAAGATAGGAATAGCGTCACAATCGTCGAGAAAATGCGATTGTATTTTTCCATCAAAGGAAAACCAATTTCAGTCGTTTTAGATAACGAATTTAACTCTGTTAATGTTAAAGATTTTTTAAGACAAGAAGGAGTAAAAACTCACTTCACAAAGCCTAACAGTCACACAGGCAACGCGGAAATAGAAAGGTTCCACAATACTATAGGAGAAAAACTTAGAATTTTGGAAACTGAAAAATCTGAAATGCCAATACAGGAAAGGATATTTAAATGTGTAGAATGGTATAATAAATCTTTTCATTCAGTTATAAAAGCAAAACCAATAGACGTAATAGAAGGGAAAGTTGATAAAAAACAAATAGAAAAGCTTTTGAAGGAATACAAGGAAAAGATTATTAACAAACGAAATGAAAATCGCGAATTTTACCAACAAAACCAAGAGGAAGGTTACGTTAAGAATTATAAGGCATTACGACATAAAGATGAACCTAAATATAGAAAATTAAAATTAAAGAACATACATCCGACAAACATTAAAAGATTTACAAAATTCGCAGACCAACTGGACATTAACAACTACAATAATGATAATGATGGCACTTCTACACACAACGAGAGGGACTCTAATAATCGACAAAATTAGCAACGAAATTGGATACGCCGAAATTAACATCGGAGAAATACCAATTATTCATAGCTACGACATAATATTACATATAATAAAACCACAACAAATAACGAATATACTAGACATATTTGAAAATAATATAAAACAATCAGGGAAAATAGAGAACAAAGAACTTTTACTACACGAAATTTACTTACTTAGAACTAAAGTACAGACTCTATTACCACATAGACATAAGAGAGGACTAATCAATGTTGTAGGGACAGGACTTAAATGGCTCTTCGGGTCAATGGACGACAACGACAGACTAGAAATTGAAGAACATTTAGGTACAATTGACGAAAATAACCATAATATCATCTCTAATTTAAACAAAAACATTCAGATTAATAATCATTTTAAGGAAACGTTTAACAAAATTAAAGAAACCATAGAAGCAGACAGGGACAAGATTTTAGAAAAATACAATGATATTAAGACAAATAATGAGAAAATTTACAAAGAGCTTATCTACTTAGATACTTTACTTAAAATTAAAATACTTGGAGACAACATAGAACATATTCAGAATAATATTGCATCAGCAAGAATGAACCTTATGAGCAGTAATGTTTTGACAAGCGAAGAAATTAGAAAATACGAAATAGACTTATACAAATTACAAAATATTAGATTAGGTACTGCAGAATATAAAGGAGAACAAATTATTTTTGCTATAAAAATTCCGAGAGAAATACTTAATGTCAAACATTCAGTTGCTACACCAATAACAAATAACAAATTTGAAGAATTCATATTTAAAAAGCAAGAAATTGTAACTATAAATAATATTTCATATGACTTTGATGGAAATGTAAACGAAAGAGAATTAAAAGAATCTAACCTTTGTATTTACAATAATAATTGCCTTAAAATAAGAAATAGAAAACCCGAAATACTGGAAATTCACTCAAATTCATTGCTACTTAAGAATCAAAATAAAACCATATTAACAAGTTCATGTGATGAAAGAATCATAACCTTGAATGGAAATTACCTAATTAACTTTCACAATTGCAACATTAAGATAAGAAATAAAACATATTATGGCAAAGAAGAACAGTTTACACAGAATTTCATAATCGAAACAAACAGAGATCAAATTAATGACACTATCAATGCACCTACATTTGACGACCTAGTAATAAATCAAGTAGAAAATATAGAGGCAATAGAGGAACTCAAATTTCATAAGAAAGAATATATCTTTTATAATTGGACAATTTTGATTGCATTTTTTTTAATTGCTATATTTTTTGTATCATCACTCCTTTTATTCTTCTTGAAATATAAATCAATTAAAGTAACAATTAACAAAGAAACTCAGGAGAGTTTCAACTCAAAGGGGGGAGGGGTTACGTCGACCCTGTCGCCCAATACCATTCATGGCATTCCAATAGATTGGATGTCATAAACAAATTGCATTGTTAAAAGTGAGTTCAATTGAGTTCACCATTTACTATCAAATTGCATTGTTAAAAGTGAGTTCAATTGAGTTCACCATTTACTATCAAATTGCATTGCCCAACCGAGTTCATTATTTACTATCAAATTGCATTGCCCAATTGAGTTCACTATTTATTGTCAAATTGCATCGCAAGCAAACGGATAAACAAAAAGTAAAGTAATCTTAAGTATGAAAAAATTTGTTAAGTTAGTTCTAAGTTAGGATTCAATCAATAATTCGATCGTGAAGCAAAATAGAAAAAAAATTGTTTTTTTTTATCGGCAAGCTTCCAACGACCATAACTCACGCGGTCTATTCAGGGTTCGAACATTCCACGTGCAGATCCGAACGTCATTGTCCTTATTTCGTTTAGCCGGGTCGTCAACAGTAAATTCATCCTTATCCGAGGCTATTGGTCGCTTCGTAACAACAAATTTCTCCGCGGTAGGGTTGTTAGCCCCACGCACAACCCCCAACCTGGGGGACCAGGCCCTTTCTGCGACCCCTTGGACAAAAGGAGTCTGAATATTCCGGAGTCAGTAACCCGCTGCGGAGATGTGAGAGCTGTCGTTGACCCATTAATTGTTCTTCCGCCACCATCTCTATTTCAACACCCTGACTAGTGTTGAAAATCCTCAATGAACTCAGCTCCAAATACGTCGAAGTAGCTCATTGGGGTATCTGCCATGTTGACTGTTGACGCCACCGTTGATTCAACCATGTGAGTTCATCCGCCGTACGTCCACTTTCTGAGGGGCTCATGTTAGACTTCTGAGACTCGAGCAGACAGTCAACTCCGACAGAGCATTATAGTGTTGCTTTATTTTCTACTTTATCAACTCTCGCACTTATAAGTTCAGCAAGTCAAGTCCGGATGGACATAGACCAGTACCCGGTGGTGACCACGGGGAGGTAAAATAAGCAAATTGATGAGTGTGAGATAGTTGCGACACTGGACATCGCCAGGTTGATGCCAATCAGATGCCCATCCCTATTCACACAACATCCAACCACCACTAGAGCTTAACCGCCCATAATCGTACAATACTCCACCATGCTATTCGCCTCAAACGTCAGCGCTTGCTCTCTTCTGCATTCACCGCCCGTGGCTACTTGTGTGTAAAAGTGAAACAAGAAGAAAAACCTGTCTGCGTTCGATCACTTGCGGAATTGAATGATATTGCTCATACACACACACATTTTACCATCAATCCCCATCGAGAGCAGCATGAACAAAACATAGATGTAAATTCGCCAGTTGCTGTGAGTTGCCAAATGTTCGAAATGAACAAGAAGACTAGCGTATCATTAGTTTCTATACACGATTTTTTAATTTTTCTATTTTGTATTATTTATTATTTTCTATTTTTTATTTTTTCTATTCTCTTTATTAATATTATTTTTGAATATTGCACTTTTTTCCTTAAATTAATGAAACATAAAAATTGTAAAATGGTTTTAACTTTTTATAACGTTCTGGATTATTCCGAAAATACCGCGACTGTACTTTTTTCCTCAAATGACGTTTTTTGAAAGCAGACGGACATCTCAGTGGTGGGTAATAGTGAAATTCCAGTGATCAGTAGCATATCCAGAGTTAATAATACGCGTGTTATATTGAACATTCTGCGGAGGAGATATGATGGTTTATCGATCTGTCTTATTAATGCACAAAGCCTAGGAAAGCATTTAGATGAGTTTAAATCTACTTCCTCTGAGTCGGTAATAGATGTGTGTCTGTCGGAAACGTGGTTAAAGGATAAAACTGTAAACAGTTTATTAAAAACTGGAGAGTACAAAATTTTCCGCGCATCGAGATTGCCGCAGGGCGGGTGGTGTTGCCATGTTTATTAAAAGTAGCCTAACTGCTAAGGTGGTCTACTCATCAAACACAGATAGTGTAATTGAGTTCTTGTTTGTTGAAGTAGTGTGCGGAGTGTACAAATGCTTGGCGGGAGTAATTTATAAACCACCCAGAGTAACTGATACGAGTACAATTACGGATGGTCTTGAAGAAATAACCCCGAATTATAACCACATCCTCGTTACTGGGGATTTTATTGCTAATCTTCTCGACTTCAGTAACAAGAGATTCTACGATAGTTTACTCTCGCTAAACCTTATCCCTTTTAATAAGACCAGTCCCACACATTTTACCGTTACAAACTCCACTCTAGACGTTCCTGGATTTTCGAAACACGACCTTATTATTGGGTTTTATGACCTTGCTGTAAACCGTTCAATAGACACTAAAATAATTCAGTTTAGAGATTTCAAAGCAGTGAACAAGGTTGCGTTAAACACGAACTGGGATAGGGTTTTCCTTGTCTCATCAGTCGATGAACAAGTTGACTTTTTTACGACTAAAATTAACCATTTATTTGGCATTCATGTGCCAACTAAAATTATAACGGTCCGGAGTGGGAGGAATGAATAGTATACCAACCGAATTGATACACTTATCTGCCAGAGGAATGCCGCCTAAAAAAGATGTAAGCGTTTTCGGATCCCGAGCTTCCATGCTGATTTTAAGAATCTGCGCAACGCTGTTAACAATCATCAAAACAAAAGAGTATTTCAGATGTGGAATGTGATGTTAATGATCTAAATAGACAGTTTTTAACTGCATCTTTATCTGATAACACCGAGGTTGGTATGATGCCTCCAGTCAGTGGTGCCCCCTTGGGAAGCATTTCTGACATCAGTTTCAGTTCCTCAAGAGTGGATCAGTTTCAAGTATCCAGAACTGTATTTGAAATTAAATCTGAAGCTACTGGTCTAAACAACTTGCATTCCAAATTCTTTAAAATCATCATTCCTCTCATCTCACCCCACATTACTCACATTTTTAACACAATTTTAACAACCTCTTGCTATCCTCACCTCTGGAAAGCTTCCAAAGTTATTCCTGTATTAAAAAACTCCAGTCCTGTAAAGGAATATCGCCCGATATCAATCTTACCTTTCTTGTCGAAAGTATCCGAAAAGCTAACTGGAAAACTGGGTTTCTGAGTACTTAAATTCCTCAGGCCTTATTTCGCCTATGCAATCTGGGTTTAGACCCCAACATAGTTGCTCGACAGCACTGATAAAGATTGTGGATGATATTAGACAAAACATTGATGAAGAATGCTGTACGACGTTGGTGCTCTTGGATTTTTCCAAGGCGTTCGATTCTGTTTCGCATAGTATCCTTCTAAATAAGCTCAAAAACAACTTTTTTGATCGCAGTGCTTTGTATTTGATCCAAAAGTATCTAACAGGAAGAGCTCAGGCAGTGTGGGGTAACAATCACTTATCTGGTTTTCTCCCAACTTATGCTGGGATCAATCTTAGGCCCCCTATTATTTTCCATGTTTCTCAACGACCTCCCTAATGTCCTAAAGCACTCATATCTATGCTGATGATGTGCAGCTATATTTAAGCTACCCACCTGGTTTAGTGGAAGACGTTACTGTCCGAATAAATGAGGACCTAGCGAGCGTCCTTCTCTGGATACCTCATGTTTTCCAACAGTCGAGTTCGGTGGCACCAATCTAAAATATGTTGATATCAATATCGTCGGTTTTTTCCATGCCCCTGCAAAAGTACTTAGACCTTAAAATATTACTGTTTTTATTTAAATTACTACAAACAAAAGCACCTCAATATCTCCTCGATAAGTTGGTGCCCGCGACATCGCAAAGAAGCAGAGTTCTAATTGTTCCCACATTTAGATATGAAGTTTCTAAGCGACAATTTTCTGTATATGCTGCTGGTCTATGGAATTCACTTCCAGCCAATTTGAGGAGGATGAGCAACAGGGGTGAATCTGAAAAGTTACTTCGTAGGCTAAATCATATTATAAATAGATTTTTATTATTTATATATATATATTTTTTTTGTTACCTTTTCTTTTTATTATTAAGTTATATATATATTTGAATTGTAAACTTAACGAATTAGCCTATTTCACTAAGTATTAACTGAAAAGACACTGTTTTATAATACTTATGTTCTAATAAAAAATACAAATACATCGGATCCAGATGGCTCCTGATTCGTATCTCCAAACTTATGAGCAGTGGTCCAATGCCTAATCAGTAGAGGGAAAGTTATCTTCTTCTTTTACAGAAGATACGCGAAACTGCGATAACTACCGATCTGTCAAGCTGATGACACACACCATGAAGATTGTTGAGCGGGTATTAGATGGCCGACTATGGAAAATAATACGGCTATCTGATGACCGGTGCGGGTTTGTCTCGGGCAAATCAACAACAGATGCAATCCAAAGTATAAGGATCATAATGGAAAAACATCGTGATTCCTTAAAGGACTTGCATATGGTGTTGGTTGATTTTGAAAAAGCCTTTGATAGACAACCAAGGGATCTCATGGGTTGCGCTAAGACAACGAGGAGTTCTAGAAACCTACGTGCGCATGATCATGGACATGTATGAGGGAACAAGGACAAGAGTAAGATGTCCCGCAGGAGTCACCGAAAATTTCCCAATCAAAGTCGGTATACACCAGGGAAGCATCCTCAGTCCTTTGCTATTTATTGCAGTCCTTGATTATCTGTTTGGAGGAAAAGTGTCAGACCCCAAAGTGCATCAGTTATTCTTTGCTGACGATGGAGCTATCATAAGCGAAGGTCAAATGGCCCTGCAACGAGTACTTGATGTATTGGTGGATGTTTTGGAGGGAAATGGGTACCGCATTAGTTAAAAAAAGACAGAGTATCTGTGCTGCCCGTTCTCTGATCCATATCGGCCTATTCCAGACATTTACTTGAATGGAAAAGTGCTTCCCAAGTGCGAAAAGTTCAAATATCTGGGATCTATGATCAATAGCAAGCAACTTGTGATGATGACATCAATCATCGCGTAAGCGTAGGGTGGATGAAGTGGCAGGAAAACTCCGCTATCTTCTGTGATCCAAAAATGTCCCCTAAGCTGAAAGGAAGGCTCTACACCGCAGTTGTACGTCCGGCGCTCACATACGGTTCACAATGCTAGAAAATGTACAAAAAGTTTTAGGGCAAATTAACGGCAGCTGAGATGAAGATGCTACGCATGACAGCAGGAGTAACAAAGCTTGATAGAATAAGAAGTTCAAAGATTCGAGGAAGCCTTCATGAAAAAGAACCCATTACAAGCAGGTAGAGCACGACCGGCTCAGTTGGTATTGTCATGTTAAAAGGAGAGATCCTTCGAACCCCGTCAAAAAGACAATATCAATCAACGTTCTTACACAATCGCGCAAAAAAGGCAGACCAAAAAATAACTGGATCAGACAAATGCAAAAACACCAGCATTCGATTGGCCTCAGTGACGAAGTGATCCGAAACCTGGAAGCCTGCCGGTACTTCCTGAGGCCAAACCGGCAAACCCCACAGGCGGACCAGTAGGGATGTAGTAAAGTGGGAGGGTTGTGATCCTTCTACTCCGGATCATAACTTCGCCGTAAGAAGAAGAAGAAGGTTTAGCTTCTTCTTCTTAAAGTTCCTCTCCGCTGCGGAGGTTGGAAATCATCGTTTTTAGTGTTCGTTTATTTGTGACACCTCTCATTATTTCTGTGGTAGAAAGATTGGGCATCTCCCTCATATTTGACATCCATGACAGCCTTTGTTCCCCCACAGTTCTTCTCCCATCTATCCTTCCTTGTAAGATGAGGTGGAGCAGTTTTTACTTGTTGTTGCGCAATACGTGTTCTAGATATTCGAGTTTTATTTTTTTAATTAAATATATAAGTTCTCTTTGTTTTCTTATCCGTCGTAGCACCTCTTCGTTTGTTATTCTGTCTGTCCAAGAAATGCGCAGTATTCATCGATATGTCCACATTTCGAAAGCCTCTAATTTTCTTATCACTGCTCTTTTTAACGTCCAGGTTTCTACTCCGTATAGCAGTACCGACCAAATATAGCATTTAATCATTCTCGTTTTGACTTCTAGAGTAATTTCTCTGCTGCAAAATACCTTTTTCATTTTACAGAATACCGCCCTCGCTTGTTCTATTCTACATTCTATTTCTTTATTGAGATTAGTGTTATTATTAATTATCGTTCCTAGATATTTGAAACTGCTGACCTTTTCGATGTTCTTGTTGTTTATTTTTAGCTGAAAGTTCGGCATTTGTTTTTTCTTAGTTAATACCATAAACTTTGTTTTGGTTGTATTTATGCGTTAGTCCATAGTTGTTACTTACAATGTTGAGCCTATTCATCATATTACTTAATTTATTTAAATCGCTTGCTATTATGATAGCATCATCCGCGTATCTTATGTTGTTAATATGGACTCCATTTATCTTCAATCCACCGTCACTTTCTTTTATTGTTTCTTTAAATATTTCTTCGGAGTACATATTGAAAAGCAATGGTGATAAAATGCATCCTTGCCTCACACCTCTACGGATCTCTATTTCCTCTGATTCTTCATCTTCCATTGCTATTTTTGCTTTCTGGTTTAGCTTAGAGCACCCGCATAGGGTCAGTAAGTTAGTATAGCATAGATAAGTTAATTAAGTTAGTGTTAATCGCTTTTTGTCTAGCAATTAAGTTAGTTAAGAGTAGTAGCTAGAGGTCTTCATGCTTTGCGCTCAAAAGAAGATGCTGTTAACATAGTGAAACGGGAAAATCAGCAATTTGACGGTGAGCAAACTACGGTAAAACGAGGGCTATCTCATTTTATTACCTTTGATAAAGTCGAAAACTTAGGAAAAAATTATAAAATAAAAACGATACTCAATATGGTAGTTAAAATCGAACCCCTTCGTAAGAATACAAGGTCAGTACCTCAATGTAAGCATTGCCAAGTTTAATCACACCCAAACATACTGTCGAAAAGAACCGCGATGTCACCGGAAAACACTTATTTAAAGACTGTGGTGTAAACAAAGAAACTTATGCAGCGTGCATTAACTGCATTAACCCAGACAATTATTGAGGCTATGAAGTATCTAAGGAGCAAAACGGCGCGATAAACTAATGAAGCCACAAACATGAAATGATAAACCAAAAATTAATAAAGAACAAGTGACGAAAGAAAAGCCATCGGTTTAGACATGGAGACATACGCTCAAACCACGGTCAAATAAAGAAAAGCCTAAAAGCCCTAAGCAAAAAGGGGTAAAAGAAAAGCCATGTGATAGCAACGTACAAACATACGCACAAGCCGTAAAATCTGAATGCACTGAAAAAAAGAACAATACAGACTGTTGTCAAGAGCAGACGTGTCGTGGAGTGCGAATTCTTTAATTTACTTTTAATCTTCCAAACAGTCAGTTAACTATACAAAAATGAATTGCCCGGTTTGCAAAGACAAAATAGATCGCAACGATGCATCAAAAATACAGTGCGGTGATTGTAAAAGTCTGTTTCACGGTTCGTGTGCTAATATTCAACCGGCAGATATTGAATATCTAACAACCAACAATCTTGCACATCGTTGCGACAAGTGTTCTGTTTTGCGCCGCAAATCTCTTCAACAGCCATTACCGATACCATCTATCGCACAACAAAAAATGCAGCCCTCTAATAAACAGCAAAAAACAACAGCATCGAAGTCAACAGCAGCTCCACTCAAGACTACCTCTGTTTCATCACACCGAGAGAAAGTACCTCTTAAATTGTCGACAACACCTAAATCGCCGGCTGCCCACGCAAATCCTGCCTCGCTTTCGTCTCAATGCGAAGTAGAACCTGTACTTGGCACAGCGAACGACAGTATGACGACGGTTCTCTCTACTTTGGCCGAAAGCTCACTAACCCTGCAACTGCTTTACTCTGAGATTCTCAGTTTGAAAAAAATCAACAGTGACTTTCTCAGTACAATGCAACAGCTTAAAGAGGAGAATAAAACATTGCGTAAGAAGGTGTCAAATTTGGAGAGCAGAATGAACTGGAGGGAGCAGAAGCAACTGGAGAATGTTGTTGAAATTGTTGGTGTACCTGATCTAAACAGTTCAAATGCAAGGGAGAGAGCTAATGAGATCTTTAACAAAGCTTTAAATATATCTGTATCGACTGAGGATATACAGAAATGTTATGTTAAGACAAAAGATACGAGCACAACCTTCACTTCGAATGATCCCAGTGATATTCTTTACGTGCATTTCTCTTCACACAACGTCAAGCAGGAAGTGATGGAAAGCAAAACAAATGTTAAGAGGAAGCTGAACTCATCAATGTTTGTTGTTGGTAGTAATTCCAATATTTTTATTAATGACAGCTTAACTAAATATTTTGATAATAGTGAGGTTGTTGTCATAAGATCATTTGATGATATAGCTGCTCTCCAAGGGCAATAATATGAATGATTTCTTTGATCTTATGCCCGACAGCCTCACTATAAGAACCATTAGATATTATTCTGATAGCATTTTTAGTTGTAAACCTGGTAGCAAATCATTTTTCGTTTTACATCAAAATATTCGTAGTTTGCGTCAAAATTTCGATTTACTGATTGGGAATCTTGAAGCTTTTGTAAACCTCCCACAAATAATATTTGTGTCTGAAATTTGGATTTATTCTTCTGAAATTGAAGATTATCATATTCCTAATTACAAATCACACTGCCCCAGTAACACCCATACCACCTACCAATGAGTATAACACAATCGTACCCATACACGTTCTTAACGAACACAACAACAAAACAATTTCATCACCACACCTCACACTCACTAACTCCACAATCAAAACAATAAACAATTATCCCCCCGCTCTTGCTGCCGTCGACAACCCAAACTCAATCTCAATTCTATCCAACCCATTTAGCTCCAACAGTCACAACTCAAACCTCTCACACAATACTTCACTCAACTAACACTCATCACCATCGTGTGTGTGATGGATTAACAATAATGAAATCTCAACCCAATCTCATATATCAACTTTCACTCAATCTCTCATAAGAAACAACAAATACTATATAAAACCAACAGAAATTGATCACAATGAAAATGAACAATAATAAAAATGATTCTTGTTCCTCCGATTCTGCTGTTCATGGACTGAACAGCAGCATAGAAATGTCCACCCTAGTCTTTCGCCCAACCCCGACTTTTCGCAATATAACCCGAATTATATTGTACGAAAGTCTTCCCATTCAATTAAGTCGTTAATTAAGGTTCTACAATGGAATGTTAAAGGATTTTTTAACAATTACCATGAGCTGCAGCTACTCATTAACGACTTACAACCCTCTATCATTTCCCTGCAGGAAACACATATTCAATTTAACCTCCAACCCTCTGCACCCAAACAGTACTCGTCGTACTTTCACAACCTAGACTCAAATACCGCATCAAAACAGCGCACCTGTTTGCTCGTTCACAGATTTATCCCACAGATTTATCAAGATTAACTCCAATATATCCGCAATAGCTGTCGAAGTTGAATTAAAGACCAAATTGATTATCATATCAGTATATATTCCACTCGATCAAAAATGTTCCTGCAGGGAACTTTATGATATTAACAACAGCATTCAAACCCCTGTACTTCTCACAGGTGACTTTAATTCATGGAGTCCCCTATGGGGTTCCCCTTGTAGCAACAGCCGTGGTAAAATAATCGAGCAGTTTATAAATAACTCGAACCTGACCATACTAAATGACGGCCAGCCCACTCACTTCACAGTACATAAAACCTTTACTACGTGGACCTAACTTTCATTTCGTCCCAGCTTTGTCCCAATATTACATGGACATTGCTACCAGATTTACACGGCAATGACCTTTACCCCTTCGTTACTATGATATCTTTCGGATATGGCCAACAAAATTTAAAAATCCCACCAAAATATCACACTGACAGAGCCAACTGGCCATTATTCCAAGACAAGGTTACAGAGTTTTTATTCCATAAAGGTCTATCCGATTCGCAGCAAATACGGCAATCCCCCAATCACAGCACAAATCAAAAAAATCGATGGTCCCTTGGTGGAACAAAGAGCTCAACGAACTTAGGCAAGAAAAGCAAAGTACTTGGAAAAGATTCAAAAGTAAAACAGCAAAATTAGCCAAGAAAACATGTTTCGAAAGGTTAACATCCAACATTAACCCAAGTGCTTCCTCAAAAAAACTGTGGGCTGATGTAAAATCTATCACGGGCAATTATACTTCTCAGAGAATTAAAATCATCAAATCAGAGACAGGTACGCTAGACTCGCCATTTGAAATAGCACAACACTTTGGAAATACTTGGTCCGCCTATACAGACGACAAAAACTTCCACTCAGATTTTCTCCGATTGAAATCCACCACAACCGATAATATAACATCCCCCAATAACACCGACTTCTCAGCTAGCCTTATAGAAGCTCCCATTAATAATATCGAAATGGAAAGCTCCCTCAGCTCAGCCAAAGGAAAAACCTCAGGCTTCGACCGTATTTCTTTTGTTATGTTGAAGAATGCCCCACCAATTCTGAAAAAACGTTTTCTCTCCCTGTTTAATCACAGTTTTAGCGAAGGTATCATTCCACAAATATGGAAAACAGCAAGTACCACACCGGTACCAAAACCAATGAAGGACCCAACCCAAGTCGATACATACCGCCCCATATCCCTCCTTCCATGTACGGGAGAGGTACAGGAGAAAATTATCTCAAAACGATTATCTTGGTTCTTGGTAAAACGAAACTTTATACACATAGACCAACCAGCATTAAGACAGGGGCGCTGCACTATGGATTCGCTTTTACACATAGACTATTTTGTTCCTCTGCTCTATTGAACAAAAACCATGTTTCAATTATATCAATAGACTTTGAAAAAGCCTTTGATAGAATTGGAATCCATGTTATATTAAATAAATTAACAGAGTGGAAAGTCGGGCCTAAAATGTTTAACTTTATTAAGACTTTTCTATCAAACAGAAAATTCCGTGTCAAATTAAATGAAACATCTGTAACACTGTTCCTAATAGCATTTAACGATTTAAACAAAATTCTTACTAAATATAACTCGTTAGACCACTCTTTGTATGCAGATGATTTAATTATATTCACAAAATGTAAAGACCTTACAGAATTCTCCATCATATTTCATAACACCCTAGAGGACCTTAGCACCTGGTGTAAGACCTCAGGCGCTAGAATCTCTCACGAAAAATGTAGTATATTGCACATATGTAAAAAAGTTAGTTGTTCTAAAAACTTATTTCTCTTATTTCTAACAATACCAATGTAAAAAATGTAAACAAATTAAGTATTCTTAGAGTTATTTTCGATTGTAAATTTACTTTTAAGGAACATTGTTTTAGACTTAAGAAAAATCTAATTACCAGGGCAAATATTATGAAATACCTTAGTTCTAAAAATAGCCTGCGCCGCCACGTCAACACTCTACTCGGAATCACAAGATCAACTATTTTGTCAAAGATAGATTATGGATTATGTGTATATGGAAAATATGCTAAATCATCATTGAAACTAATTGAACTAATATATCACTCGGCAATAAGGACCAATTTAAGAGCCTTCAGATCAACACCTATTAGGAATATCGTCACCTAATCCGGACTTCCATCCATCAAAAACAGAGCCAATTTCCTCACATCAATGATCATATTAAAATTGACCTCATCAAAACACTCTCAAATCTCTCAAGATGCCAAAAAAATGATATCAGCAAAAAAACTGCTTAAATACCACCCACCCGCAATATTCATCTGCCATCTGCCTTGGCAAAAGTTTAGATATACCAGTACCACCCCAGCAAACAAAGCCTGCATCATACACACCGTGGACATTAACAGAAAAATCTGTAAACACAGCCCTCCATACACTAAAGAAAGCTTCAACTTCCAAAGAAGCATATAAACAAAAAATTTTGGCGATGATAGAAGATCAATTATCGTCGAAATGGAACTTAATTTTCACTGACGGCTCAAAATTGGAATTCGGTGCAGCATACGCTGTGGTAGATGAAACTGGAATAGCAATATCCAAAGGGCTTCTGCCCCACTTCTCTTCAATTTTTACTGTAGAGGCAAGAGCAATATTGCAGGCAATAGCAAAGAACAACAAAACTATAATCTGCACCGACAGCCTCTCAACACTACAAGCAATTAAAAATACCAACAATAAAACACCAATTATTGAATCAATCCGGGATAAATTACACACAAATAAAAACAGACTACAACTTGTTTGCGTTCCAGGACATGTGAGAATCAAGGGCAATGAAGTCGCAGATACTGTTGCTAAAGCTGCTATAGGAGAGCCTCTTACTACCCAGTGGTCCTACAACAAAAACGACATCAGAAAATATTTAAATCACTACTGGGAACAAAAGAGAAAAGCAAAATAGCAAGACTATACACATCATTACAACACAATCAACCCTGAAGCTCAACCTGTCTACTACCCAGGTACCTGCTCTCCGAAGATGATAAAAAACTATATACGACTTCGATTGGGACACACAAACCTAACACATAGTCGCCTTATGATTAAAAACGGATCCTCTCTTTTGTCATTTTGTAATTCTGTCACATTACTAACCATCAAACACTTAATCTGGGAGTGCAGCACTATAAAATCCAGAATAGAAGATACCCTTAAATCTCTCTTTTGCCGAACATCTTTCTGTCCCTTCAGAATACAATATTCAGAACATCAACAAATTGCTATTTTCATTAAACTTAGAAAGTAGAATATAAAAATTGTCATTTAGTTTAAAGAATAGCCGAAAGCGCTAGCAGCTAGAGTTATATATTATATATATTAATTTTATAATTTATTATAAGTGAATATTGTCATAAATAAAAAAAATAAGTTTGTTGGCTCTAGCTTGCTCCAGAAGTTTGGCAAGAATAATAGAAAAGACTTGAGAGACCGGATCTTGTAAACTATTATTATTTTTTATTTTTTTTTTTATTTTCTTTATTCATATATGCATAAAAAGTTAGTTTACAATTTTACATACAATATTTCAATGAGTTAAAACATACAATACAATACTTCCTAAGGCGAAAAAGATAACGAGTAGAAGAAAGAAGATATTTTTTCAAAAAAGAAATGTGCTTAGACCAGTTCAAATTTTGGTCAATAGTAACACCAAGATATTTAAAACTATCTACACTTTCAATTTTAAAGCAGCTAATACTGCAGTCAGCGCTTCTATTGAAAGTTAGACCATTTTGGAAACTGCATCGGTTGTTTAACAGGTCATGGCTTTCACAATCATGGGAATGGAATATTATATCTGAGTCAGGGTACTCCTGCCCAGTAAGACTGAAATACATTAATTTGGTTTTGCTACTAACAATAAGCCTGTGTTCCGCAAACCAGCATCTTAGTAAAAAGACGTCATGGTTTATGTTAGCTATTAAATCTAATGGACTAACTGAACAATATGCAATTCCATGGTCGTCGGCAAATGCTTTAGTTTTACCCAAGAATGGAAGAGTAAATAGGGAATTTATATATATTAGGAATAAAATTGGACCAAGTACAGAACCTTGGGGCACTCCTATTTTTGGACTGCTTATATTGCTTCCAATTTTTACATATTGTATCCTATCGTTAAGATAAGACACAAACTATTCATATATGAATCCTCTGAATCCAGCCTTATATAATTTATCTAGGAGAATTATATGATTAACCATATCAAATGCCTTAGTAATGTCGACAAAAAGGCCAGCGCAAAAGTGTTTGCTATCTAACCCTTTATACAAAATAGAGCAAAAATCCAATAGGGCATCTTCAGTCGAAAGACCAGCTCTGAAACCAAACTGCATAGGACTAAAAAAATCTATACGATTAAGATAGGCTAAAATTCTTGTTTTAACTACTTTTTCAAAAACTTCGGAAATCGAAGACAACAACGAAATCGGCCTATAATTGGATTTGTCTGTCGTGTTACCCTTTTTAAATAATGGAACCACTACAGCGCATTTCAGTTTAGCGGGAAAAGTACCAGACATAATGCTGGAATTAAAAAGGTAGGACAAAATATCTACTAAGTTGGGCCCAATTTTCTTTAGAATCAAATTCGAAATCTCATCATTACCATGTGAATTAGAATTTGGTAGAGAATTTATTGTTTTTAGCAATTCAAAAACGAAACTGTTCCTGTAGTCATTGCCTAGAGTACCAGGCTTAGTGCAGCAATTACAAGAAATTTCCGGGCTGCCTGAAAAAGAGGACTGTCCAATAGAAGCAAAGTAATTGCTAAATTCATTTGCTATATCTAAAGGATTCGAAATATAAATACTACCTTTTTTTAGTATGATGGGATCTGAGTTAGGACAAACTTTTCGACGACTTGCCACTCTTTCTTTAAATTCCAACTTGCCGTTTGTAATTTGGAGTGAAAATACCTATCCCGAGCGATTATAACTTCCTTATTCACATTTTTGAAAAGCTTTTTAAAACGACTTTTTAAGCCACTATTCAATGGATGTTTCCAACATTTTTTTCTCAATTTGTGTTTTTGATTTATTTTTTTGATAAGCGTACGATTTATCCAAGGTTTAAGGCGATATTCCGATTTTTTGTGTGTGAAAGTGAAAGTAGATGAACCAATGTAGTGCTTTAAAATCCTAAGAAATGCGTCATATGCTAGAGAAGCACTTTTTTCAACGTAAACACTGTCCCAATTTTCATAGCGAAGCTTATCATTCAATACATAAAAGTTTATTTTATCAAATTTGACTTGAGAAGACACGCTTGGCTTTTTACATTTTACGTTTTCATAAAGGATTCCCGTCAAACAATGGTCAGTTATATGAAGGTCCATGATAATTCCAGCAAGGAGATTCACATCAAAATTCACAAGACGAACAAAAACATGGTCAAGGCAGGTGCCTGAAATTGGTTTGGTAGGTTCATCAACCGAGGATAAGAGCCCGTTTTCCGCCATGAGCGCTTGGTATGAATCAGAAACTGAATTAGAATCTAAAATATCTAAATTAAAGTCGCCTAAGATAACCAGATTTGCAGAACGTTCATTATTAAGAAAGTTTGAAAATTCATCTAAAAACAAGTTAGGAGGTGAAGAATGCAGTCTATATACACATACAAAATTAAATAATTCGTTTTCGATATTGCAACACACTTTGATGACATCCGCGCTACTTAGATTACAAATTTTAACATCACACTCATACAAGCTCGATACAAAAACTCCCACTCCACCGGCAGAGTACGTATTGTAGCATAATAATAACTACGCGCCTATGTCTATGCAGCAAATTCCGAAGTGACTTTCCATTTTGGCAGAATTTTGGTTCGAACTGTCCTTTCATTCGAGGTTCGTGTCTGGGACGAAGTCTCCACAGCTCATGTCAACGAAAGAGACGAATAATATCAGGGATAAAAGGGAATTATAACTGCAAGAATTATTTCTCTTGTTCCAGTGGTCGAAGAATTTGCTAGAAGCTTCTGGCTATCAGAAACTTCTGCTATATAAGGACAGATGGCGATCAAAAATAAGGACAGTTGGTTTAGAACCGTGGCGAAGAGATTGGAAAAGTGATAATGGGCGAAGTTGTAATTTGGTGATAAATTGAAAGTTGAGAGTGAACAAGAAAAAGTAATTAGTTTGGATTTGTGAATTAAGAAATTGAAAGGAGATAAAGTGATTTGAGAGGAAAGAGACCTTGTAAGAAAAGAATATGGCGAAGAATAGTATAGTGTGAACTTGAATTGTTCTATAGAGTAGAAAATAAAGAAATAATTTCTCAGAATAATTGTTTTATCTACTCGAGCCGTAGCTCGCATACTACATTGGTGTCAGAAGCGGGATAAAACTTATTCTGTGAATAACTATTTCCGTGGTGTGAAATTGCACAAGCAAAAAAAAAAAAAACGATTTCTGTGTTGAGTTAATTAGTTGCGCAAAATGGATCGCAAATTGGGAAAACTAACTATAACTCAACTAAAGGCAGAACTCAGTAAGCGGAACCTCGACACAACTGGGGGAAAAGATGCCCTACTGATTCGTCTGGAAGAAGCAGTAACGCAGGAAGGTGAAAATCCGCACGACGTAGAGTTTGACGTGGAAGAGGAAGCAGTAAGTACAGCAGCCGACCCGGGTATAACAAGTCTGCTCCTGCAACTTAAGTTAGTCATGGACGAACAAAAGAAAGCAATAGAAGATCAAAGGAATTCTCTAGAACTTAAGCTGGACGAACAAAAGAAAGCGATGGACGAACAAAAGAAAGCAATGGGCGACCAAAGGAATTCTCTAGAACTTAAGCTGGACGAACAAAAGAAAGCAATGGACGAACAAAAAAATTCTCTAGATGCTCTGGAAAGTAAACTTGATGAGCAAAACAAGAACTTGGAATCCAAATTCGAAGTGATCGAAGAGAAAATCGAGAAGGTCGAGACGCAACTCGAAAAAGTCGAAACTAGATTCGATGAAAATTTTGAGAAACATGAAACTCAGTTCGGGAAGATAGAGACTCAGTTTGAAAAAGTGGATACGAAATTCGAGATAGTAGGAAAGCAAGTCGAAAATCTTGCTAAGGAGCTCAGCAACGTGAAGAGACAGAAAGCACGGGAATATTCCACTGACGGTCTGAGAAGAAAGGAGATGCAGCCTCCTATCTTCGATGGTCAAACATCATGGCCAATTTATAAGAGGCAATTCGAAGCGGCCGCAATGACCAATAGCTGGGACGATGAAGAGAAGTCTATTGCACTCACGCTTGCACTGAGGGGTCCAGCTGCGGAGCTCTTGCAGACCATCCCGGAAGATAAACAGCAGAACTACGACTCTCTGGTTCAGGCTATCGAGATGCGGTTTGGGGATGAACACATGCAGCAGGTGTACAGGGTTCAGCTGCGTAATCGAGTCCAGAAAAGGGGGGAAACGCTCCAACAGTTGCAAGCAGATATAGAGCGACTAGCCCATCTTTCATACCCTAAAGCCGGTGAGGAGCTTATCAACGAAATGGCGGTGGAAGCTTTTATTCAGGCCATAGAGGACAGACAACTGCAAATGGCTGTAAGGATGGCTGAAAAGCGAACACTCCCCGAGGCATTGGCATTCGCTTTGTCAATGAAGGCTGCGGACCAAGCATACCAGGGAATACACCGTGTCAGGGAAATGTCCGTCGTGGAATGCTCATGCCAGAGAACAGCCGTCATGGATGAAGACAGAGCTCGCGGAAGTCAAATCCGTTGCTGGAATTGCAAGCAAACCGGACACCTACAACGGCAGTGCAGAAGTGCACCTAGACGAGGAAATTGTTCACATTGCGGAAGTAGGAGAAGCAGAGAGGAAGCATCTGGCTGTCAGTCAGACTTCCCAAAACCAGCAGTCGGGAAATGCGTAAGGACCAACTTCGCGGGGCAGAAGTTGGTTACTGGAATCGAGGCCCCCAGGACCACCATTCAAGTTTCGCAAACCAAACGGGGTAACAAGAGCCTGACAGTGGAGGCACTAATCAACGAGAAGAAGTGCGTAGCCACCATCGACACAGGTGCCACTGCCTCCATTGTAAGAAGAGATATCGTCAAAAGCTCCTGGCTGCACAAAACCAACAGCTACTGCCTGAAGACTGCAACAGGGGAAATGGCGAAGGTATTTGGAGAAGTTCGTCTTACGATTACTCTGGCAGGACTGACGTTCTCCCATGCGTTTCTGGTGGCAGATATATGCGACGAGTGCATCATCGGAGTAGACTTCATGAAAGCAAATGAAGTAATCTTGGACATCGGGATGCAAGTACTGAGGTATCGAAATGTGGAGATTCCGATGGTGTACGGAAATGAGAATGCCGTAACTCTCAGGACAGTCATCAGCAAAGACGAAGTTTTGCCGCCGTCTTCAGAGACAATCATTTGGACGAAGCTGGAAGGTGATCTTGGGAGCCACCGATTCTACATAGTAGAACCAGACCCAGAGAAGAATTCTCAAGACTACATCGTGGGAAAGACGTTAGTCGAACCAAAGAACACCATGGTTCCAGTAAGGGTTCTGAACGCAAGACCACACACTGTCAAACTAAGGCGAGGGGAGGTGACTGGAAAATGCACGCCGATTACCGCCGTCGCAACAATATCTGAACGTGATGCTGCAAAACCTCTCCCATCACCTTGGACAGCGGAAGCGAGAAAGACGATTCTCCAGTCCAGTGAGCTGAATCAGGAGCAGCGAACTATGGCAGAGAATCTTATCAATGAGTACGCTGATGTATTTGCCTCACAGGACGGAGAATACGGCCGAACACACCTGGTACAACATCGAATAGACACTGGTGATACTAGACCAATTCGTCAGCCTGCTAGGCGCCTTCCATTGGCAAAGCAGACAGAAGTTGCAGAGATGGTGTCGGCAATGGAGAAAGAAGGTCTGATTGAAAGTTCCAAAAGTCCGTGGGCATCACCGGTTGTACTGGTTAAGAAGAAAGATGGCAGCACGCGGTTCTGCGTGGACTATCGGCAGCTCAATTACGTCACCAAGAAAGACAGCTACCCTCTGCCACGGATTGACGACACGCTAGACACACTATCAGGAGCCCGATGGTTTTCCACTCTCGACTTGAAGAGTGGCTACTGGCAGGTACAGATCCATCCAGAAGACCGGGAGAAAACCGCCTTCACCGCAGGAAATGGGCTATGGCAATTCACGGTAATGCCATTCGGGCTGTGCAATGCTCCGGCGACTTTCGAGCGATTGATGGAATGTGTCCTGCAAGGGTTAACATGGAAAACCTGTTTGGTATACTTGGATGATGTCATCGTCGTAGGAAAAACGTTTGCGCAACACCGAGACAATCTAAGGGATGTGTTTCAAAGGCTTCGAAGTGCCCACCTGAAGCTCAACCCCAAGAAGTGCGCCCTGTTTAGAGCGGAAGTCAAGTACCTGGGACACATAATTTCAGCGAAAGGAGTGAGAACCGATCCGGAGAAGGTCGAAGCGGTGAAAAACTGGCCAGTCCCCAAAGACAAACACCAACTAAGGAGCTTCCTGGGCCTAGCCACCTACTACAGACGGTTCGTGAAGGATTTTGCCGGGATCGCAAAGAACCTGCACCAGTTGACGGAAAAGGGAAAACAATTCAAATGGTCAATTGAGTGCGAGAAGAGCTTCAAGGCACTTAAACAACGACTATGCGATGCCCCGATACTGGCTTACCCCACTCCCGGGGAAACGTTCGTTGTGGATGCAGATGCTAGTAATGTCGGGGTAGGAGCCGTACTCTCCCAGGTGCATGACGGCCAAGAGAAGGTGGTTGCGTACTTCAGCAAGGTGCTCTCTAAGCCAGAAAGGAACTACTGCGTGACAAGAAGAGAACTTCTAGCTTTGATCTTGGCTACGAAGCATTTTCACAAATACCTCTACGGGAGGAAGTTCGTTCTTCGCACAGACCATGCAGCCTTAAAATGGCTATTACAGTTCAAGAGTCCTGAGGGTCAGGTCGCAAGATGGATCGAAAGGCTGCAAATCTACGACTACGAAATACAGCATCGTAAAGGAAAACTCCACTCTAATGCGGATGCACTGTCCCGGAGACCATGCAGAACGGATTGTAAACATTGTGCGCGTCAGGAAGAACGGGAGCTGGTTTCCATCCAAAGAATGAGAGCCGAACCTATCGCCGGCTGGAGCGTAGATGAGATCCGGAACGCTCAGAAGGAAGATCCGGATATCGAGCCGATTCTGGCCTGGAAGGAGAACATGGAGAAACCGGACCATCAGGACATCTCTCACAGGAGCCCGACCTTAAAGGCATATTTTGCGCAGTGGGACTCCCTCCATGTCCAAGAAGGTGTTCTGAGAAGAAAATGGGAATCCTCCGACGGAAAGTCATTTGTAATGCAGCTTGTCGTACCGCGGACGAGGGTCAAGGAGGTGTTACAGGAAATGCATGGCGGGGCGTCCGGAGGCCACTTGGGAGTGAATAAGACGCTAGAAAAGGTACGAGAACGTTTTTATTGGTTAAAAGCGAAGGAAGATATCGAAAACTGGTGCAGAAAATGCGACGTGTGTGCAGCTAGCAAGGGTCCGAGAATCAAAACTCGAGGTAAGATGCACCAATACAACGTGGGAGCACCTTTCGAACGAATCGCCATTGACATCGCAGGGCCCTTTCCGGAAACCGACAATGGTAATCGGTATATACTCGTAGTGATGGACTACTTCAGTAAGTGGCCGGAAGCGTTTCCGATCCCTAACCAGGAAGCCAGAACCGTGGCGGAGCAGATCGTCTACAATTGGGTTAGCAGAATCGGTGTGCCCTTGGAATTGCATTCTGACCAAGGGCGGAACTTCGAGTCAAGAATCTTCCAAGAGATGTGTCAACTACTCGGAATCAAAAAGACAAGGACAACCCCGCTTCATCCACAGTCGGACGGTATGGTGGAGCGTTTCAATAGGACTTTGGACGAACATCTCTCGAAGGTCGTAGGTGACTACCAACGGGATTGGGACCGGCAGATTCCCTTGTTTTTGATGGCCTATAGAAGTGCCGGGCATAGCACTACTCGACATACGCCGTTCGAAATCTTATTCGGTGGAATAGCTCGTTTACCCAGTGAGGTGAAATTTGGATCTCCTACCAATGAGCCCAGAAATGAAGAAGAGTACGTGGCGGACCTTAGGGAAAGGCTTAGGGACATACACCAAAGGACCAGAAGCCAGATTAAGATGACGAGCGACCGCATGAAGACCAGGTATGATGCCAAGGCAACAACGTCAGGATTCCAGGAAGGAGATCTGGTGTGGCTGTATAATCCCCATCGCCAAAAGGGGAAATCACCTAAATTACAGCGGAGCTGGGAAGGTCCCTACAGAATAGTAACCCGCATCAACGATGTTGTCTACCGCATCCAGCGAGGACCGAGGGCCAAAATGAAAGTGGTTCATGTGGACCGACTGAGTCGATACAATGGCCGAAATGAGGATGCACTTGTTCGGGACGAACACGTCTAAGAGGGGGGCAGTGTAGCATAATAATAACTACGCGCCTATGTCTATGCAGCAAATTCCGAAGTGACTTTCCATTTTGGCAGAATTTTGGTTCGAACTGTCCTTTCATTCGAGGTTCGTGTCTGGGACGAAGTCTCCACAGCTCATGTCAACGAAAGAGACGAATAATATCAGGGATAAAAGGGAATTATAACTGCAAGAATTATTTCTCTTGTTCCAGTGGTCGAAGAATTTGCTAGAAGCTTCTGGCTATCAGAAACTTCTGCTATATAAGGACAGATGGCGATCAAAAATAAGGACAGTTGGTTTAGAACCGTGGCGAAGAGATTGGAAAAGTGATAATGGGCGAAGTTGTAATTTGGTGATAAATTGAAAGTTGAGAGTGAACAAGAAAAAGTAATTAGTTTGGATTTGTGAATTAAGAAATTGAAAGGAGATAAAGTGATTTGAGAGGAAAGAGACCTTGTAAGAAAAGAATAAGGCGAAGAATAGTATAGTGTGAACTTGAATTGTTCTATAGAGTAGAAAATAAAGAAATAATTTCTCAGAATAATTGTTTTATCTACTCGAGCCGTAGCTCGCATACTACAGTATCATTAGTATTTGCAAAAAAATTGTAATTAGGAATATGATAATCTTCAATTTCACAAGAATAAATCCAAATTTCAGACACAAATATTATTTGTGGGAGGTTTACAAAAGCTTCAGATTCCCAATCAGTAAATCGAAATTTTGACGCAAACTACGAATATTTTGATGTAAAACGAAAAATGATTTGCTACCAGGTGTACAACTAAAAATGCTATCAGAATAATATCTAATGGTTCTTATAGTGAGGCTGTCGGGCATAAGAAGGCAATGAAGTCGCAGATACTGTTGCTAAAGCTGCTGTAGGAGAGCCTCTTTCTACCCAGTGGTCCTACAACAAAAACGACATCAGAAAATATTTAAATCACTACTGGGAACAAAAGAGAAAAGCAAAATAGCAAGGCTATACACATCATTACAACACAATCAACCCTGAAGCTCAACCTGTCTACTACCCATGTACCTGCTCTCCGAAGATGATAAAAAACTATATACGACTTCGATTGGGACACACAAACCTAACACATAGTCGCCTTATGAATAAAAACGGATCCTCTCTTTTGTCATTTTGTAATTCTGTCACATTACTAACCATCAAACACTTAATCTGGGAGTGCAGCACTATAAAATCCAGAATAGAAGATACCCTTAAATCTCTCTTTTGCCGAACTTCTTTCTGTCCCTTCAGAATACAATATTCAAAACATCAACAAATTGCTATCTTCATTAAACTTAGAAAGTAGAATATAAAAATTGTCATTTAGTTTAAAGAATAGCCGAAAGCGCTAGCAGCTAGAGTTATATATTATATATATTAATTTTATAATTTATTATAAGTGAATATTGTCATAAATAAAAAAAATAAGTTTGTTGGCTCTAGCTTGCTCCAGAAGTTTGGCAAGAATAATAGAAAAGACCTGAGAGACCGGATCTTGTAAACTATTATTATTATTTTTTTTTTTTTTTTTTTTTCTTTATTCGTATATGCATAAAAAGTTAGTTTACAATTTTACATACAATATTTCAATGAGTTAAAACATACAGAATAGTTAGTGGCATCTATATTTAATACAAATAGAGGTGAAGCCACATTTAAAAATATTAACTTTGTGTGGGGTGTACAAAGGTAGATAAAAAGAAAAGGATAGAGATGATAATAAGTTAAGATTTATATAAAACAAAATTCAGCAATTGTGGGAAGGAAGTAATCTTTAACAATTAAAAAATTAAAAAAGTATAAATTATATATAAATTATATATTATATATATAGCTACATATAGGTATATACTAATAAAGCAAATAAAGCAAATGGGCAAATCATTTTTTTTTTTTTTTATGCTGTGTAGCGCAACAGATTCTCGATTTCGTGATGGTTAAACCAAGAAGCCATGATTTCGTTGCTTTTTTAAATGCGTAGAAATTTCTTGTGGATCGAATTTCCAAGGACAAAGTGTTAAATAGTTTACATGAGACAATGGAGTAAGAGTTTCTGTAACTAGTAGTACGAAAAACGGGAATATTTACAACAAAATTCGAAAAGCTACGTAAGCTGCGTAAGTCAGAAATCTGGCTTTCCAAATACCCGCCTCTCATGAAAAAGACCTTCAAAACTTTAAAATAAAATAAATGTCGCAAAGGAAGAATCTCCAAGGTCCTAAACAGGTCCATAGTGTGTGCTGAACGGCGCGAACTACAAACTTTTCGTATAGCAGATTTTTGAGTGACAGTCAGTTGTTGTAGCTTACTAAAATAAGCGCCACCTCAACTACAAAGTCCATATTGCAATCTCGAAGGGAATAATCCATAATAGACCATTTTCATAGTGCTAGACGAGCAATACTTCCTAAGGCGAAAAAGATAACGAGTAGAGGAAAGAAGATATTTTTTCAAAAAAGAAATGTGCTTAGACCAGTTCAAATTTTGGTCAATAGTAACACCAAGATATTTAAAACTATCTACACTTTCAATTTTAAAGCAGTTAATACTGCAGTCAGCGCTTCTATTGAAAGTTAGACCATTTTGGAAACTGCATCGGTTGTTTAACAGGTCATGGCTTTCACAATCATGGGAATGGAATATTATATCTGAGTCAGGGTACTCCTGCCCAGTAAGACTGAAATACATTAATTTGGTTTTGCTACTAACAATAAGCCTGTGTTCCGCAAACCAGCATCTTAGTAAAAAGACGTCATGGTTTATGTTAGCTATTAAATCTAATGGATTAACTGAACAATATGCAATTTCATGGTCGTCGGCAAATGCTTTAGTTTTACCCAAGAATGGAAGAGTAAATAGGGAATTTATATATATTAGGAATAAAATTGGACCAAGTACAGAACCTTGGGGCACTCCTATGTTATTTGTTTTTGGACTGCTTATATTGCTTCCAATTTTTACATATTGTATCCTATCGTTAAGATAAGACACAAACTATTCATATATGAATCCTCTGAATCCGGCCTTATATAATTTATCTAGGAGAATTATATGATTAACCATATCAAATGCCTTAGTAATGTCGACAAAAAGGCCAGCGCAAAAGTGTTTGCTATCTAACCCTTTATACAAAATAGAGCAAAAATCCAATAGGGCATCTTCAGTCGAAAGACCAGCTCTGAAACCAAACTGCATAGGACTAAAAAAATCTATACGATTAAGATAGGCTAAAATTCTTGTTTTAACTACTTTTTCAAAAACTTCGGAAATCGAAGACAACAACGAAAATGGCCTATAATTGGATTTGTCTGTCGTGTTACCCTTTTTAAATAATGGAACCACTACAGCGCATTTCAGTTTAGCGGGAAAAGTACCAGACATAATGCTGAAATTAAAAAGGTAGGACAAAATATCTACTAAGTTGGGCCCAATTTTCTTTAGAATCAAATTCGAAATCTCATCATTACCATGTGAATTAGAATTTGGTAGAGAATTTATTGTTTTTAGCAATTCAAAAACGAAACTGTTCCTGTAGTCATTGCCTAGAGTACCAGGCTTAGTGCAGCAATTACAAGAAATTTCCGGGCTGCCTGAAAAAGAGGACTGTCCAATAGAAGCAAAGTAATTGCTAAATTCATTTGCTATATCTAAAGGATTCGAAATATAAATACTACCTTTTTTTAGTATGATGGGATCTGAGTTAGGACAAACTTTTCGACGACTTGCCACTCTTTCTTTAAATTCCAACTTGCCGTTTGTAATTTGGAGTGAAAATACCTATCCCGAGCGATTATAACTTCCTTATTCACATTTTTGCAAAGCTTTTTAAAACGACTTTTTAAGCCACTATTCAATGGATGTTTCCAACATTTTTTTCTCAATTTGTGTTTTTGATTTATTTTTTTGATAAGCGTACGATTTATCCAAGGTTTAAGGCGATATTCCGATTTTTTGTGTGTGAAAGTGAAAGTAGATGAACCAATGTAGTGCTTTAAAATCCTAAGAAATGCGTCATATGCTAGAGAAGCACTTTTTTCAACGTAAACACTGTCCCAATTTTCATAGCGAAGCTTATCATTCAATACATAAAAGTTTATTTTATCAAATTTGACTTGAGAAGACACGCTTGGCTTTTTACATTTTACGTTTTCATAAAGGATTCCCGTCAAACAATGGTCAGTTATATGAAGGTCCATGATAATTCCAGCAAGGAGATTCACATCAAAATTCACAAGACGAACAAAAACATGGTCAAGGCAGGTGCCTGAAATTGGTTTGGTAGGTTCATCAACCGAGGATAAGAGCCCGTTTTCCGCCATGAGCGCTTGGTATGAATCAGAAACTGAATTAGAATCTAAAATATCTAAATTAAAGTCGCCTAAGATAACCAGATTTGCAGAACGTTCATTATTAAGAAAGTTTGAAAATTCATCTAAAAACAAGTTAGGAGGTGAAGAATGCAGTCTATATACACATACAAAATTAAATAATTCGTTTTCGATATTGCAACACACTTTGATGACATCCGCGCTACTTAGATTACAAATTTTAACATCACACTCATACAAGCTCGATACAAAAACTCCCACTCCACCGGCAGAGTACGTATCATTAGTATTTGCAAAAAAATTGTAATTAGGAATATGATAATCTTCAATTTCACAAGAATAAATCCAAATTTCAGACACAAATATTATTTGTGGGAGGTTTACAAAAGCTTCAGATTCCCAATCAGTAAATCGAAATTTTGACGCAAACTACGAATATTTTGATGTAAAACGAAAAATGATTTGCTACCAGGTGTACAACTAAAAATGCTATCAGAATAATATCTAATGGTTCTTATAGTGAGGCTGTCGGGCATAAGAAGGCAATGAAGTCGCAGATACTGTTGCTAAAGCTGCTGTAGGAGAGCCTCTTTCTACCCAGTGGTCCTACAACAAAAACGACATCAGAAAATATTTAAATCACTACTGGGAACAAAAGAGAAAAGCAAAATAGCAAGGCTATACACATCATTACAACACAATCAACCCTGAAGCTCAACCTGTCTACTACCCAGGTACCTGCTCTCCGAAGATGATAAAAAACTATATACGACTTCGATTGGGACACACAAACCTAACACATAGTCGCCTTATGAATAAAAACGGATCCTCTCTTTTGTCATTTTGTAATTCTGTCACATTACTAACCATCAAACACTTAATCTGGGAGTGCAGCACTATAAAATCCAGAATAGAAGATACCCTTAAATCTCTCTTTTGCCGAACTTCTTTCTGTCCCTTCAGAATACAATATTCAGAACATCAACAAATTGCTATCTTCATTAAACTTAGAAAGTAGAATATAAAAATTGTCATTTAGTTTAAAGAATAGCCGAAAGCGCTAGCAGCTAGAGTTATATATTATATATATTAATTTTATAATTTATTATAAGTGAATATTGTCATAAATAAAAAAAATAAGTTTGTTGGCTCTAGCTTGCTCCAGAAGTTTGGCAAGAATAATAGAAAAGACCTGAGAGACCGGATCTTGTAAACTATTATTATTTTTTTTTTCTTTATTCATATATGCATAAAAAGTTAGTTTACAATTTTACATACAATATTTCAATGAGTTAAAACATACAGAATAGTTAGTGGCATCTATATTTAATACAAATAGAGGTGAAGCCACATTTAAAAATATTAACTTTGTGTGGGGTGTACAAAGGTAGATAAAAAGAAAAGGATAGAGATGATAATAAGTTAAGATTTATATAAAACAAAATTCAGCAATTGTGGGAAGGAAGTAATCTTTAACAATTAAAAAATTAAAAAAGTATAAATTATATATAAATTATATATTATATATATAGCTACATATAGGTATATACTAATAAAGCAAATAAAGCAAATGGGCAAATCATTTTTTTTTTTTTTTATGCTGTGTAGCGCAACAGATTCTCGATTTCGTGATGGTTAAACCAAGAAGCCATGATTTCGTTGCTTTTTTAAATGCGTAGAAATTTCTTGTGGATCGAATTTCCAAGGACAAAGTGTTAAATAGTTTACATGAGACAATGGAGTAAGAGTTTCTGTAACTAGTAGTACGAAAAACGGGAATATTTACAACAAAATTCGAAAAGCTACGTAAGCTGCGTAAGTCAGAAATCTGGCTTTCCAAATACCCGCCTCTCATGAAAAAGACCTTCAAAACTTTAAAATAAAATAAATGTCGCAAAGGAAGAATCTCCAAGGTCCTAAACAGGTCCATAGTGTGTGCTGAACGGCGCGAACTACAAACTTTTCGTATAGCAGATTTTTGAGTGACAGTCAGTTGTTGTAGCTTACTAAAATAAGCGCCACCTCAACTACAAAGTCCATATTGCAATCTCGAAGGGAATAATCCATAATAGACCATTTTCATAGTGCTAGACGAGCAATACTTCCTAAGGCGAAAAAGATAACGAGTAGAGGAAAGAAGATATTTTTTCAAAAAAGAAATGTGCTTAGACCAGTTCAAATTTTGGTCAATAGTAACACCAAGATATTTAAAACTATCTACACTTTCAATTTTAAAGCAGTTAATACTGCAGTCAGCGCTTCTATTGAAAGTTAGACCATTTTGGAAACTGCATCGGTTGTTTAACAGGTCATGGCTTTCACAATCATGGGAATGGAATATTATATCTGAGTCAGGGTACTCCTGCCCAGTAAGACTGAAATACATTAATTTGGTTTTGCTACTAACAATAAGCCTGTGTTCCGCAAACCAGCATCTTAGTAAAAAGACGTCATGGTTTATGTTAGCTATTAAATCTAATGGATTAACTGAACAATATGCAATTTCATGGTCGTCGGCAAATGCTTTAGTTTTACCCAAGAATGGAAGAGTAAATAGGGAATTTATATATATTAGGAATAAAATTGGACCAAGTACAGAACCTTGGGGCACTCCTATGTTATTTGTTTTTGGACTGCTTATATTGCTTCCAATTTTTACATATTGTATCCTATCGTTAAGATAAGACACAAACTATTCATATATGAATCCTCTGAATCCGGCCTTATATAATTTATCTAGGAGAATTATATGATTAACCATATCAAATGCCTTAGTAATGTCGACAAAAAGGCCAGCGCAAAAGTGTTTGCTATCTAACCCTTTATACAAAATAGAGCAAAAATCCAATAGGGCATCTTCAGTCGAAAGACCAGCTCTGAAACCAAACTGCATAGGACTAAAAAAATCTATACGATTAAGATAGGCTAAAATTCTTGTTTTAACTACTTTTTCAAAAACTTCGGAAATCGAAGACAACAACGAAAATGGCCTATAATTGGATTTGTCTGTCGTGTTACCCTTTTTAAATAATGGAACCACTACAGCGCATTTCAGTTTAGCGGGAAAAGTACCAGACATAATGCTGAAATTAAAAAGGTAGGACAAAATATCTACTAAGTTGGGCCCAATTTTCTTTAGAATCAAATTCGAAATCTCATCATTACCATGTGAATTAGAATTTGGTAGAGAATTTATTGTTTTTAGCAATTCAAAAACGAAACTGTTCCTGTAGTCATTGCCTAGAGTACCAGGCTTAGTGCAGCAATTACAAGAAATTTCCGGGCTGCCTGAAAAAGAGGACTGTCCAATAGAAGCAAAGTAATTGCTAAATTCATTTGCTATATCTAAAGGATTCGAAATATAAATACTACCTTTTTTTAGTATGATGGGATCTGAGTTAGGACAAACTTTTCGACGACTTGCCACTCTTTCTTTAAATTCCAACTTGCCGTTTGTAATTTGGAGTGAAAATACCTATCCCGAGCGATTATAACTTCCTTATTCACATTTTTGCAAAGCTTTTTAAAACGACTTTTTAAGCCACTATTCAATGGATGTTTCCAACATTTTTTTCTCAATTTGTGTTTTTGATTTATTTTTTTGATAAGCGTACGATTTATCCAAGGTTTAAGGCGATATTCCGATTTTTTGTGTGTGAAAGTGAAAGTAGATGAACCAATGTAGTGCTTTAAAATCCTAAGAAATGCGTCATATGCTAGAGAAGCACTTTTTTCAACGTAAACACTGTCCCAATTTTCATAGCGAAGCTTATCATTCAATACATAAAAGTTTATTTTATCAAATTTGACTTGAGAAGACACGCTTGGCTTTTTACATTTTACGTTTTCATAAAGGATTCCCGTCAAACAATGGTCAGTTATATGAAGGTCCATGATAATTCCAGCAAGGAGATTCACATCAAAATTCACAAGACGAACAAAAACATGGTCAAGGCAGGTGCCTGAAATTGGTTTGGTAGGTTCATCAACCGAGGATAAGAGCCCGTTTTCCGCCATGAGCGCTTGGTATGAATCAGAAACTGAATTAGAATCTAAAATATCTAAATTAAAGTCGCCTAAGATAACCAGATTTGCAGAACGTTCATTATTAAGAAAGTTTGAAAATTCATCTAAAAACAAGTTAGGAGGTGAAGAATGCAGTCTATATACACATACAAAATTAAATAATTCGTTTTCGATATTGCAACACACTTTGATGACATCCGCGCTACTTAGATTACAAATTTTAACATCACACTCATACAAGCTCGATACAAAAACTCCCACTCCACCGGCAGAGTACGTATCATTAGTATTTGCAAAAAAATTGTAATTAGGAATATGATAATCTTCAATTTCACAAGAATAAATCCAAATTTCAGACACAAATATTATTTGTGGGAGGTTTACAAAAGCTTCAGATTCCCAATCAGTAAATCGAAATTTTGACGCAAACTACGAATATTTTGATGTAAAACGAAAAATGATTTGCTACCAGGTGTACAACTAAAAATGCTATCAGAATAATATCTAATGGTTCTTATAGTGAGGCTGTCGGGCATAAGAAGGCAATGAAGTCGCAGATACTGTTGCTAAAGCTGCTGTAGGAGAGCCTCTTTCTACCCAGTGGTCCTACAACAAAAACGACATCAGAAAATATTTAAATCACTACTGGGAACAAAAGAGAAAAGCAAAATAGCAAGGCTATACACATCATTACAACACAATCAACCCTGAAGCTCAACCTGTCTACTACCCAGGTACCTGCTCTCCGAAGATGATAAAAAACTATATACGACTTCGATTGGGACACACAAACCTAACACATAGTCGCCTTATGAATAAAAACGGATCCTCTCTTTTGTCATTTTGTAATTCTGTCACATTACTAACCATCAAACACTTAATCTGGGAGTGCAGCACTATAAAATCCAGAATAGAAGATACCCTTAAATCTCTCTTTTGCCGAACTTCTTTCTGTCCCTTCAGAATACAATATTCAGAACATCAACAAATTGCTATCTTCATTAAACTTAGAAAGTAGAATATAAAAATTGTCATTTAGTTTAAAGAATAGCCGAAAGCGCTAGCAGCTAGAGTTATATATTATATATATTAATTTTATAATTTATTATAAGTGAATATTGTCATAAATAAAAAAAATAAGTTTGTTGGCTCTAGCTTGCTCCAGAAGTTTGGCAAGAATAATAGAAAAGACCTGAGAGACCGGATCTTGTAAACTATTATTATTTTTTTTTTCTTTATTCATATATGCATAAAAAGTTAGTTTACAATTTTACATACAATATTTCAATGAGTTAAAACATACAGAATAGTTAGTGGCATCTATATTTAATAAAAATAGAGGTGAAGCCACATTTAAAAATATTAACTTTGTGTGGGGTGTACAAAGGTAGATAAAAAGAAAAGGATAGAGATGATAATAAGTTAAGATTTATACACACAACACAACACACTTTGATGACATCCGCGCTACTTAGATTACAAATTTTAACATCACACTCATACAAGCTCGATACAAAAACTCCCACTCCACCGGCAGAGTACGTATCATTAGTATTTGCAAAAAAATTGTAATTAGGAATATGATAATCTTCAATTTCACACGAATAAATCCAAATTTCAGACACAAATATTATTTGTGGGAGGTTTACAAAAGCTTCAGATTCCCAATCAGTAAATCGAAATTTTGACGCAAACTACGAATATTTTGATGTAAAACGAAAAATGATTTCCTACCAGGTTTACAACTAAAAATGCTATCATAATAATATCTAATGGTTCTTATAGTGAGGCTGTCGGGCATAAGATCAAAGAAATCATTCATATTATTGCCCTTGGAGAGCAGCTATATCATCAAATGATCTTATGACAACAACCTCACTATTATCAAAATATTTAGTTAAGCTATCATTAATAAAAATATTGGAATTACTACCAACAACAAACATTGATGAGTTCAGCTTCCTCTTAACATTTTTTTTGCTTTCCATCACTTCCTGCTTGACGTTGTGTGAAGAGAAATGCACGTAAAGAATATCACTGGGATCATTCGAAGTGGAGGTTGTGCTCGTATCTTTTGTCTTAACCTAACATTTCTGTATATCCTCAGTCGATACAGATATATTTAAAGCTTTGTTAAAGATCTCATTAGCTCTCTCCCTTGCATTTGAACTGTTTAGATCAGGTACACCAACAATTTCAACAACATTCTCCAGTTGCTTCTGCTCCCTCCAGTTCATTCTGCTCTCCAAATTTGACACCTTCTTACGCAATGTTTTATACTCCTCTTTAAGCTGTTGCATTGTACTGAGAAAGTCACTGTTGATTTTTTTCAATCTCAGAGTAAAGCAGTTGCAGGGTTAGTGAGCTTTCGGCCAAAGTAGAGAGAACCGTCGTCATACTGTCGTTCGCTGTGCCAAGTACAGGTTCTGCTTCACATTGAGACGAAAGCGAGGCAGGATTTGCGTGGGCAGCCGGCGATTTAGGTGTTGTCGACAATTTAAGAGGTACTTTCTCTCGATGTGATGAAACAGAGGTAGTCTTGATTGGAGCTGCTGTTGTTTTTTGCTGTTTATTAGAGGGCTGCATTTTTTGTTGTGCGATAGATGGTATCGGTAATGGCTGTTGAAGAGATTTGCGGCGCAAAACAGAACACTTGTCGCAACGATGTGCAAGATTGTTGGTTGTTAGATATTCAATATCTGCCGGTTGAATATTAGCACACGAACCGTGAAACAGACTTTTACAATCACCGCACTGTATTTTTGATGCATCGTTGCGATCTATTTTGTCTTTGCAAACCGGGCAATTCATTTTTGTATAGTTAACTGACTGTTTGGAAGATTAAAAGTAAATTAAAGAATTCGCACTCCACGACACGTCTGCTCTTGACAACAGTCTGTATTGTTCTTTTTTTCAGTGCATTCAGATTTTACGGCTTGTGCGTATGGCTTGTGCGTATGTTTGTACGTTTGTCTTTTACCCCTTTTTGCTTAGGGCTTTTAGGCTTTTCTTTATTTGACCGTGGTTTGAGCGTATGTCTCCATGTCTAAACCGATGGCTTTTCTTTCGTCACTTTTTCTTTATTAATTTTTGGTTTATCATTTCATGTTTGTGGCTTCATTAGTTTATCGCGCCGTTTTGCTCCTTAGATACTTCATAGCCTCAATAATTGTCTGGGTTAATGCAGTTAATGCACGCTGCATAAGTTTCTTTGTTTACACCACAGTCTTTAAATAAGTGTTTTCCGGTGACATCGCGGTTCTTTTCGACAGTATGTTTGGGTGTGATTAAACTTGGCAAAGCTTACATTGAGGTACTGACCTTGTATTCTTACGAAGGGGTTCGATTTTAACTACCATATTGAGTATCGTTTTTATTTTATAATTTTTTCCTAAGTTTTCGACTTTATCAAAGGTAATAAAATGAGATAGCCCTCGTTTTACCGTAGTTTGCTCACCGTCAAATTGCTGATTTTCCCGTTTCACTATGTTAACAGCATCTTCTTTTGAGCGCAAAGCATGAAGACCTCTAGCTACTACTCTTAACTAACTTAATTGCTAGACAAAAAGCGATTAACACTAACTTAATTAACTTATCTATGCTATACTAACTTACTGACCCTATGCGGGTGCTCTAAGCTAAACCAGAAAGCAAAAATAGCAATGGAAGATGAAGAATCAGAGGAAATAGAGATCCGTAGAGGTGTGAGGCAAGGATGCATTTTATCACCATTGCTTTTCAATATGTACTCCGAAGAAATATTTAAAGAAACAATAAAAGAAAGTGACGGTGGATTGAAGATAAATGGAGTCCATATTAACAACATAAGATACGCGGATGATGCTATCATAATAGCAAGCGATTTAAATAAATTAAGTAATATGATGAATAGGCTCAACATTGTAAGTAACAACTATGGACTAACGCATAAATACAACCAAAACAAAGTTTATGGTATTAACTAAGAAAAAACAAATGCCGAACTTTCAGCTAAAAATAAACAACAAGAACATCGAAAAGGTCAGCAGTTTCAAATATCTAGGAACGATAATTAATAATAACACTAATCTCAATAAAGAAATAGAATGTAGAATAGAACAAGCGAGGGCGGTATTCTGTAAAATGAAAAAGGTATTTTGCAGCAGAGAAATTACTCTAGAAGTCAAAACGAGAATGATTAAATGCTATATTTGGTCGGTACTGCTATACGGAGTAGAAACCTGGACGTTAAAAAGAGCAGTGATAAGAAAATTAGAGGCTTTCGAAATGTGGACATATCGATGAATACTGCGCATTTCTTGGACAGACAGAATAACAAACGAAGAGTTGCTACGACGGATAAGAAAACAAAGAGAACTTATATATTTAATTAAAAAAATAAAACTCGAATATCTAGGACACGTATTGCGCAACAACAAATACAAACTGCTCCACCTCATCTCATACAAGGAAGGATAGATGGGAGAGAACTGTGGGGGAACAAAGGCTGTCATGGATGTCAAATATGAGGGAGATGCCCAATCTTTCTACCACAGAAATAATGAGAGGTGTCACAAATAAACGAACACTAAAAACGATGATTTCCAACCTCCGCAGCGGAGAGGAAATTTAAGAAGAAGAAGCTAAACCTTCTTCTTCTTACGGCGAAGTTATGATCCGGAGTAGAAGGATCACAACCCTCCCACTTTACTACATCCCTACTGGTCCGCCTGTGGGGTTTGCCGGTTTGACCTCAGGAACTACCGGCAGGCTTCCAAATTTCGGATCACTTCGTCACTGAGGCCAATCGAATGCTTGTGTTTTTGCATTTGTCTGATCCAGTTATTTTTTGGTCTGCCTTTTTTGCGCGATTGTGTAGGAACGTTGATTGATATTGTCTTTTTGACGGGGTTCGAAGGATCTCTCCTTTGAACATGACAATACCAACTGAGCCGGTCATGCTCTACTTGCTTGTAATGGGTTCTTTTACATGAAGGCTTCCTCGAATCTTTGAACTTCTTATTCTATCAAGCTTTGTTACTCCTGCTGTCATGCGTAGCATCTTCATCTCAGCTGCCGTTAATTTGCCCTAATACTTTTTGTACATTGTCCAGGACGTACAACTGCGGTGTAGAGCCTTCATTTCAGCTTAGGGGGCATTTTACGATCACAGAAGATAGCGGAGTTTTCCCGCCACTTCACCCACCCTACGCTTACGATTGATGTCATCATCACAAGTTGCTTTGCTATTGACCATAGATCCCAGTTATTGGAACTTTTCGCACTTGGGAAGCACTTTTCCATTCAAGTAAATATCTGGAATAGGCCGGTGTGGATCAGAGAACGGGCAGCACTGATACTCTGTCTTTTTTTAACTAATACGGTACCCATTTCCTTCCAAAACATCCACCCATTCATCAAGTGCTCGTTGCAAGGCCATTTGATCTTCGCTTATGATAGCTCCATCGTCAGCAAAGAATAGCTGATGCACTTTGGGGTCCGTCACTTTTCCTTCAAGCAGATAATCAAGGACTGCAATAAATAGCAAAGGACTGAGGATGCTTCCCTGGTGTACACCGACTTTGATTGGGAAATCTTCGGTGACTCTTGTGGGACATCTTACTCTTGTCCTTGCTCCCTCATACATGTTCATGATCATGCGCACGTAGGTTTCTGGAACTCCTCGTTGTCTTAGCACCACCCATAAGAGATCAATGCTATCTGGACGGCGCAACAAATTTTCTCCAAAGCCTTGTCCATCAATGTTCCCGACAATGAAATTGAGAAATGCTATGTGAAGAAAACACAAACAAAATCCCCTTCGTCGGCTTTGAAATCGATCATCTGTTTAAGATTCGCTAGTCTAACAACAAAGCAGAGAATAATGTGCGCTAAGAGGAATAATAAAAACAATCTCAACACACATGCCACTGGCATCGTTGATCCTTTCGTCAGCAGCGGCAGCAGCAGCAGCAGAAAAGGGAGTAGTACCGCAATTTACACCAACAGTGCTCTTACGAAGTTTACCAAGGCTCTCTTAATGAAGGCGGAAAATATGTATGGTTTAACAATAATCAAATTCTTATGAGAAAGGTCGAGGGGGGAAAAGTCATTGCCATTAAGTCTTTTAATGACCTTGCACTCATTTAGTGCTTAGATTTCTGTTTTATTTACTGAATTTTGATACAGATTTAATCGATGATTTTTCTACCCCTAATTTAAGTGATTACAACTGTGATAATGTCTTTAAGAATAGTTCCTTCTGCAATGATAAATTTTTTATTGTTCACCAAAATCTTAGAAGTATGAGAGAAAATTTTTCATCTCTTGTCACTCACCTTGATTCTCTTGCTTGCGTTCCAGATATTGTTTTTGTGTCTGAAATTTGGATCTATGAATTAGAGATTAACGATTACTTTATTCCCGGGTTCAAGTTTATTGCTAAAACAAATGAAAATTATGCTGCAGGTGGAGTTGGTTGTTTT
Source organism: Pocota personata (assembly GCA_963082735.1). NCBI lineage: Eukaryota > Metazoa > Arthropoda > Insecta > Diptera > Syrphidae > Pocota > Pocota personata. The sequence goes on from OY720429.1 coordinate 107,417,751, forward strand.
GTGAAAGTCGACCACCTGATTCTTGATGTCTTGTGCGTTGACTTATTGAGTGCTGATGTTTTAAAGGTTTCCGTTGAAATTAACCATGTAATGTATGTGTTTTTATGTGTCTATAGACTGCATATGTTTAATGTTTTGACTTTTTTAAATGAGTTGTCTGATCTCTTAACTAGGGAAATATCGAAAAATTTAATTATTGTAGGTGATTTCAACATAAACATTTTGGATGGTGATGAAACGCTCTCTAGTTACTTAGATTTACTTGCTTCGCACGGCCTAGCGTGCTTTATTAATGAGCCCACTAGGCCTGCTTCGGGGAGCTGTCTAGATCATATTTTTGGGCGTTTAGTAATGTTGCACTCAATGAGTGCGTAAAATGTGTCTTTGATTTGAAAATTACTTATCACTGTATGACGGGACTCTTAGTACCAAACTTAGAAACTAGAGCTTGTTGATCTTCTAATTCCACTCAAAGTAGAGTGAAAGTTGACTTTAGTAGTCTAAAAATAATTTACGCTATGAGTCTTGGGAAGATGTTTATGCTTCTAGCGATTCGTCTACCACTTATACAATCTTCATTCATTCTCTTAAGCAACATATCTTATCCTGTTCCTCATTTCTCCCTTCCAAAAAATTAGTTAAAAGACTTAAACCTTGGATATCTAGATTACTATTAAACAAAGTCATAGGTAAAAACAAACTCAGAATAAAGTGCAATAAGTATCCTGATAACCAGGGTCTAAAAAGAAGGTATAAGGAATTGTGTTTAGAATTAAAAAAAGAGATTCCTATTTGCCGCGATAACTATTACCGTGCTCAATTCATCTCTGCACAGGGAAATTTGAAAAATGAATGGCGAGTAGTAAATAGCTTACTGAATAAATCCACGGCTTCTAAAAAACCTACTGTTTTACTTGTTGATAACTCTGAAGTATATGACAAACTCGCTATTGCTGATACTTTTAATTGTTATTTTGCTAATGTTGGCTGCAGTCAACAACCGAGTCCCGTCCAATCGATTTGTTGTGCTTGTCCTTCCATTTGTGGACGTGCTGAACCGTTAAATAGTAGTAGTTTTGTTTTTCAGCCCATAACTTCTCTTGAAATCTTGAAAGTTATTGGTACTTTACCTAATTCGACTTCATGCGGAACTGATGGTATTTCAAATTGTATACTTAAAAAAATTGCATGTTTCATAGTGGATGTCTTGGCAATTGTTTTTAATCGTTGCGTGTTTGAAGGTGTCTTTCTTGAAGGTCTTAAATGTGCAGATGTCATTCCTTTACTCAAAAAAGGTTCCACTGCAGAAATCGGTAACTACAGGCCTATCTCACTTCTTTCTGTTTTTAGTAAATTTTTTGAAAAACTAATGAAAAATAGAATAGTGAGTTTTTTAGAGAAAACTAAGTTTTTCAATCCAGTTCAATTTGGTTTTCAAAGAGGCAAATCAACGGAAGATGCGCTCTTACAGTTTTGCTCCCAAATAATGTCGCACCTTGATGGGAAAAAATTTACGGCTGGTTTATTTATTGACATTACCAAAGCATTCGACATGGTCAACCATAATTTCTTGTTGAGGAAACTGTAAAAAGCTGGATTTCGTGGTTTCATGCTCCACTGGTTTAGGTCGTATCTTGAAAACAGGTCGCAAAGAGTGAAGATAGATGATATTAGGAGCGATATAATGTTCTTTAACCTCGGTGTTCCTCAAGGCTCCGTTTTAGGTCCAATTCTGTTTTTGGTCTATGTCAATTCACTCTTTGCTCTTAGTTTTAAGGGTTCACCAACAGCTTTTGCTGATGACATTGGTTTCACTTATGGCTTAAACAGTCCTTTAGACCTAGTTTCTGATGTTAATTGGGATCTAAGTTTATTGAGACACTGGTTTGCTGAACATAATTTAGTAATAAGCTCGAAAACTAAGATAATGTTCTTCGGCTTATCTTCTGCATACAACTTGGAAGCAAATGTGTACTTCCACGCACCTGAGTGTCTTAAATATATACTGTCTAATTGCTATTGTTCCTCTGGTTTTTCCTCTCCCTCTTTTTGTCATAATCTAACCTGTAGTGATAAGTGTTTCCAAGTAGAGGGTGTTGACGAATTTAAATATTTGGGGCTTACCCTTGATTCTAGGATGAGTTTTGCGAATCACGCTGATACTTTGAAAAAGTATTTCCGATGCACCCTTCGACATTTTTATTATCTGCGTAACTTATGCTCAACCAAGCTTTTAAGGATAATTTACTATGGTATTTTCCATTCCAAGTTGCAATATGGAATTGCTTGTTGGGGGGGTGTGTATCGAAATAAAATACAACCACTGTTGATTTTGCAGAAAAATTTGTCGAAAATCTGGTAGACATTCTAGCTTTCCTTTGTTCTGTGCCCCGAAAATTCTTCCTGTTCGTCATTTGTATTGTTTTAAGGTGTTAAAAATTTTCTTTATGAAGTGTGGCAATCTTAATTTTCGTTTATTTTCTTGTTATAATCTTCGTGGAACCTTTCAAACTTTTTATCTGTACCCTATTTCCGAACCACTGCATATCGAAATTTTTTTTCAATTTTGTCGGTTATTTAATGAACTCCCTGAGTCAATCAGGGCAATAATAATAGCTGGAATATTTTTAAAAAGCGTAAAATTGTGGCTCTTCAGCTTTGATTATGTTGCGTTAGAATCTCGTATTTCTGATGTTTTGGCCTAATCTTCGTCTTCATTATTTCCATTCTCGTTTTGCATATTTTACAATTACTATAATTTTTATTTTTCAGTTTCTCGTATCTCCCTTTCCTTTGTGCAAAAGAAGAAGATAACTTTCCCTCTACTGATAAGGCATTGGAGCACTGCTCATAAGTTTGGAGATACGAATCAGGAGCCATCTGAATCCGATGTCTCCCATCTTTTTCCAGAAATCAGAGGGTATCTCGTCTGACCCAACTGCTTTTCTTTTTTGGGAGAATTTGACCGTATTCCTAACTTCTTCGGCAGTAATGTCGGATACTTCGTCGTGGTTAGGAGCGGCTCTTGGAAAGGGGAAACTGTTCGTTCAGAAGTCTTTCACAATTCTGTCGCCATCTGTGGAGAATTTTGTCGTCTTCCACAAGAAACTGGCCTTGAGTATTGGTAATGAACTTTGCGGAATGAATTTCCTGAGCATTTCTTCTTCTCTGGGCGGCTATTTTGAAGATAGTTGATCCCTTGTTCAAGTTGTTTTGTCGAAGCTCCTGGATAGCCTGGTTCCTATCAGACGCCGAAGACGATATTTCATCCAACTCCCGATAGAAACCTTCCATACATTTTGCTTGAAATTGGGCGCACTATTTCTTCGCGAGACCTTTGCAACATCTATATATTCCCGACATGTCCGTTCAAATCTCCGCCAACAAACAAAAGCTCTTCCTTTGGTATGTTTTTGATGTGGTTGTGAAAATCCAGCCAGAATGCATCTTTTTCTTTCTGTTCGCATCCAACTTGGGGAGCATGTGCGCTTACACATCTCACCCTGTATCACCAATTTGAGAGACATCAAACGGTCACTGGACTTTGAAATGGTCAAGATGTTGCCAAGTAGCTCTGCCGCGAGGATGATAGCCATTCCGTTTTTACCTTGTTCCGATCCATAGTAGAACATCTTGTAAGCTTTTGTCTTAACGTCCAAGAACACGGCGGATTCCCGGTGTTTCGCCATTTCGTTTCATCATTTCTTCAAGCTCGTAGCTGCGACCACTCATACTTCCAAGGCTCCAACTCGCAGCTCTTAGGTTACGCCTAAGTCGTTGCATCCCCCGGAAACCGAATAGCTTTGACCCGAGCATTACTGCTCGTCCCAGGATCGCAGCCATGCGTAGCATGGGTAGTGCTTTTCTTTTTGGCTTACTTTTCCATAATGCTAGGGTTTAAGCGTTTTTTTTTTTTTTGGTTTTGACACGTGCATGCTCCTGATTTATGATTTATGTTTGATCTTACTTTTACAACACCGGTGATCTCCAGTCATGTCAACCCATGGATTCGCATGCACACTTGCGGGACAGTTTTAAGATGGTATATGTGTAGCTAGGCTCACCTGGATATTTTAAAAATTGCCTAGATGTGATTTTCCCCTTACTCGCCTTCTACGACAAGCGCTATGTATTTGTGGGGGGCGCTGCAGTGATATTCTTAACCCGTCCCTGCACGGGTTTGCTCTAAGCTAAACGTAATACTTAAAACTATGTCTTTCGACGTAAGCTAACTTAAATTTTATTTATTTCATCATTTTTTTTATTACTAATAACTAATCATTACTAAGAAAAATTTTGATTAAAAAAAAAAATTTAACTTAGTAAATTAACTTTTTTTTTGTTTGCTTATACATACAAATTCGGACATAGTGAAAAAACTAATTTTAGTGGGATAATTTTGGAGGTTTTAAAGACAATCAAGATCCATCTTTACCGAACGTTAATTTGTTAAAACACATTTCAGAAAAGTGCTTTAATACAAACGTTTTCAAATTGTTTTAAGTTTCATTGAATAAAACAGGTGAGTAAATGTGTTAGCATAATGATAGTTTTTATTGCTATTCGAGTGTATGATTTTTATTACAGGAAACAAGCTTCTCAAACTTCCGAGAACTGAAGATGTTAATACTTTGTAGTCCCTCCTTTTTTTTATTACGGTTTTTATCCGGTCGGGCATTGATGTAATCAGTCTGTGTAGAGTATCCAGTGCGATTTCCTCATACCACACTTTTTCAATGAATTTGTCCAACTCGGTTATTATCCGTGGCTTATTCTTCGCTACCTGTGCCTTAATTATGGACCAAAGCTTCTCAATCGGGTTCAGGTCAGGGCTGTATCCAGGCCACTCCAATATTGCAATACTATTCTCGGTTAGAAAATTTTTGAGCTGGAATAAAAAATGCATTTACAATAATAAAACTTTACGAACGTTTTGCTAATATTTTGGGGAAGATAAAAAAATGACACTTACCAATTTCGCGCGGAGACAAGCGACCATATTGCGAATGTCAATTATCAATCAATAATTATGGACCAAAGCTTCTCAATCGGGTTCAGGTCAGGGCTGTATCCAGGCCACTCCAATATTGCAATACTATTCTCGGTTAGAAAATTTTTGAGCTGGAATAAAAAATGCATTTACAATAATAAAACTTTACGAACGTTTTGCTAATATTTTGGGGAAGATAAAAAAATGACACTTACCAATTTCGCGCGGAGACAAGCGACCATATTGCGAATGTCAATTATCAATCAATTGACGATTGCAAATTTATCAATCGAAACAATTTTCGGTATTGTGTAACTCGTTTGATAAAATTTGTGGCTATTGTGAATAAATTGACTGTTGTGAATGAGACAGAATTTGACAGTTGTCAACAACAGACAATTCCGTTTGTTAACTTTTGTGCTGTGTGCAGCAGCAAATTTCTGTTTTGTGGAAATTGTTTAAATAAAATATTAAAATGAGTTCAGTTGAATTGGTTTTTTTCGATGATGAAGATGAACAGTCTTCAGCTTTTTTTGGGAACTTTCATTTCCATTTTATGTACCGGGACTCTGGTGTTCTGTATAAATGAAGGCAAGCCCTCTCAAACACCCGAATCTTTTCCAACAAGCCTGCTCCCACGTTCAACCACACGAGACATACAAATACGAGCATGGGCCGAATCAGTGATAGGCAAATACCCGGTAAATACCCTTTGAGGGTAAATACCCAGGGTATTTACCAAAACGGGTATTTATGTGGGTATTTATTTTAAATGAGAAAATGTGTTCATTGTGTGCTTTGTTTTTATTTAATTAGATTTAAAAAAGAAAAGGAACAATGTAAACAAAATAATCTTTAAATTTGAATTAATCTGAGTCGCTTAAATTAGATAGTAAACTTATTAAATGTTCGTCAATAGACATGCATTTTACTGATTCAGTAGATTTTGATGTGCTGGGTATGTTAGGATTGGATGAGTAACTGCAACTTGGTTTATTAACTTCTGATGTGCTGGGTATGTTGATATTTGTTGAACTGGAACCTGGTTCGGGTTTTTTTTTCTGCTACAGCTTGATGTGTTGTTTGTGCATGCAATTCAATGTTCCAATTATGAGATATGCACGTCAACTTGTCCGCCCGTTCGGTGGTAAGGCGATTTCGTTTTTTATTGTGAATCCAACTAAAAGTACTTAAAGAACGTTCTGTGGCTGCCGAAGTTACAACTGCTGATAAAATGCACGCTGCAACTTTGCTTAAATTTTTATTAGCACAAAGGCCTTTCCACCAAATCAATGGTTCCATGGAGGAAACATTTGACCAAATGAATTCGTTACTCCAAATGCCTTCTTTGGACCGATAAGGGACCAAATCGGTCATGACTTCAATTCCCATACTTTTGGAAACTTCATAAATAAATTCCATTGCTGTAATTTGGTCAGAAGCACTTAGATGGCATCCTTGATTTGATGGGTCAAGAAGAGCAGCGGCGAGATATATCGGTGATTCTGCGAATTCCATTCGGTCCTTAAATTTTTCGTTCAGATGTTTCATCTCTAAATCGTCTAGAAGTCGAACTTTATCGGTTCCTAATAAAATAGACATTGAATTTTCCAGTTCTTTTAGCACTTTATGGACTATGTGTATTAAACAATTATTAGATTCAAATTTCGTTATCCACACAAATATTGGCTTAATAATCTCAATTACAACAAGAATATTATTCCAAAAACAATCTTCATCCAGCAATGCAGTCTTAATGTCTCTAACAAGGGAGGAAGCGCTCGTTGACGGCCAATGTCTGTAAGCTGACTCTATTACTCACTAGGCTTTCTAAGGAGAAGACGTAGCTCCCGCACCGAGTTTTGCTTTGAAGTGTTAGGGAAATTTGTATGCCCTTTTCTTGATTTATTTTATTAAGGAACGCAGTAAGCACTTGACTATTTTTTATTGTTTTCACTATCACCGTTGCTTTTTCTATCACACTTTTACATTGCAACATAAATGCAATGTATGCGCTATGCAGCCCAGTGGAACAATATGATTGTAATTGTCTTTCAGTAAACGAAAAGCTTTCTGCATATTTGCGATATTGTATTGCTATCGCAGGAAGTTTCCACATTTTTTTATAATATTTAGCGGTGGCGTTTGGTGATTTCACTATTTCACTATTTATAATATTTTTTATGTCAGCCGGGCATTTAAAGCAGCTTATCAAATGTTCTGTTATTTTATTTATGTTTGGATAATAAGTCTTTCCGCAAAACTTGCATTTAGCCAATTTATCCATTTTATCGAAATATTTCCACACCACACTTTTATTTCTTCCCATATTAAATAAACTTTAATCACAAGAGAGAACACTGCACCAATTGCAATAATAAACTTATCTTTACTAACGTTTCTAAAACCAAAACAGAGATATATATACATATATAATCACTACAAAAGGGGTTATGTTTTATACCTATTTTATCACATCACTAAGTACCAAATGTATTGTAATAAAACCCATATATATATACATATACAGTGGTGGTCATTGAAATAGAGCCATTCTGTCTTACCCTTACATTCTACAAAAACCATAGTTAAAGAGATAGAACGACAAGAAAAAACTAGTGCAGCAAAACTTAAATATAATGTACTTTATTTAATTAGAAAGGAAGAGTAATTGATAGACGAAAAATAAAAAAAAAAATAAAAGTAGGATGGTCAATGAAAAAGAGCCTGGTCAATGAAATAGAGCCAGTTTACCTTTTTGATATATCACGGGAAATAACTTTGCGTGAAAAGTTTTGTTGGAAGCTAATAATCAATATTTGGTTGCAAAACCTTTATTTTTGATGACTGCTTCACAACATCTCGGCATTGAGTCAACTAAAGACTGACATTGCTGGATGGAAATATCTGAAAATTCTTAATGTGATGCTTTCCAATTAATGTGATGCTTGCCAATTGCGGTCTTGAGTTCTTGCCATGAGTTCTCAATCGGATTTAGGTCGGGTGATTGAGCTGGCCAAGACATTACAGTCAGGTTATGATCCTCGAAGAACTTCTTTGCCTTTCTCGAAGTGTGTTTTAGATCATTATCCTGCTGAAATGTCCATCTTAAAGGCATGTTCTCCTCGGCATAAGGCAGCATCACAGTCTCAAGAATGTTGACATATTCATGTTGGTCCTTTATCCAGTATATTGGATAAATCCAATACCAGGAGAATGATCCCCAAAGCTTGATGTTTCCACCTCCATGTTTTACACATTTTTTTGTGTATTTCGGTGAAAATTCTTGATTCGGAGGACGTCTCACATATTTTCTGCCATCAGACCCGATTAAATTTATCTTTGTTTCGTCACTCCACAAAACATTTCTCCACTTTTTATTTGCTTCTGGCCCTGTCCATTGGAGGTGGTCATTTGCAAATTGTAAACGCGCCTTGACGTGTCGTTTACATAGGAGTGGAACCTTTCTCGCCACTCTACCATTGAGGTTAGACTCCTGCAGTCTTCGTCGAACAGTTCTTTCACTTATTGAAAGATCAAGCTCTGTTTTTATGTTGTGAGAAGACTTAAAGGGATCTGATTTCGCGGCACGAACAATTCTTCGATCGACTTGCAGTGTGGTTTTCCGCTTTGCACCTCGATTTTTCCACATTCTCCTTTGCTTTAAAGACGTTTTCCTCCATCTTTTTGGACCTCCTGATGATTTTAGCTATTTGCCGTTGAGATTTGCCTTCATTTCGCAATACCAAAATCTTTGCTCGCTCAGTAGAAGTACAATGACTTTTTCGACCCATAGCTATTAAAATTTGTTTCGAAAATAAAGCAAACTTAAATTGCTGAAGTAGATTTCTTAATTACCTTTTGAATTGACTTGATACGAAACGTTTTTAGAACACTTTGTAGTTAGCAAAAATCTAAAATCACTTCTGGCTCTATTTTTCTGACCACACCAAATTGACAATTTAACATAAAAATTCATTTTTCCACACAGCTGACAAACGATATAGCGGTAAATGTTTATGCTTGTATATGTTAACAATGTACAGAATCTGTCCGCTAGACGGCGACACCAAAAACTAAGAAGAAATTTGAAAAATGTAGGTTTTTCCTAGTAGCAGATAGATGGCTCTATTTCAATGACCACCACTGTATATCTACATACACACTGCAAAAGGGGTTATTTTTTTTATACCTAGTTTGGCACATCACTAATTACCAAATGTAATAAAAACCCATATTTGGGTGGGTAAATACCCGGTATTTACCCTTTGATAAATACCTACCGGGTAGGTATACCAAAATTGCCCATCACTAGGCCGAATGAGGACCATGTATCAGATTACAGAGCTGGTCAAAAAAATAGGTGTGTGCCCTTTTTTGCTAGTCACTCTGTTTTTCTTGCTAAATAACAGTTTTGTTGCCACCAAGAATTGCAACAAAATACATTTTCATGCAAACAACTGTTGTTCCCGTTACAATGGCACCAAGCTTATTGCAATCTTGGAGTGTACTGTTGAGTGGTTCATTTATTTGTGTTGCAATATCATTTTGTGTGTTCTGGAAGTTGGACATAAAAATAGGTGTGTATAAAATAATATCGCAAATTGTAACAATATTGTTTCTTAGAATGTATTTACTTTTGAGGTGAGTTCGTTTTAAGCATTTTATTATCTTTTAGCCATAGTTTTTTTTTTAATAGTCTTTTAATATGGGACGAAAAGCCCACTGCTCGTCGGAAGAAAAAGGTTGGTTCTACGACTAAGGGATGAGGGTAAAACCTATAAATTTATAGCGGAGGCCCTAGGAAGGTCCCAAAACTTTGTCACAAATGCCCTTAAGCTAACAAAAGTGCGCGAAAAAGAGGAAGAAATTCTGATGTAATAATTCCAAGATGACACTCATTTCTTGCAGTTGTAATTCCCTCTTATCCGTGATATTATCCGTCTCTTTCGTAGACATGAACTGTGGAGACTTAACCGCAGACACGAACCTCGAATGAAAGGACACTTCGTACCAAAATTCTGCCAGAATGAAAAGACACTTCGGAATGGGTTGCATAGTCGTAGGAGCGTAGTTATTATTATGCTACACTGCCCCCTCTTAGATGTGTTCGTCCCGAACAAGTGCATCCTCATTTCGGCCATTGTATCGACTCAGTCGGTCCACATGAACCACTTTCATTTTGGCCCTTGGTCCTCGCTGGATGCGGTAGACAACATCGTTGATGCGGGTTATTATTCTGTAGGGACCCTCCCAGTTCTGCTGCAACTTAGGTGATTTCCCCTTTTGGCGATGGGGATTATACAGCCACACTAGATCTCCTTCCTGGAATCCTGACGTTGTTGCCTTGGCATCATACCTGGTCTTCATGCGGTCGCTCGTTATCTTAATCTGGCTTCTGGTCCTTTGGTGTATGTCCCTAAGCCTTTCTCTAAGGTCCGCCACGTACTCTTCTTCATTTCTGGGCTCATTGGTAGGAGATCACCTCACTGGGTAAACGAGCTATTCCACCAAATAAGATTTCGAACGGCGTATGTCGAATAGTGCTATGCACTTCTACTACGGCACTTCTATAGGCCATCAAAAACAAGGGAATCTGCCGGTCCCAATCCCGTTGGTAGTCACATACGACCTTCGAGAGATGTTCGTCCAAAGTCCTATTGAAACGCTCCACCATACCGTCCGACTGTGGATGAAGCGGGGTTGTCCTTGTCTTTTTGATTCCGAGTAGTTGACACATCTCTTGGAATATTCTTGACTCGAAGTTCCGCCCTTGGTCAGAATGCAATTCCAAGGGCACACCGAATCTGCTAACCCAATTGTAGACGATCTGCTCCGCCACGGTTCTGGCTTCCTGGTTAGGGATCGGAAACGCTTCCGGCCACTTACTGAAGTAGTCCATCACTACGAGTATATACCGATTACCATTGTCGGTTTCCGGAAAGGGCCCTGCGATGTCAATGGCGATTCGTTCGAAAGGTGCTCCCACGTTGTATTGGTGCATCTTACCTCGAGTTTTGATTCTCGGACCCTTGCTAGCCGTACACACGTCGCATTTTCTGCACCAGTCTTCGATATCTTCCTTCGCTTTTAACCAATAAAAACGTTCTCGTACCTTTTCTAGCGTCTTATTCACTCCCAAGTGGCCTCCGGACGCCCCGCCAGAGTAATCGTAAGACGAACTTCTCCAAACACCTTCGCCATTTCCCCTGTTGCAGTCTTCAGGCAGTAGCTGTTGGTGTTGTGCAGCCAGGAGCTTCTGACGATATCTCTTCTTACAATGGAGGCGGTGGCACCTGTGTCGATGGTGGCTACGCACTTCTTCTTGATTGGTGCCTCCACTGTCAGGCTCTTGTTACCCCGTTTGGTTTGCGAAACTTGAATGGTGGTCCTGGGGGCCTCGATTCCAGTAACCAACTTCTGCCCCGCGAAGTTGGTCCTTACGCATTTCCCGACTGCTGGTTTTGGGAAGTCTGACTGACAGGATGGATGTTATCACCGCCAGATGCTTCCTCTCTGCTTCTCCTACTTCCGCAATGTGAACAATTTCCTCGTCTAGGTGCACTTCTGCACTGCCGTTGTAGGTGTCCGGTTTGGTTGCAATTCCAGCAACGGATTTGACTTCCGCGAGCTCTGTCTTCATCCATGACGGCTGTTCTCTGGCATGAGCATTCCACGACGGACATTTCCCTGACACGGTGTATTCCCTGGTATGCTTGGTCCGCAGCCTTCGTTGACAAAGCGAATGCCAATGCCTCGGGGAGTGTTCGCTTTTCAGCCATCCTTACAGCCATTTGCAGTTGTCTGTCCTCTATGGCCTGAATAAAAGCTTCCACCGCCATTTCGTTGATAAGCTCCTCACCGGCTTTAGGGTATGAAAGATGGGCTAGTCGCTCTATATCCGCTTGCAACTGTTGGAGCGTTTCCCCCCTTTTCTGGACTCGACTACGCAGCTGAACCCTGTACACCTGCTGCATGTGTTCATCCCCAAACCGCATCTCGATAGCCTGAACCAGAGAGTCGTAGTTCTGCTGTTTATCTTCCGGGATGGTCTGCAAGAGCTCCGCAGCTGGACCCCTCAGTGCAAGCGTGAGTGCAATAGACTTCTCTTCATCGTCCCAGCTATTGGTCATTGCGGCCGCTTCGAATTGCCTCTTATAAATTGGCCATGATGTTTGACCATCGAAGATAGGAGGCTGCATCTCCTTTCTTCTCAGACCGTCAGTGGAATATTCCCGTGCTTCTGTCTCTTCACGTTGCTGAGCTCCTTAGCAAGATTTTCTACTTTTTCAAACTGAGTCTCTATCTTCCCGAACTGAGTTTCATGTTTCTCAAAATTTTCATCGAATCTAGTTTCGACTTTTTCGAGTTGCGTCTCGACCTTCTCGATTTTCTCTTCCATCACTTCGAATTTGGATTCCAAGTTCTTGTTTTGCTCATCAAGTTTACTTTCCAGAGCATCTAGAGAATTCTTTTGTTCGTCCATCTTAAGTTCTAGAGAATTCTTTTGTTCGTCCATTGCTTTCTTTTGTTCGTCCATGACTAACTTAAGTTGCAGGAGCAGACTTGTTATACCCGGGTCGGCTGCTGTACTTGCTGGTTCCTCTTCCACGTCAAATTCTACGTCGTGCGGATTTTCACCTTCCTGCGTTACTGCTTCTTCCAGACGAATCAGCAGGGCATCTTTTCCCCCAGTTGTGTCGAGGTTCCGCTTACTGAGTTCTGCCTTTAGTTGAGTTATAGTTAGTTTTCCCAATTTGCGACCCATTTTGCGCAACTAATTAACTCAACACAGAAATCGTTTTTTTTTTTTTTTTTTGCTTGTGCAATTTCACACCACGGAAATAGTTATTCACAGAATAAGTTTTATCCCGCTTCTGACACCAATGTAATATGCGAGCTACAGCTCGAGTAGATAAAACAATTATTCTGTGAAATTATTTCTTTATTTTCTACTCTATAGAACAATTCAAGTTCACACTATACTATTCTTCGCAAATTCTTTTCTTACAAGGTCTCTTTCCTCTCAAATCACTTTATCTCCTTTCAATTACTTAATTCACAAATCCAAACTAATTACTTTTTCTTGTTCACTCTCAACTTCCAATTTATCACCAAATTACAACTTCGCCCATTATCACTTTTCCAATCTCTTCGCCACGGTTCTAAACCAACTGTGTCTTTTTTTTGATCGCTATCTGTCCTTATATAGCAGAAGTTTCTGATAGCCAGAAACTTCTAGCAAATTCTTCGACCACTGGAACAAGGGAAATAATTCTTGCAGTTATAATTCCCTTTTATCCCTGATATTATTCGTCTCTTTCGTTGACATGAGCTGTGGAGACTTCGTCCCAGACACGAACCTCGAATGAAAGGACAGTTCGAACCAAAATTCTGCCAGAATGGAAAGTCACTTCGGAATTTGCTGCATAGACATAGGAGCGTAGTTATTATTATGCTACAATATAAATAGATGATGCTCTGGCCAGAGCCGAAGGTGCATTTGCCCTTACAAAGAGACTTTTTTATAGCAAGGAACTCGATGCAAGGGTAAAGATACACAGCTGGTCAAAATAATAAGTGTGAGGAAATCTTATAAACTCATTTTTTTTAATATTTACTTCAGTTAGTTGTAGTTTTTTACAGGTATACTAATAAAATTAACATAATGTAGCATAATAATAACTACGCTCCTACGACTATGCAACCCATTCCGAAGCGTCTTTTCATTCTGGCAGAATTTTGGCCCGAAGTGTCCTTTCATTCGAGGTTCGTGTCTGCGGTTAAGTCTCCACAGTTCATGTCTACGAAAGAGACAGATAATATCACGGATAAGAGGGAATTATAACCGCAAGAAATGAGTGTCATCTTGGAATTATTACATCAGAATTTTTCTTGTTCCACTGGTCGAAGAATTTGCTAGAAGTTTCTGGCTATCAGAAACTTCTGCTATATAAGGACAGATGGCGATCAAAAAAAAGACACAGTTGGTTTAGAACCGTGGCGAAGAGATTGGAAAAGTGATAATGGGCGAAGTTGTAATTTGGTGATAAATTGAAAGTTGAGAGTGAACAAGAAAAAGTAATTAGTTTGGATTTGTGAATTAAGTAATTGAAAGGAGATAAAGTGATTTGAGAGGAAAGAGACCTTGTAAGAAAAGAATTTGCGAAGAATAGTATAGTGTGAACTTGAATTGTTCTATAGAGTAGAAAATAAAGAAATAATTTCACAGAATAATTGTTTTATCTACTCGAGCCGTAGCTCGCATATTACATTGGTGTCAGAAGCGGGATAAAACTTATTCTGTGAATAACTATTTCCGTGGTGTGAAATTGCACAAGCAAAAAAAAAAACAAAAAACCATTTCTGTGTTGAGTTAATTAGTTGCGCAAAATGGGTCGCAAATTGGGAAAACTAACTATAACTCAACTAAAGGCAGAACTCAGCGGAACCTCGACACAACTGGGGGAAAAGATGCCCTGCTGATTCGTCTGGAAGAAGCAGTAACGCAGGAAGGTGAAAATCCGCACGACGTAGAATTTGACGTGGAAGAGGAACCAGCAAGTACAGCAGCCGACCCGGGTATAACAAGTCTGCTCCTGCAACTTAAGTTAGTTATGGACGAACAAAAGAAAGTAATGGACGAACAAAAGAATTCTCTAGAACTTAAGATGGACGAACAAAAGAATTCTCTAGATGCTCTGGAAAGTAAACTTGATGAGCAAAACAAGAACTTGGAATCCAAATTCGAAGTGATGGAAGAGAAAATCGAGAAGGTCGAGACGCAACTCGAGAAAGTCGAAACTAGATTCGATGAAAATTTTGAGAAACATGAAACTCAGTTTGGGAAGATAGAGACTCAGTTTGAAAAAGTAGAAAAGCAAGTCGAAAATCTTGCTAAGGAGCTCAGCAACGTGAAGAGACAGAAGCACGGGAATATTCCACTGACGGTCTGAGAAGAAAGGAGATGCAGCCTCCTATCTTCGATGGTCAAACATCATGGCCAATTTATAAGAGGCAATTCGAAGCGGCCGCAATGACCAATAGCTGGGACGATGAAGAGAAGTCTATTGCACTCACGCTTGCACTGAGGGGTCCAGCTGCGGAGCTCTTGCAGACCATCCCGGAAGATAAACAGCAGAACTACGACTCTCTGGTTCAGGCTATCGAGATGCGGTTTGGGGATGAACACATGCAGCAGGTGTACAGGGTTCAGCTGCGTAGTCGAGTCCAGAAAAGGGGGGAAACGCTCCAACAGTTGCAAGCGGATATAGAGCGACTAGCCCATCTTTCATACCCTAAAGCCGGTGAGGAGCTTATCAACGAAATGGCGGTGGAAGCTTTTATTCAGGCCATAGAGGACAGACAACTGCAAATGGCTGCAAGGATGGCTGAAAAGCGAACACTCCCCGAGGCATTGGCATTCGCTTTGTCAATGAAGGCTGCGGACCAAGCATACCAGGGAATACACCGTGTCAGGGAAATGTCCGTCGTGGAATGCTCATGCCAGAGAACAGCCGTCATGGATGAAGACAGAGCTCGCGGAAGTCAAATCCGTTGCTGGAATTGCAACCAAACCGGACACCTACAACGGCAGTGCAGAAGTGCACCTAGACGAGGAAATTGTTCACATTGCGGAAGTAGGAGAAGCAGAGAGGTGCTTCCTCTCTGGCGGTGATAACATCCATCCTGTCAGTCAGACTTCCCAAAACCAGCAGTCGGGAAATGCGTAAGGACCAACTTCGCGGGGCAGAAGTTGGTTACTGGAATCGAGGCCCCCAGGACAACCATTCAAGTTTCGCAAACCAAACGGGGTAACAAGAGCCTGATAGTGGAGGCAGAAGAAGTGCGTAGCCACCATCGACAGTGGTGCCACTGCCTCCATTGTAAGAAGAGATATCGTCAAAAGCTTCTGGCTGCACAACACCAACAGCTACTGCCTGAAGACTGCAACAGGGGAAATGGCGAAGGTATTTGGAGAAGTTCGTCTTACGATTACTCTGGCAGGACTGACGTTCTCCCATGCGTTTCTGGTGGCAGATATATGCGACGAGTGCATCATCGGAGTAGACTTCATGAAAGCAAATGAAGTAATCTTGGACATCGGGATGCAAGTACTGAGGTATCGAAATGTGGAGATTCCGATGGTGTACGGAAACGAGAATGCCGTAACTCTCAGGACAGTCATCAGCAAAGACGAAGTTTTGCCGCCGTCTTCAGAAACAATCATTTGGACGAAGCTGGAAGGTGATCTTGGGAGCCACCGATTCTACATAGTAGAACCAGACCCAGAGAAGCATTCTCAAGACTACATCGTGGGAAAGACGTTAGTCGAACCAAAGAACACCATGGTTCCAGTGAAAGTTTTGAACGCGAGACCACACACTGTCAAACTAAGGCGAGGGGAGGTGACTGGAAAATGCACGCCGATTACCGCCGTCGCAACAATATCTGAACGTGATGCTCCAAAACCTCTCCCATCACCTTGGACAGCGGAAGCGAGAGAGACGATTCTCCAGTCCAGTGAGCTGAATCAGGAGCAGCGAACTATGGCAGAGAATCTTATCAATGAGTACGCTGATGTATTTGCCTCACAGGACGGGAAATACGGCCGAACACACCTGGTACAACATCGAATAGACACTGGTGATACTAGACCAATTCGTCAGCCTGCTAGGCGCCTTCCATTGGCAAAGCAGACAGAAGTTGCAGAGATGGTGTCGGCAATGGAGAAAGAAGGTCTGATTGAAAGTTCCAAAAGTCCGTGGGCATCACCGGTTGTACTGGTTAAGAAGAAAGATGGCAGCACGCGGTTCTGCGTGGACTATCGGCAGCTCAATTACGTCACCAAGAAAGACAGCTACCCTCTGCCACGGATTGACGACACGCTAGACACACTATCAGGAGCCCGATGGTTTTCCACTCTCGACTTGAAGAGTGGCTACTGGCAGGTACAGATCCATCCAGAAGACCGGGAGAAAACCGCCTTCACCGCAGGAAACGGGCTATGGCAATTCACGGTAATGCCATTCGGGCTGTGCAATGCTCCGGCGACTTTCGAGCGATTGATGGAATGTGTCCTGCAAGGGTTAACATTGAAAACCTTTTTGGTATACTTGGATGATGTCATCGTCGTAGGAAAAACGTTTGCGCAACACCGAGACAATCTAAGGGATGTGTTTCAAAGGCTTCGAAGTGCCCACCTGAAGCTCAACCCCAAGAAGTGCGCCCTGTTTAGACCGGAAGTCAAGTACCTGGGACACATAATTTCAGCGAAAGGAGTGAGAACCGATCCAGAGAAGGTCGAAGCGGTGAAAAACTGGCCAGTCCCCAAAGACAAACACCAACTAAGGAGCTTCCTGGGCCTAGCCACCTACTACAGACGGTTCGTGAAGGATTTTGCCGGGATCGCAAAGAACCTGCACCAGTTGACGGAAAAGGGAAAACAATTCAAATGGTCAATTGAGTGCGAGAAGAGCTTCAAGACACTTAAACAACGGCTATGCGATGCCCCGATACTGGCTTACCCCACTCCCGGGGAAACGTTCGTTGTGGATGCAGATGCTAGTAATGTCGGGGTAGGAGCCGTACTCTCCCAGGTGCATGACGGCCAAGAGAAGGTGGTTGCGTACTTCAGCAAGGTGCTCTCTAAGCCAGAAAGGAACTACTGCGTGACAAGGCGGGAACTTCTAGCTTTGATCTTGGCTACGAAGCATTTTCACAAATACCTCTACGGGAGGAAGTTCGTTCTTCGCACAGACCATGCAGCCTTAAAATGGCTATTACAGTTCAAGGCTGCAAATCTACGACTACGAAATACAGCATCGTAAAGGAAAACTCCACTCTAATGCGGATGCACTGTCCCGGAGACCATGCAGAACGGATTGTAAACATTGTGCGCGTCAGGAAGAACGGGAGCTGGTTTCCATCCAAAGAATGAGAGCCGAACCTATCGCCGGCTGGAGCGTAGATGAGATCCGGAACGCTCAGAAGGAAGACCCGGATATCGAGCCGATTCTGGCCTGGAAGGAGAACATGGAGAAACCGGATCATCAGGACATCTCTCACAGAAGCCCGACCTTAAAGGCATATTTTGCGAAGTGGGACTCCCTCCATGTCCAAGAAGGTGTTCTGAGAAGAAAATGGGAATCCTCCGACGGAAAGTCGTTTGTAATGCAGCTTGTCGTACCGCGGACGAGGGTCAAGGAGGTGTTACAGGAAATGCATGGCGGGGCGACCGGAGGCCACTTGGGAGTGAATAAGACGCTAGAAAAGGTACGAGAACGTTTTTATTGGTTAAAAGCGAAGGAAGATATCGAAAACTGGTGCAGAAAATGCGACGTGTGTGCAGCTAGCAAGGGTCCGAGAATCAAAACTCGAGGTAAGATGCACCAATACAACGTGGGAGCACCTTTCGAACGAATCGCCATCGACATCGCAGGGCCCTTTCCGGAAACCGACAATGGTAATCGGTATATACTCGTAGTGATGGACTACTTCAGTAAGTGGCCGGAAGCGTTTCCGATCCCTAACCAGAAAGCCAGAACCGTGGCGGAGCAGATCGTCTACAATTGGGTTAGCAGATTCGGTGTGCCCTTGGAATTGCATTCTGACCAAGGGCGGAACTTCGAGTCAAGAATCTTCCAAGAGATGTGTCAACTACTCGGAATCAAAAAGACAAGGACAACCCCGCTTCATCCACAGTCGGACGGTATGGTGGAGCGTTTCAATAGGACTTTGGACGAACATCTCTCGAAGGTCGTAGGTGACTACCAACGGGATTGGGACCGGCAGATTCCCTTGTTTTTGATGGCCTATAGAAGTGCCGTGCATAGCACTACTCGACATACGCCGTTCGAAATCTTATTTGGTGGAATAGCTCGTTTACCCAGTGAGGTGAAATTTGGATCTCCTACCAATGAGCCCAGAAATGAAGAAGAGTACGTGGCGGACCTTAGGGAAAGGCTTAGGGACATACACCAAAGGACCAGAAGCCAGATTAAGATGACGAGCGACCGCATGAAGACCAGGTATGATGCCAAGGCAACAACGTCAGGATTCCAGGAAGGAGATCTGGTGTGGCTGTATAATCCCCATCGCCAAAAGGGGAAATCACCTAAATTACAGCGGAACTGGGAAGGTCCCTACAGAATAGTAACCCGCATCAACGATGTTGTCTACCGCATCCAGCGAGGACCGAGGGCCAAAATGAAAGTGGTTCATGTGGACCGACTGAGTCGATACAATGGCCGAAATGAGGATGCACTTGTTCGGGACGAACACGTCTAAGAGGGGGGCAGTGTAGCATAATAATAACTACGCTCCTATGTCTATGCAGCAAATTCCGAAGTGACTTTCCATTCTGTCAGAATTTTGGTTCGAACTGTCCTTTCATTCGAGGTTCGTGTCTGGGACGAAGTCTCCACAGCTCATGTCAACGAAAGAGACGAATAATATCAGGGATAAAAGGGAATTATAACTGCAAGAATTATTTCCCTTGTTCCAGTGGTCGAAGAATTTGCTAGAAGTTTCTGGCTATCAGAAACTTCTGCTATATAAGGACAGATGGCGATCAAAAAAAAGACACAGTTGGTTTAGAACCGTGGCGAAGAGATTGGAAAAGTGATAATGGGCGAAGTTGTAATTTGGTGATAAATTGAAAGTTGAGAGTGAACAAGAAAAAGTAATTAGTTTGGATTTGTGAATTAAGTAATTGAAAGGAGATAAAGTGATTTGAGAGGAAAGAGACCTTGTAAGAAAAGAATTTGCGAAGAATAGTATAGTGTGAACTTGAATTGTTCTATAGAGTAGAAAATAAAGAAATAATTTCACAGAATAATTGTTTTATCTACTCGAGCCGTAGCTCGCATATTACAATATGTTTGTTAAAATATAGATATTGATCTGACCAGGGCTGCAGGTATCTAACTACACTTCGACTAGTTGCCTTCCATGCGGTACCATGATGTAGAACTTTCGCCAATTCTTTCTGGTATCCCTTGAGGCCCCAGACTGATCTTCAACTTCCAGTCATCGCAATATCGTTGAATCTTGTCGAAGTCACGTTGCAAGAGAAGTGCAACGACCTCTATTTTTGGTCCTGATCTGTGCCGATCAAGTTGTCTGCGTACGCTATAGTGAAGTGATCCTATGAGATCGCTTGTATAAATGTTGAAAAGGATCGGTAAATTCACCGCTCCTTGTTGCAGACCGTTTTTAATTTGAAAAGTTCCAGTAGAAGTTACATTGCCTTTTTTTGAGAATGAACTGTCTACTGGTAAACATGTTGTAAAGTATGTACAGCAGAGGTTTGCTTATGCCCAGCCTATTCAGCTTGTAGAAGAGTCCCTCTAACCATACGGTGTCGAAGGCCTTCTCCAAGTCAATCAGGCAATCACCCGCGCATTGGTTCTTGTTTCATTGGATATCCGATACCAGTTTAGACGCGGCATGTATTGTATCATGCCCCACCTTAAAACCTAAATTGGTTATCCGGAATTATTTTGTTGTCCTCAGTTCACTTAATCAGGGCTGTATTAATTACTTTTGGATTGGACGTGTCCGTACCATTTTGAGGATAGGCTGGATAACTGCTGTTTTCCAATGCGCTGGATAATGTGCATGGGTGAATTCGTAAATGCAAGATTTGCAAAGCATACTACTGCAAAGCATGTGCAAAAAAGCAGTTGAAACGTCAAAAGCATATGATTGCTTTGCAAACTTAAGAAGTTTACGAACTACTTATTTTTCTTGTTATGTCTTGTGTAGCCCTACATAATCAAATTACACGTAATCAAGGTGTTTCCGCCGAGTATGATGAACAATTATCGGTCGAGGAGAGAAGGCCACTAGTTCAACGAATCACATCGGGAGCAGAGAGACATTCAAATGGAACTTACAATCAAGCCCAAGATAGAAGAAACTCGATTATGATGCTTATATCAGCATAACAAATAAAAGGTATTAAACAGAAAAATAAACAAATTCAGTTTCAGTATTAAAAAATAACAATAAAAAAGAACATTGAAAAAAAAAAAAAAATAATAATAATTCAGTCGCTTGGTTTGAGTTGCTCTTCCTTACAACATCTTATCCAATGCCTCTTTTATACCTCGTATTACTTCTATCCGTTGTGCCTCTATTTCCATTTGATCTTTATGGCGTTTTTTTTCTTCTTCAGCTTCCTCTTTTCATTTTTTACGGACTTGAAGCGTTTAGGCCTCACTAGTTGTGGCTGAGACGATGACGATGCGATTGCCTCTAAATTTTCTTTGATTTCAGACTCACCGGATGTGGATTCCTCCAAAGTTGACGCTAAATTATTTCTCGGCGAATCGATGAAACGCTTCGTTCCATAAATTTCATGAAACAGATCAAAATATTCCCATCGTGTTGCGTCTCGACCAGATTGAGAGTTTCTTTGCTTTATCCTTCTGTACGTGAGAAGAAGATTATTCCATTTTCGTAGAATTTCATCCTTCCTAAGTGGAAACGCTGGTGATGTCTTTAGTATGTCGTCCAAAACCTTTGTCCAAATGCTGGCCCTCTTCCGTTTGCCCGAACAAAAGTCCTGTTCATACTTTAGGCGCACGGTAATAAGCAGTTTTGTTTCAGGTCCTGTCCAGTTGTTTAAAGGTCTGAAAAAAGTGTATAAAATGTTTATATATATAATATGTAACTATTTGTTGAAAATTATATTGAAACAGTATTATTGCTATTATATTACATATATCTTTCCCTTTCTACACACACATATGAAAGTTTTAACTACACTAACTAAGAACCTACTTTTTTTTGCTCTCGCTTTTTACTTTTGAGTCAGTCACTTTTTGTAATTCATACGAAGCGGACTAATAAACTTTATATTTCTCAAGTTTAAGTCTAGGACTTTCTTTCTTAAAGTTTTCATCCGGGAATTTCGCAGGTTTTTCTTCACTATTCTTTATTTGTTTTTTACTTACTTCTCTTCGGTGCAATTCATTTTTCCCAAAAATAAATTTCTTTCTTTACACGAAACAACATACACAAAAAGTAAATGAAAGTGAACAATATTTTTTTGACAACTGCACAGATGCGCCTGCTTTTGCACAAGAAAACTAGGTCCATTGCGATTAAGAACTGTTTGCTTTGCAGTTTTTTTTTTTTTGTTTGCGTTTATGGACAACGTGCTTTGCACATTTTGCGCTAAATATGCGTTTACGAATTCACCCCATTATTCAATGCATTGTTAAACAGAGTGGTGTAAATGTCTACCGCTTCTAGAGGGAGATGTCGAAGCACAATGTTCGATACTCCGTCGATTCCCACATCGTCCTCAATGAATCGAAGATCACTTGGAGCTCCACCTTCGATATGTGTGGGGGATGTAATGGGCAAATGGTATCATTCACCTTGTACACTTCCTGGAAAGTTGCGTCTGTAGCCTCTTGTCTCTTATTATCCTCTACTGTGTTATTTGGATCTATACCTCCTGTTATCAGTATTCGTCCATTGTTCGTCGTTCGGTGGATCTTAAGACGCGGAAGGTCTTTTGATTGTTCCTCCGAAATATTTTATTTATTTGCGGGAACATACTCGGATTGTTGGCTTTTACAGCCAGAATTTTGTTGTTTCAATGCAAATTCACAGAAAGTCAGTAGTTTTCCCTGATTAATTTCTGGAGGTTTTGAATCAAAAACTTCAGGGCCCTAACCTCCGAGTTTTGTCTGTCAGTAAACTGTCTGCACAAGGTTTTTAGTCTCGACAGCAGTCGAGATATCGTACTGTCCATAGTTCGTTTAATTGTCTCGTCCATTTCTTTAAGGTACCAGTCAATCTCCTCTGTTGATTACACAACATGAAAACGCACTTTCTTTAGTTTATTGAAGTTGATTAAAATACAGCGACAATAGCAGCACTAAAAGAATTAGTACTTGGTTACTTTAAAGCAAAGAACAGAATGAAAAACAAAATGGACATTTGTATGAAAACGTTTAAAATAAGACAGAGAAAGACTATGTTAAAAATGGAAAGAAATAGTATCTTGAATCGCGGGCATGTGCGAATCGTTGATCATCTTAAGTACCCATTACATCAGCAACATTTCTCCCCCCCAGCAAGGGAGCTCCATCATCTGCTGCCTTGGTTTCGATTCTACAACTGATGTCTAAGACTGCAAGCTTTGCCACTGGTCGCTCATACATCCCAGTTGTCGTCTTCACCGTCGCTCTCCTCACCTGACCATCTTGGGAGTGATGGTACTGACAACGACCCCCTTGAGCCAGGTACACCTCGGTAGATTTTCATCGATGATGTGTACCACATCGCCTGCTTTTATTGGTTTGACCTTCTCAAACCATTTCGTTCTTCTTGTAAGTGTGAGGAGGTACTCACGTATCCATCGCTTCCAAAAGACATTTGCTACCTGCTGCGCCTTCCTCCAGTCTTTGCGCGACAATAAGTCTCTTATTCCTGCTTGACGATTGAAGAAGAAAATGATTGGGTGTTAACGCTTCGTCGTCATCAGGTCCCAATGTAACGTACGTTAGCGGGCGTAAGTTGACCACAGCTTCTATTTCGACTAACGCAGACTGGAACGTCTCATCATTCAGGCACTTGTCCGCCATGACTTCCTTCAGGACCTTCTTCACCGTACCAATGAGTCGTTCCCAACTGCCACCCATGTGCGGTGCGGCTGGGGTATTGAAAAACCACTTCGTTCTCGTAGTTGTAAATTTGTGCTCAACTGCCTCTTGTTGACCAGCTGGAATTGTTCCCTCAACTCCTTTTCGGCGCTCACAAAATTAGTTCCGTTGTCCGAATAAAACTTGGACGGTGTTCCTCTTCTCGCAATGAATCGTTGTATACTCAGTATACAGGAGTCGATCGACAACGAAATCGCCACTTCGAGATGAATCGCTGGGCTGGTGAGGCAGGTGAATAAAACTCATCACTGCTTCATTTGACTCCTGCCGACAGTAACCAACATCGGGCCAAAGTAGTCAACACCAACAAACGTAAAAGGCCTTCGAAACACTCCAAGCCTGGCATGGGGTAGTTGTGCCATCTGAGGAATGCTGGGAGTGGCATCCTTTATACAGCAGCGACGACAATGTATTCTAACTGTTCCTACTAAGGTTCGCAAAGCAGGAATAAAATATTGTTGCCTGACCTCGTTAAAAAGGTGTCTAAAATGCCTGTGACGGAAATCGACAATAAGAAAACTCACCCTGTTTTTCCTGGCTAGAAATACTGATCGTCTGGTATCTTCGTCGACAAACTCGGCATAGTCAACTCGTCCTTCAAGTCGCAGGACTCCATCATTATCAATATATGGGTTCAGTTTATGAATTTGACTGGCTTTCGGAATCGGCTTACCCTTCTTCAGTATTGCCAACTCGTCAGCATACTCTGCCCATTGTGCCATTCTCCATAAGATCACCTCCGCCTTTTTCAACTCCTCCGGTTGAATAAGACCGCTTGCCAAATCATCAGCTTTTTCTAACGTCAACGCCTCTAACCCGCTCAGTTTAGAGGCGTTGACGATCCGAAGCATTAGCTTTCGCCCTTTTTTTAAGATTTTGGCAATAACGGACGATCCATGCGACTACTCGCTGAAGTCGTTCCCAGGTGGAAAAACGATCAAAATCCACCACCAGTGCCTGGATGCCATTTTCCATTCGGCTTACGCTGTCCGACATCACCAACACGTACTTTGCTCGCAGTTCCTCTTCACAGACTTTTCTTTGCCTCGATTTGATTTCCTCAGGCCAAATCTCCTCCGGCTGGAGCAAAAAACTAGGTGCAGCAAACCACCTGCTGTCCTTGTCAAAACAAGGTTCCTTCGGCCATTTCGTCGTTTCGTCCGCGACGTTCAGATTGGTGGGTATCCACGTTTGTCTTCTCATGTATTTCCCAGATACGAAACATTACGAAGGGTTTGTACATTTTTGAATCCGAACGCAACCAGTGCAATACGGTCTTCGAATCTGTCCAGAAAAACTTCTTATTGATCCTGAACCCATTACCCTTTACAATCGCCTTGGCGAGCCGTGAGCCAATCAGCGCTGCCTGGAGCTCCAACCTGGGAATGGACACTGGGAGCAATGGGGATACCTTGTTTTTAGCTCCCACCGGTGCACATTCTGTTGCATGACGATCGGAGTACCTTAGATACGCCACCGCCGCCATAGCTTCCTCACTGGCGTTCACCAATACGTGCAGTTGCACCAAGGCATCATCTCTCGTTAACTTGTTGTAGCACCTTGGAATACGAACGAGTTCCACCTTCGTCAGCAGTCTACGCCATGACTCCCACTTAGTTGCTAAGGAGTCATCGATAACTTCATCCCAGTCTATATTCTTCCGCCACACATCTTGCAGGAGTACTTTGATTCTCACCAGGTAGAAAGCCAAAAACTCTAGAGGATCAAAGATAGACATTAAAATCCTGAGTAACTCACGCTTTGTTGGCAATCTCGCTGCAGACAAAATATCCTTTTGTGTCTTGATGAATCGCAAAGAAAATGTGAAAACGTCTTCGGTCGGCTTCCACCACAGACCCAAGACCTTAGCAATATTGTTTTCGTTGCCACAGTCTATTGTCCGATCTTCACTTTGAACGGAATGTCCAAGATCCTGAAGCACCTTCGAAGAGTTCGACATCCAGCTCTTCATTCGAAAACCAGATTTGGAATGTATCTCTCGTACCTCGCAGGCCAATTTCACAGCATCTTAAACTGTGGCTACGCTGTTCAGGAGATCGTCCATGTAATGATGCTTTACAATACTTTCCATCGCCCGTGGATACTTCTCGGAAAATTCTGCTGCGTTCGTGTTCTTGACATATAAAGCGATGCTCGGGGAACAAGAAGCACCAAACGTGAGTACTTCCATCTGGTAGATGTCTGGCTTGCGATCACTTTCACCATCGCGCCAGAGGAACCTTTGTGCGCACTGATCCCCCTTGCGCACACGATCTTGGAGGAACATTTCCTCTATGTCCCCAGTAATGGCCACCTTATTCGACCGAAAACCAAAAAAGACTTCAGGAAGCTCCTTGAGTTGGTCGGGACCTTTTAGCAGCATCTTGTTCAACGAAACACCTTATGCTGAAGCCGCTGCGTCCCAAACCAACCGAACCTTGCCCGGCTTGTTTGGATTGGTTACGATGAACGTCGGCAAATACCAAGTGCTTGGTGATACTACATCTACCTCTTCTTTGCTGCATTTCCTTGCGTAGCCTTTCCGCACCAAATTGGCCACCTGTTGATTTACTTGGGAAATGACCGCAGGATCCGAACGTACCTTTCTCTCCAAGCAGCACAAGCGCTTAAGTGCCATTTGATAGCTGTTTGGCATTGAAAAGTTGTCGTGCCGCCATAGAAGGCCACACTCAAAGGCCCCGTCGATTCGCTTCGTTGTTGCTGCAAGTATCTTTTTCGCCTTCAAGTTCTCGCCTGATGCCGTCCGCACCTGAGCTCCACCACTGTCTTCCAGTGCGAAATGTTGTTTGACCAACTCATCATCATACTCGCAGATTTGGAAGTTTCCGTAAGGCTCTAAGTTGTTTTTACATCCACCGCTGAGGCACCATCGCAGCCTTGTCTAAAGCGCAATCGGTTGGTTGCATCTGCCATTTTGTACCTTCAGAGCCACTGCTGCCTTCTCATTATTAAGACCAATGAGAATGAGATGATGGTATCTCTCTAACAATTCTTTTGACACTGATTGCGACGGAAGGTCGGTTGAGCCGCTTCCTCGGGGACCTTTCCTTATCATTACCATGTGATGAAATCGCCAGCGATACTATCTCGGATTCTTTCTCACGACGAGTGGAATTGGCCATCCATCTGAGGCACAATGGTTTTAGAGTGCCATTCAGCCTGAGCTTCTTTGATACCGATTCCTCTAACAGGGTGAGTGAGGACCCGCTGTCCAAAAAGGCATAAGTACTAAGCTCCTTGCCATTGCCGTACAAAACCACCGGCAAAATTCTCAACAGCGTCCCCATGCCCCTGTCCTGCTGGTGAGAGTAACACGCTCCTATATCATTGCCGCCTCCAGAGTGCAGCAACCGATGAAGTTTCAATTTACAGCCTGCAACGCCACACTCCTTTATCCTGTTGCACTTAACTCGCCTCGAGTGTTTAAGACAACGATCGCAAAAGTGATCTTTCTGCAACCAGCTTTCGACGATCATAACTGCATACATAACACCTTGCTCTAGAGACCTCCTTTGCGTACTCTGAATCGGACCCTTTGTCCTTAGCGTGCGTATTAACATGCCCTGAGCGTTTGTCCACTTCACTGCAATCATCCGAATACCTGGTGACTGTTGCCGCCGCTTCTGCCTTCGTGAATATCCACTCACCGAAGCCCCTGATATTTCGCTCCAGATCGCTTGCCTTTGTGCTTATCGCCCACTCCAACTTCATGGCCGATGGCAGCTTATCAACCAACTTCTTCAGCAACATCGGATTACTGATGAGCTCCGACGCCCCCATGGTGGAACTCAAATTCCGAACCGCTAGCGCATACGAGATGACGGTTTCCAAACGCTCAATTTTCGGAGCCGGGAAATTCTCGACCTTCCTTATGAGTTCTTTGATGATGTGCTCCGGCCGACCAAACAGCATTTCAGTAGTAGATATAACCGCCGACACGGATCCAGGAAGCAATAACTGGCTACTCACAGCATCCAATGCTTTACCCTTTAAGACCCTCTGCAACCGTATCAAATTCTCGTCGTTGGAATAATTGCACAACGTCGTGCTGTTGCGATAATTACTTATGAAGAGAGGCCATTCATCTACCCTGCCAGTAAACATAGGCAGCGCCTTTGACAAACCCTTTCTTGCTGCTACCTGGTTTTGTGTTAGTATAGCCGCATCAGCCTGGACTTCCGTTTTAGCGTTTTCAACCCAGTCCTTGGTGCGCCCACATCCTCCTTGACACTCCCGACCTTGGAGCGTAGCACCTCCGAATGCCCATTGCTTACAACGCTACCATCTTCGTCCTGTTGTTCCCTTAATTTGAGTAATTGGAATTTCTTTTCCAAGAACTCCTTTTCTTTTTGCTCCTTCTCCCTCATTAAACGGTTCTCCATCTCTTTTTGCTCCACCAGTCTGAGCAACTCGAGATCCAGAACCCGCCGGCTCCGGGAAGAAGTATTGCTGCGAACACTCCTGGCTGGTACAATAGTTACGTCAGCGACTGGCGTCGATGTGTCGCCTGCAGATCTACCGCTACTTGCGGCTGCCGTGCACTTCTTACAGAACCATCGTTGATTCTTCACCGAATCGTCGACTTCTGTACATCCATAGTGCAGCCAGGCCTTGCACCCATCATAACGTATCATGTTGTCCGCCGTGTTCTCCTCCGAGTAGATATCACCGTCTGGTTCTTTCGGCACACTTTTCGCAAAAACCAATAACTCGAACAACGTTCCGGACTACTACTACAGTCCTATTATACTGATTCTATTCTTTCTTTTAATTTTTTTAGAAATGTTGATTACACAACATGAAAACACACTTTCTTTAGTTTATTAAAGTTTATTAAAATACAGCGACAATAGCGGCACTAAAAAATTAGTACTTGATTACTTTAAAGCAAAGAACAGAATGAAAAACAAAATGGACATTCGTATGAAAACGTTTAAAATAAGACAGAGAAAGACTATGTTAAAGAAGGAAAGAAATAGTATCTTGAATCGCGGGCATGTTCGAATCGTTGATCATCTTATCTCGTTTCACAGATTCCTATTGGATGGTGGGTAGACCGAGTTAGAGGAGAGTACTCCTGTCAAAGTTCTGGAGAAGCGAGTGCAACGCGTCCTACTATAACTGTAGCAGTATGTTTGGACAAACTCTAATTTGTGCTTCTGGGATAGCGTTATTTCGCTAACCATAAGCACATCAGGGATTTGGTCTTCAAGCAACTTAAACAATACGGCTCTTCGCTCGATCCTAATCAGTGAATTCACATTCACCGCAAGGATTTTCTAGGATTGTTCCTCCATGTTCGTATCCATTACGACTGGAGGTGAGTTAGGCCCGGCAGAAGTGCGTAGTGCGCTCCGCCTGCTCATGTATCTGACGCTGAAGCTGACCCATCTGCCTTTGGATAGACAGCAAGATAGCCAGCAAATCAGTTTCAGCCTCTGGTGCTCTAGGCGCTGGGACCTGAGAAGCAACCTTCGGTTTTTTATGTTCCGCATTTCCCCGGTCTACCGCCATTTGGGCGTAGGTCACTTGGGGAGTCATGGATTGTGTTTGAATGGGAGCAGGTGGACGCTTCACTTCGACCTTTTGCTGCCGAACCAGATTTACTTTCTTAATATACTGGAACTTCGGATAACCCTAGTTTGCGGTGTGTCCCGAGTTCCTGCATAAAGCACACGAGAGCTGGCTTTTCTCTGCCACTCCATCCTTACCCAGAGTACATTCTTCTGCTATGTGTTTTTTTTCCACACTGAATGCATCAAGGCCCGAACCTTTGGCAGCTCATTTTTAATTTCTCCCATGCGACAACCTGGTAGTCTAGGATTTTGATACTCCTTAGACCATCCAGTTTGCCGTTGGGTGAGAGCTGAATTAGAAAGAATGGTAGTTTCCGCTTCTCTCTTTTGGGCCTAACTGTGGTAAATGGCTTGATCCCTACGAAATGGAGCTCGTCGCACATCTTCTCCTTATGTAGTTTAAGGAGCGTCTCCGGCTCAGTAGACGGCTCTATCCCCGTCACCAGGATGTTTTGCAGCTTTTCCCCCTTCTTGGTGAAAAGAAGAACTCCGTCGTCGTGTCCTTCAATAAATTTTTAATTTCTTTGTATTGCTCCATTGTATTACAGTGGATACCATGCCTATCTTCATTTAAACGCTTAATATAAAAGTTATTTGCTATAGCTGACTTACATTGTTTTTTTTTTTTTTCTTTTATAATCTGCGCGCGCCGAAGGGGATATGGATACCTTTAAACTGTTTCAGGGCACGGGCGTTAGGAAAAGGTGGAAGCAGAACAGAGGAGGAGCATGTGCACGTTGGCTTTGAATGTTTGAAGGTTATAGTGATGGGGAAATACAGAGCCTGGTAGATTATTCCACATTCGTGTCGTTCGGCTTATAAACGAATCCCTATATTTGACAGTACGACCGAAATTGGGTTTAAGGGTGAACTGATGTGCATTCGAAGCATGACGCGTATTGCGGATACAATTTTGAAGGGGAGGAATGCAACTGGCTATTTCGCTAGAGCATTTTTTTTATTAAAAAAAAAAAAACAAAACATAAAACAGGAAGAGACTCCGATGTTCAAGTGAATGTATGGAATTCAGAATGTCTCTATCGCCTATAAGTTTTAACGCGCGATTCTGTACCCTATCAACAATGTGCAGAACGGTCTTGGGTGCACCAGACCAGATATGGGCGTTGTATTCCAGCTTAGGGCGGATGAATGCCTTATAAATTGAGGCCAGATCAGACGGGGTAAAATATTTCTTGCACTGTTTAAGGAATCCTAGATATTTTGCAGCATTTTTGGCGACTTCGAATATGTGATCGTTCCATCGAAGATGGTTATTAATACACACACCGAGAATGGCAAGTCTTTCGGTTTCAATGATGCAGATACCATCCATGGATAATGGTTGAGGTTTTTGGTTTCTCTTGAGAGACAAAGCATTGTGTTTTGGAAGCATTAAATTCCATTCTGTTGATCGAACCCCATTTAATATGCTGCCCAGGTCGGAATTTAATGTGTTTAACATTCGTTGCCGTTCCCCTTCTACGGCCGAAGAGCAAGGACGTGAGTTAGGGAACGAATATGAAAAACTGAGGGTACTGGAAGGTAATTTCTAATCCATTGAAGAAGAGACTCATCGATGCCATATGCACGCATTTTCGACAAAAGAGCCTGATGCCAAACTCTGTCAAATGTATCTTGTTTCGCCGTAGTGATGGAGAGATTGGTTCCACTTCTCGGTGAGATATGCCATCAAATCACCAGTGGACCTGTTGTTATGAAAACCACACTGCCGGTCATTAAGGAGTTTTCGTGAATCGCGATATTTCATAAGCCGACGATTTATCTGCGTTTCCATGACCTTGGAAAGAAGGGACGTAAGTGCAATGGGTCGGTAATTGGACAGGAAGGAAGATTCGCCTTTTTAAGGGACGGGCTGGACAAATGCTGTTTTTCATCTACTCGGAAAGAGCCCTGAAAAGTAGGAAAGACAGAAAAGCTGACGCAGAAGTTTTGCCAGCGTAGAAGAACACCTCTTCAGGACTATGGGGGGTATACCATCTGGACCAGCAAATTTGTGTATGTTAAGACCTTTGAGCACTCCTGCAACTGTACGAGTGCGAAAGTGGACTTCTCCCTTGGAAAATTTGACGCTCCCAAATACAGGTGGAGTCAAAGCATTATCTGGCAGCGAGGAGTTCGCTGCAAAGTGTGCACCAAGCAGATTAGCTTTGTCTAAGGATATGGGCATTGCAAACTTTTCTGGCTTCTTTAAACTTCTTTCGGTTTTCCTCAGATTTGTGGGCTTTATAAGACCGAAAACTTCTTCTTTCAACCTTACATCTTTACAACTCTGGTCAAACCACGAGTTTGCCTTAGGTTTAATGCTCTTTATTCTGTTAGGAATAAAATCATTCAGCGTGGGGATGGCAGACGACGAGGTAGAATTTTTAATATTTTTGACCAATGACCAAAAATTTTTACTACCTTTGAGACATTGTAGGATTTTTTGCCTCAATTTTTGGTCATGTAAGAATTTTACACGTCGAATATGGGCATTGCAGACTTTTCTGGCTTCTTTAAACTTGTTTCAGTTTTCCTCAGATTTGTTGGCTTTATAAGACAGAAAACTTACTTCTTTCAACCTTACATCTTTACAACTCTGGTCAAACCACGAGTTTGTCTTAGGTTTAATGCTCTTTATTCTGTTAGGAATAAAGTCATTCATTAGTGTCAGTGATCATATCGGTTGCGGCATCCACGTCACTATCGAGGAAACATAGCGACCAGTTAAAACTCCTAAAGAAGCTATTAAGGCCACTCCAGTTAGCTTTCTCGTGTTGCCATACTTCTCTTTTAGGAGTTTTTTCTTTAACTGAGTGGTCGGAGTACGAGAATATAGCTGATACGATACTATGGTCAGACCGACCTACAGGTGCTAAAACATCAATAGTGTATTTATCAGGGTGCGAAGTAAGAAACAAGTCCAAAGTGTTGGCCGAATGACTTTCAATGTCCGGTATACGTGTAGGCTCATTTACTAGCTGAGTCAAATTGTTTACCTCAGCGAAAAATTCAACATACCTTCCTTCGGGTGTTGTTGAAGCCAATTCGAATTGTGTATATTTAAATCTCCCGCAATGACGATTTCAGTATGAGGGTACAAGGAGACAATTCGTGTGATGGAATCGGACAGCGCATCAAATTCGTCAAAAGTTGAGTTACTGTCCGCACTAGGGATTCTGTAAATAAAACAGTAGTGAATTGTTTGCTTACGGACGGTAAATTTTAGCCATTTGAAATTAAATTCCGGGTTGGAACAGTGGTCATACTGTGGTGGAACTTGGTAAGCAATATCACCAAGGATGTAAATGGCGAGGCCACGGTGGGGAAAGAATAATGCCACTAAGTTATATCCAGGCAGTTTCAAATCGGAAGATTCTTCCACTACCTGTGTTTCGCTTTGTGCCAAAACAGCTGATGTATGTTAATGGGTGTGGGCGTGGGCGTACATATCGAAAAAATTCATTCAAATCCCACGAATATTGATAAAATCGACCCTAAATTCCCTCATCACTACAACATAGAAACACAAAAAGACACAACTCTGACGTACTAAGCGAAGCTGTGAAATGAAGATCCAAAGAATAGTTTTCCAAAACAAACTGCCTCAGGTACTATGACCGAACGACAATTAGCTAAGGTCCACTAATCGGATAAACATTCACAGTCCGCTATGCATCAAATGTTAAACTCTCTCAATCATCGCAACTGGAAGTATGTACATACATAGCACGTACTCCAATCGCGATAACAAAGAAACACAACAGCGTGTGAGAGGGGGTGAAAGATGGGAAGCACCGGCACTGAATTATTTTTTTTTCCACTGCACTTTATAGCACTGGTTGTTTATTTATTTATTTTTCCACTGCACCACACTGAATGTAATTTGACACGCGCGAACAGTTTCAAAAGTATTTAGGTGTTATAAATTATATTAGGAACTTTATTCCCAATTTAGCCGAAATAAGTTATCCTTAAGAGATCTTTTAAACAAAGATTCAAAATTTGTATGGACTGAATCGCACAGTCAGGTCGTGGACCAAATAAAAAAAAGAGGTATGTAAAGCAGTCGCACTTGCACCATTTAATCCGGAAAGTCCAATTTTAATACAAAGTGATTCAAGTCAAAGTGGAATTGGTTGCTGTTAAGTTCAGGATAGTAGAATTGTGTTATTTGCTAGTAGAGCTCTATCAGAATGGGAAACAAGATATGCGCAAATCGAAAAGAATTATTGTCAGTCTTATTCACTGTAAAAAAGTTTCATTATTTGATATATGGACAAACGATTACAATCCAAAATGATCATAAACCATTGGCATATCTAATTAAAACATAAATACATAAGGTTCCTTCTAGTAAGCTACAAAAAATGTTAATGAAACTGTGGAAAAGGAACAAAGTAAAGAAGAAAAAAGTGTAATGGAAACAGTATTAAGTGTGGATGTTACGGAAAGCTCGGAAAACGAATTAGGCGTTGAAACGGGGAAAGATGAAAACTTAAAGAAAATTATGATGTTCTGTTTAGATGGCCGTCCAAAATCGAAAGAAAAATATAGTGATGA
Source organism: Pocota personata (assembly GCA_963082735.1). Lineage (NCBI taxonomy): Eukaryota > Metazoa > Arthropoda > Insecta > Diptera > Syrphidae > Pocota > Pocota personata. The sequence continues at coordinate 107,451,584 of OY720429.1, forward strand.
AATAAAACCATATTTAAAAAAAAAAAAGACTTGATATATTTGGGTGAATGAATTCTATTTTTCGGAAATTGTATAGTTATCCCAGATACAATGAAAAACAAAATTTTAAAGTTGCTTCATGAGAGTCGTTTTGGAATTTCTAAAACTAAAAAGCGGGCAAAGGAAATAATATTCTGGATTGGGATAGATAAAGACATTGAAAATATTGTAATGAGTTGCAATTTGTGTCAAACATTTCAAAATGGGTACCAAAAAGAGCCAATAAATACCTGTACTACCATGGCAAAAAATTGCTTGTAATATTGCGGAATATGGAAATGAAAATTACTTAGTTGTTATTTTTCAGAATGGATCGATGTAAGAAAGCTAAAAAATAAGTCGACAGCGGAAATTAAAAAACATTGGGCGGAGATGTTTGCTGAACATGGAATACCTAGAATTATAATTGCTGACAACAATCCATTCCCAGTTGTGGAGATCAAGGAATATTTACAAAGTTGGAATATTGAATTAAGAACTCACAGTTCACTATATCGAAAAGAAAATGCGCTGGCAGAAAGGGCAGTAGGGATCATTAAAGCAGTACTTAAGAAAAGTAAGACTCATGAGGATTTATGTATAGCACTACTTGAGTACCGAAACGGTCCAGTAAAAGACATGACATACTCACCTTCACAACTACTGAATAATAGACGTCTTCGTAGTAAATTACTGAGGTTTGGCAACCCTGGTCTGTGAAAAGTGAAAGTGACAATAGCGGAAGAGTTTAAAATAAAATTTAATAATTTAAAATAATTATTTAAAAGCGAGAGTGTATCTAATATAAATTTCAAGTTAATATTCGCATCAGAAACTCGAATACAGTTGAAATATTTAGTGGTTTGGTTGGAAGGCGATTGTTCGTTGTGACTTGACACATTTCCATCTGTGGAGGATTTTGGCGAATGGAAAGAACTTTGTACCCTATGAACGAACCTTGATCTCTACAATCAAAAACTAGAGCGGTTAACATCTGTGCTAGAAAACTGGAAAGCTCTTCTTAACTGCCAAACTTTAGGAATTCGGTTTGTGTCTTGAATACGTTTTCAATTGCCCATAAATATGCAACGAACACCTGCGAAAACAGTAGAGTCATCTACACCGCAGCAGATACCCAAAGCAAAGAGGAAGTTGGCAGAGATCTCACCACAAAACATGCCACTGGGTGGCCCAGTAGGTAATATGAATGTCAATGATCTCATGAACTTGATACAAAATTCGATGGCGGTACTTTTCGATGAGAAGCTTAAGAACTTACCAACAAAAGATGACATAGAAAAGGTTAAGACGCATGTTTATGACTTATCATCGAAAATATGTGTGCTAACAAATGAAAATCAAGCGCAAGTTGAGACACTAAAAGAGGATAGAGATAGCAATCAACGAATTATAATGCAGCACGAAGACCAAATAAAAAGTAGAAATCTCATATTTAAGGGCATCGAAACAGAAGAATCCGCGCAATTGAAGCTGTCAAAAAAGTGTGCAAAGAGAAGCTAAAAATAACAATGCCGATTGAAATTGAATATACCAAGAAAATGTTTGTTAACAATGGAAAGATGGCAGTGCTTGCAGGGATGAGGACGGAGAGTATGTCGCGGGAAGTACTGAAAAATACAAGAAACTTAAAGGGTATGTCTATCACAGGACCTGAATGGCGAACGGCAAATGCGCAAGAAGATTATGTTAACACTTAAACAGGATCTTTTATCTGTTAGCAAAACTCAGCTTATCAGCGTTCGTAACGATAGGATAAGAGTAAGTAACAAATGGTTTCACTGGAACAAAAATCAAGAGCTAGTCTGTGGACAACAAAAAGGAGAAGAGGTGCTGAAAAATATATATGAAGAGGTAATAAGTGGTATTAATTTCGAATATAAAAGTATTATGTCTAGAATAAACACAAAAAACTTGTAAATGTCTGTCGGAGAAAATGTCTCAAATAAGTAAGAGCACTGATAAAATTATTATACATAGCAAGAAAAACCTTAAAAATAATAACGAGGATAAAAATCCTTTGAGTGAGAATTTAAAAATACTTTCCTATAATATACATGGATTAGAAAATAAATATTTGTACCTAAGTTTCTTTGAATACGTTAAATCCTTTGAAATATTTTTTTTGTTAGAAACTCACGTCATAGAAGGTTTTGATATATTTTGGAAACCTGCCACTCGGAACAGCAGATTCGGTAGAGCTATTGGAGAATGTGTATATGGAATAAAAAAAGATCTGACCCGACGAGAAGTGCAGCATAGCTTTATAAGGGAAAGTGGAGTAGATTTAATTAAAATAATTACAAAACCTTTTACATTTACCTAGGTACCACTATACATTAGAGGAATTAATTGGGAAGCTGAGTTTGATGTGGTGAGAAAATATTTTATAGAACACGAAGTAGTTAACCCGGTGGTTATTGGAGACACTAATGTTAGGATAGGTGAATTACAGCAGACTATAGAGGACATCTGCAGAGAAGAGTTTAGGGCGAGCACTGACATAAGGCGTTCAAGAGACCTGGTAGTAAATGCTAAGGGACGTGAATACTTAGAATTTTGCAACGACAATGGACTGATAGTTCTTAATGGTTTCACGAAAGGAGATAAAGAAGGTGATTTTACTTTCATCAATAGTATTGGGGAATCTGTAAACGATATAGGCGCTATATCTCAAGATTTGTTGGTGTATGTCAGGGACTATCTTGTAGATAACAAACCATGGTCTGATCATTTACCTATCCAATTAATCTTAAAACTTGGAACATCTATTGGCAGCCGAAACCGAAACCTACAGCCGAAATTAGTGTGGAGGGAGGCCAACAAACAACAGTATCACACTAAATTGAATGAAAATCTGAATACTCTAAGAAACAGACAGGAAGTTATTGAGCTGAAAGACTTAAGTAACTTAATAAAAGCCTCGACTACAGGTCAACTTAATACTGCAGCGAATTTCACTGCGAAAAGTTAATGGTATGGTGTTAAATGCCACGCAGCAAGGAAAAAATCGTTTAAATTGTTGAATATATACAAAAGAACAATGAATATAGAAGACAAGATAAAATACTTAGAAGCAAATCAACATTATAAGGGTTTATGCAAGGAAAAAGAGATCACGTACTACCAGCAGATCAATTACAAAATTAATATGGTAAACCATAGCACAGAATGGTGGAAGCTGGCAAAGGAAATTAGAAACCAAAATTATCTGTCGAGCATTGAGATCCCAGCCACAGAGTTTAAGATTTATTTCCACTCCCTTTTAAATCCACCGCAATTGGCACATGACATGCAATATGCACCTATGCATATTGTAACATAATGTAGCATAATAACTACGCTCCAAAAGTATGCAACACATTCCGAAGTGTCTTTTCATTCGAGACGGATTATGTCTAAGACGACGTCGCGGAATTAAAAGAGAATTATAACCACAAGAGATTATTGGCTGCACCTGTCATCTTGGAATTATTACATCAGAATTTTCTTGTTCCAGTGGTCGAAGAATTTGCTAGAAGTTTCTGGCTATCAGAAATGCGACTATATAAGGACAGATGGCGATCGAGGCAGGGCAGTTGGTTTTCGAACCGCACGAAGAGATTGGAAAAGTGATAATCGGCGAAGTTGTAATTTTGTGATAAATTGAAAGTTAAGAGTTAACAAGAAGAAGTAATTAGTTTGGACTTGTGAATTAAGTAATTGGAATGAGATAAAGTGATTTGAGAAGAAAGAGACCTTGTAAGGAAAGAATTTGCGAAGAATAGTATATTGTGAACTTGAATTGTTCTATAGACTAGAAAATAAAGAAATAATCTCACAGAATAACGTTTTATTTACTCGAGCCGTAGCTCGCATATTACAATATTATAGATGAAGATCTGGATAAGCCTATATCAATGGAGGAGTTAAAACAGACTTTAGCCAGGGTCAAACTTAATAAAGCTCCAGGGGAAGATATTATATCATATGAATTTTTGAAAAATGCAACAAATGAGTTCTTAGACGTGCTTGTGAAATCTTATAATACAATTTTTGAGAGAGGCAAAGTAGATGACGCATTCATTACAAGTATAGTGTTTCCTATATTCAAAAAAGGCGACGCAAATCAAACCTGCAACTACCGAGGAATTTCATTTATGAATTGTATTGCAAAAGTGATGATGGGATTATTAAATGAAAGATTATCCCTCTGGATTGAAAAGCATGGTATTTTGACAGAGTACCAGGCAGGTTTCAGGAGGAAATATTCCACCGTGGATAATATATACAATCTGGCCTGAATAGTTCATCTAAAATTATATGAAAAGAAAAAAGTGTATGCTTTTTTTGTGGACTTTAGAGCCGCGTTTGATAAAGTAGCGAGAAGGAATCTAATTTTTAAATTGCATAATATAGGAATATCAACCAAAGTAGTAAAGTTTATCGAAAATATATACAGTAACACAAGATCAGCTGTATGGACTGGTAAAGAACTATCCGAGCACTTTGAAACAGTTTCGGGAGTAAAACAAGGATGTCTGTTATCTCCAGTGCTCTTTGCTCTATATTTGAATGACCTGCACGAATATTTAGGTGGTGGTATTAACGTTAATGAAGTAAACATAAGATTACTTCTATATGTGGATGACATAGTAATCTTAGCAGATGACGTAAGAACCTTGCAGACAAGATAATGAGGTTAGAACAATACTGCAGCATATGGAATATGGAAGTTAATTTAGAAAAATCAGCAATTATGGTATTTAGAAATGGTGGAAGACTATCGATTCAAGAAAAATGGATATTTAAAGGGGATCAAATTAAAATTGTGTCCGAGTATTGCTACCTAGGAGTAATACTTACCCCAAAAATGTCATTTGCAAAGCATGTTGAAAGCAGAAACAATTCAGCAAAAAATAGCATTAATGCCACTTGGAAAAATTTCCTCAGCAGAAAGGGAATATCCCTTAAAGCAAAGTGGCAATTATTCCAGGCAATTTGTAGGGCAATTCAGGCTTACGCAACACAAATATGGGGGTATAAACACTTTGAAGAGGTTGATAAGCTGCAGTGGTATTTCCTTAAAAGAACTTTAAGACTTCCATGTAACTCACCAAGTTATGCTCTTCTACTGGAATAGAATGTGGACATTTTTGCACACTGGAACTCCATTTGCAATACATATACAAAACTTTGTTTGAATACGATGATAGAAGATTGTCCCATATATTATCAAAGAAAGTTATAGAAAAAAAACATCTTTTGGGCTAAAGAAGTAAATGCACTTGGATTGGCCTTTGGATTACAATGGCAGGCTGGAACTCTGACGCGCAATGACTAAATTACTGACCAGTGAGAAACTACTTGTTCCAACAATAACTACATGTCGTAGAGTAAGTTAATAGAATAAAATGTCGAACTTATCACTGGCGACGAGGATGGGATTCGCTTACTAGAGCAATCCTTGCATCTGTTCTACATTTTTTCTACAAGTTTGGCAGTCAATCTACACTGTGCAAAACCACATGGATGAGATCGGAAAAGCAGTTGAATTGGAGAATAAGGTAAAATTAGAAGAGCATACGGGTTCCACAAATTCAACAAGTAATTCTAAACCCCGGGAAATGGCATCAATTGGATCCATAGAATCATTCGACATTACAAACCCCGCCGCATGGAATTCATATAAAAGACACTTTGAAATGTTCCTGCTAGCTAACGAAATCGAGGTAGAAAAAAAAGCAACGTTCCGAAAGATTTGCGGAGCTCAGTGTTTCGACTTGGTGGAGTCTCTTATTTCACCAAAGAAAATCGAAGATGTTGAACAGTTAACAGTACATTTTACACCTACTCCATCGGAGATCGCATCATTTGTTAAGTTTTTCAAGCGGGATCAGCAAGCTACAGAATCGGCGGCTGAATATATTGTAGAGCTTCGCCATTTAATTATAGACTGCAATTTCAGTGGAGTCGTAATAGATCGAAAGCTACGTGATCGACTCGTTTGTGGGCTACGTAATAATGGTCTGCAACAGGCCCTATTGGCTGAAAGTAAACTTACTCTTCAATCCGTGCAAGACCGAGCGATTGCCGCAGAAACCGCAACAAGGAACCAACTGGTGATCCAGGAAAATGCATCACCTACACATGTAAACTCAATCAAGCCCAGGTTGCCGAAACAACACGCCCGAAGTGCAGACAATGGCAAGTCTGACAATATCTAAAAACAACTCAACCGTTATGGCTGTGGTAACAAACACCCGAGGGTGGCCTGCCCCTTCCGCTCAGCAAAGTGCGACAGGTGTGGCCGTATAGGCCATATTAAAATGGCCTGTCAATCCAAGTCGAGTGTAAATTCTATTTACGGCGGTAAGGATAGCAAGCGTCATCAAGTAAATGTCATTAATACACAACAAAATGCGAAGAAAGTTGTTGACGTTAAATCAACGGAGTTCAATGCGAGTTTGAGGTTGATATGGGCTCGAACTACACGCTAATATCGAAGATCAACGCTAGAAAAATCTGGAATAAAAATGGATCCAGGTTTGCAGCTATTTGATTATGGAAATAATTGTGTTCCCATTATAGGTTTGACATATGTCGATATGTCGACGTGGTCTACAATATGAAGACAATTCGGAACCTCCCTCTATACATTACTGCGGGGCAGCGAACAAATATCCTTGGGTGTAACTGGTTCGACAAATTGGGCATCGTGGTAAAGGGTGCCCACCATATTCGCTCTTTCATCGACTCTCCAATCAACAACTTGCTGAATAAATACGCAATGCTATTTTCAGATGAGATAGGGTCCTATATGGGGGAAAAAATTACATTGAGTCTTGACCCAGCAATACGACCATTCAAGTCCCCTACGTACAGCGGCAGTCTATCGAAGAGGAGCTAGAGAAGCAGGTGAAGCAAGGAGTTTTAGAACCAACTGAATACAGGAATTGTAGAACCAACTGAATACAATAGTTCCAGCAACGAAGGCCGACGGAATCGTGCGAATTTGTGGCGACTACAGATGTACTGTAAATAAAGCACTTACAGCACACTGTTTTCAGACGCCTTCCATTAACGATATACTTGCTTCAATTCGACGAGGAGAAAAATTTACAAAAATCGATTTAGCCCAGGTATATCAGCAAATGTCAGTGGATGACGAAGCATCGCAAATTCTTACATTAATAACGCACAAGGGTGCATACCGCGTGAAGCGGCTTCCATTTGGTATTTCTACATTTGGCATTTTTCAAAAACGCATAGAAGATCTTCTGTGGGGAGGAGCCGGCATCACGGTATATTTTTACGACATTTTCCTCATTGGGGAAAATTCTGAACAACTGGTTAAGGTAATGGAAGAAGTTTTTCGACGGCTAAGCAACGCTGGCTTGCGACTACGAAAGGACAAGTGTCAGTTTGATCTACCCTCAGTAACATTTCTCGGATACACGATAGACTCTCAAGGAATTCGCCCATCAGCTGACAAAGTCTGTGCCATCAGGGAAACTTCCGAACCAACAGACAAAAAACAATTTCAGGCTTTCTTGGGTCTCATTAATTTCTACCACGGATTCCTTAAAGACAAAGCAACAGTCGTGGAGCCACTTCATAGGTTGCTTGACCAGAAAGCGGCGTGGCAGTGGGAAAACAAACACGCGATGGCTTTTGAAAGACTCAAGAATCTACTTCTAGGAGAAAATATTTTGATCAATTACGACGAAAAGTTGCCGAATTCATTGGTTTGTGACGCTTCTCCATACGGAATAGGGGTGGTTTTAACTCATAACCTACCAAGTGGACAAGAACGCTCAATCTCGTTCTATTCTAGTACCCTGACACCGACAGAAAGGAATTATGCGCAAATCGACAACGAGGAACTTGCGATTATTACGGGCGTTAAAAAATTTCACAATTTCCTGTATGGTAGAACATTCGTAATTGTAACGGACAATAAACCATTAATTGCATTGTTTAATCCAGACAAGCTCAACCCTGTCATTGTATCACCTAGGATGCTTTGATGGAGTGTGTTCTTGAACGGATACAGCCTCAAAATAGTACATAGACCTGGTGATAAAAACTGCAACGCAGACGCACTCAGTCGCTTACCGAATACTGGCGTGGACCCTGGAAATGAAAATCAAATCAACATGATTGAGGAATGCGACGCCAACATCCTTCAATCAAATGACATTGCCAAGATGACTTTGAAGGACAAAATACTGCAACGAGTTTTTCAATGGGTTTTGAGGGGCTGGCCAGGAGTCCAAAAAGATGAATATTTCAAACCATTCCACCAGCACGGAAACGAAATCACGGTAAATAAAGGTTGTTTATTATTGGGTAATCGAATTATCATTCCAGAGACGGCGCGTAAGGATATCCTGAAAATTCTCCATGCCGGTCATCCTGCCTTTGCGTCGGAAGAATTCAGCAATTTCTGCAAACGTAACCTCATCTCTCACATTTTAACTGCACCGTTTCATCCATCAAGCAATGGCCAGGCGGAAAGGATGGTCCGCACTACAAAAGATTACCTCAAGCGGAATACTGACGGTTGTATGCAACTATGGCTGACGAAGTTCTTACTCCACCAGCATACCATGGCATCATCAATGACGGGGAAAACGCCTGCCGAATTGTTACTTAAAAGACTCCCCAAGACATTTTTCGATAAGCTGCATCCGGACAATAACCTAACGCGACCATCAAAAAGGGATATTGTTGCGAACCCTAAACAACTTACAATTGATGAACCAGTATGGGCTAGAAATTATTCAAGAGGTCTCTTATGGATGCCAGCCAACATTTCAAAACAAAAAGGACCGGATACGGTATATATATATAATGGAATGGATACGGTATCACTACAGAATCAGGGGACCCTATGCGGAGACACTTGGATCAGCTACAAATAAGGGTGAAAAACGATGGTGAGGACGTGCAATGTACAATAAGCGAGACATCGCTAATTCCGGAAAATGAAGCCAGTCGACGAGAGAAACAAGCTGAACCTCCGGGGCAACAACTCCCAACAGTACGGCGCTCGGAAAGGCTTTGAAACAGGAACCTTAGCTCTAGCTAAGAGGGAAGGGGTGTAGTGTCTGGACTCTGCCATTTCCTCACCCGTCAAAATGACAGCCACTGGTATCATTGTGTGGATGTGACAGATGGGTTTTTCGCTTTTACGTGACTTGCCGATAGTAGTTCCCAACAGCAGTTCTCTTTTTCTTTTTGTCGCAAAATATATTTAATCCAATGTAACACTGCCATAACTCTTGGCAGGCAACTACACTCGATGAACAGATCCCTTTGACGTTTATCCGTCAAAGTTGGCGACTCGCCAAAAATGATTCCTTTCCGCCTTTGCCGGCACGTTTTTTCTTGATCTTTCTATTTTCGTCAGCCACCGAGTGAAGTCGCCTGGCAGGAGCCACCAATAAGTAAGAACCATTTATATTATAAGACACTTTGTAACAAATACTTTTTAGAGAATAAACAGCTACAAACAGCTACAAGCAGCTACAAACAGCTACAAACAGCTACAAACAGCTACAATCAGCTACAAGCAGCTACAGCTACAGCACAGCACCAGCAGCTGCAGCATAGCACAAGAATAAGCTAGTTCTATTCTTTGGTGGGGTGGCGCCGACGACATCTTTATTCTTTATTGCTAGTTACCCGCAGCCAGCGGAAGAAATTTTCACCGCAGTCAGCGGATGAATTTTTATTCTTCATTGATCAAGTTTCCCGCAGTCAGCGGAAGAATTTGTTTGCTTATCCCCGCAGCCAGCGGACGAGGGAAAATTATCCAGTATTTATAGCCGCAGTCAGCGGAAGAAATATTCAATTTCTATAGCCGCAGCCAGCGGGAAAATTATCCAGAATTTATAGCCGCAGCCAGCGGAAGAAATACTCAGCCTTCGACAGCCGCAGCCAGCGGTAAAATCTCATTGCCATTTATAGCTGCAGTCAGCGGATGTAACTTTCTGCCTTCTACAGCCGCAGCCAGCGGTAAAATTCATTAGTCCCAGCCAGGAAGAATTTGCCATCAATCGCAGTCAGTGGAAGAATTTGCCATTAGCCAGAGTGAACCGTTATCTACCAATAGTGATTACCCAATCAACGAGAAATTTCCGTTTTGATTCATCGAGGCAACTCCGTCGTCAGACAGGATCATTCGTCGAATTAAATAGTCAATGCCCAACAGTAAGCGGAAGACGAGGCAAACTTCCAAACTTCATCTGAAGTCTGACGACCCCATAGACTCGTCCGACGACAGCAGTTTATCAAGAGAAGTTAACCAGACGATGATCGGGACTGAGAATGAAGAAGGAAGCATGGAAAATCAGTTGCAACAGCTGCGTGCACAACTTGAAGCCGCTGTAGCAGCCGCAGGCAAGGAGAAACAGAAGCGTCAACAACTGGAACAACTACTTTGCGAACAGCAGGCAACCAGAACAGAGCCAACTGCCGTTGCGTCTGTGTCCAATATTGCCGTTACGTCTGTTGTTCCCGCAATCGCCATAACAGTTACATCCGCCGTTTCGACAGTTATGTCAGCCACTACAACTGTCGACACTACAGTTGCACACACTTTCGTCGCTTCTCCTAATCTCGCTTCAATAGCTTATACTGGTTTCAAGAAACCTAGCGCATCTCAAGGCATCACAATGCACATGCCGTGCACGTCACATACGCAGTATTCGTCAGCACCAGCACTTCCACGAGTTCGGTTCACTTCACACCATGCAGTTCAGTGACCTCCGATACAGTTCCAACGTTCCTGCCACCACTGAATGCCCTTCAGACTTTCGAGTATCAGCGTTACGTTCCACAGTCAGCCTCGCTGCGGCCTCAAGCTACTCAACAACCATCTTCATCGTCAGCTATGTACGGATTTCATCGTAAGCTACACGATTTGCCCGAGTTTCGGGGAAGGCCAGAAGAGTGGCCAATGTTTTCAACAGCCTTCATAGAGTCTACAAACATGTTCGGTTATAGTAAAGTCGAGAACATGTTCCGCCTGCAGAAAAGCGTAAAGGGGGAAGCGAGAGATGTAGTCGAGTCTTTGCTCATCCACCCCAATAGCGTCGATCAAGTAATGGCTAACTTGGAGTTTCGTTTCGGACGACCAGAGTGCCTAGTCCAGAGCCAACTGAGGAAGGTAAGGGGATTTGCACCGATTCCAGAGAACAAGCTGGAACTGATCGTACTGTTTGCAACTAAGGTGCAAAATTGTCGGTGTTTCTGGAAGCGAGCGGAATGCACCAGCATTTGGCCAATCCCACTTTACTGGATGAGCTGGTCGGCAAGTTACCCATGAGCAAGAGGGTGGAGTGGGCGCAGTTCAGCGTTTGCATTCAGCCCTTTCCTACTATCAAGCACTTCAATGACTGGTTGGGTCGCTTAGCCCGTCTCGTCTGCATCGTTACGGAGACGTCTTTGCCTACGTCGAGCCAGAATGGAGTCCCATCGAAACCAAGGACCGGAAGCGTGCTGCATACCATCGAGACGTCAACGAAAGGCGGAAACGACAAGTGCCGATACTGTAAGGAAGGACAGCACCCAGTAGTAGAATGCAGTAGCTTCTACTACCCCAGCTAGGTGGGACTTCGTGAAACGGAACAAACTGTGTTTCGGATGCCTAAAGTACGGGCATAGTATCAGGACTTGCCGCGCCAGAAAATCATGTGGGGTTATCAATTGTGAGAAGAAGCATCACCAGTCCCTCCATGAAGTCCAACATTCGAAGCAATCAACATTGATCGTCCAAAGGCCCTTGCTCAACTGCGACGACCATGGGGACGTAAACATCCTGTTTAGAGTGCTGCCCGTTAGAGTTTATAATGACAGCACGATGATACGAACGTTCGCCTTATTGGACGAAGGCTCTTCTGTCACAATTATGAGCTGGGACTTAGCCAAACGCCTGCATCTGAACGGAACAGCTAAGGACCTGAACCTGCGATGGCTTGGAAAAGAAACGCAACCCAAGAAGTCCTTTGCCGTTGATTTCAAGATAAGTGCCGATCGGGAAGAAGCCGACAAATTGGAGCTACGAGGAGTTCAAACAGTTGAAGAGCTGTGTCTGCCAACCCAATCTTTCGCCGCTCCAGAGCTGATCTTACGAAGCCGACCCGACATCTCTCTGGCCAATTATAATCAAGCCAGGCCAGAGATATTAATCGGGCTGGACAACAGCCATCTCGGTGCTCCAAAGGGAAGGGCCGATCATTGCACTCACGAAACTTGGATGGGCCGCATATGGCAGATCAGCGTCGGTTCAAAAGGATGATGTACGAGAGGGGATCGTGCTCTGAAGTAACCAGACTCCAGAACGGGATCTACGACTGGATCAGCTTATAGATGAATACCTCTGTATCGAAAGTTTTGGAGTTAAAAGGCTAACGGAGAAGTTAATATCTGATCGTGACAAAAGAGCGTTGCAGTTACTATCTGATATTACGAAGAGAGTGAACAAACAGTACCAGACTGGATTGCTGTGGAAGGACGATGGACTAGCTTTGCCGGACAGCTATAAACTCGCTAAGAAGAGACTTCTGAACCTAGAGGCCAGATTGCGGAGGGATCCGGACTTAGCCGCCACATACAAGGACATCATCGCCCGTTACCTGAAAAAAGGATATGCTGTGAAGCTGAAGCCGTCTGAAGCAGCTGTACGAACTCCCAAGACTTGGTATCTCCCTCACTTCGGGGTTAAAAATCCCAACAAGCCGGGGAAAATCCGATTAGTGTTCGATGCAGCAGCGGAGGTTGGTGGCATATCTTTAAATTCGTTCCTGTTGAAGGGACCGGATGACTAAGTGCCATCAGTCAAGGTTTTATACAATTCCCGGATGAGACCCGTCGCTGTCACAGGTGATATAAAAGAAATGTTTCACCAGGTGCTGGTACAGCCAGAATATCAGCACTCGCAACGTTTCCTCTGGCGAGAGGACGAAAGGGAACCAATCGACGTATACCAGATGAAAGCGATGACCTTCGGAGCTGCCTGTTCTCCATGCTCAGCCAATTTCGTAAAGAACCTTAATGCCTTAAGGTTTCTAAATGAGCATCCGAGAGCCGTCGAAGCCATCATCAGTCGCCACTACGATAGTTTTGAAAACGAGTCAGAAGCCGTTGCCGACACCAAATCAGTTATTGACATTCATCGAGATGCTGGCTTCGAGTTGCGCAACTTCTCATCTAGCTCTATGGAAGTGCTACGGAATTTATCGGATGCTAATAGAGAAGGCGATAGCGACAAAACGGTCGACATGAATATGGAAGTTGCGATGATGACCGAAAAGGTACTGGGAATGCGTTGGGATAGTGCTAAGGATGTGTTCATATTCCGTTTAAATTTCCCTCGGGTAAATCAAGCCATCATACAAGAGGATAGATGTCCCACCAAAAGGGAGTTCCTCAGTATCACCATGTCTATATTTGATCCCCTAGGGATGACAGCGAACTTCGTTCTGCCGTTGAAGCTAATTTTGAAATCTGTCTGGCGTTTCGGTGTTGAAAGGGATGCGCCGATTCCAGACGAGTCCTTCGCTCAATGGAAGAAATGGAAGTCCCAGTTGCCATGCCTCGCACAATTGAAGATTCCCAGATGCTACAGTTGCCATTTAACACAAGCCAGCCGAGTGGACCTGCACACGTTTGTCGACGCCAGCGAAGAAGCTTTCAGTGCCGTCGTATACCTTCGCATCGAATACAACAATGAGGTCTACGTATCTTTCGTCTAGGGGAAGCCCGAAGAAAATTCTATAAATTCCTCGTCTGGAGCTGTCAGCGGCGATTCTTGGGACGAGGCTTTGTAACTCTGTCGTCGATTGCCACGACCTGCTTATTGCCGATCGAGTCTTTTGGAGCGTCTCAAAGACCGTGTTACACTGGCTTCGACCGGACCCACGCCGCCATAAAGAATTTGTGGCCTTTCGCGATTTTGCAGAGTAGCCGAGTCAATCAGTGGCGCTGGGTGCCAACCAAGTTAAATTCAGCGGATGATGCCACTCGTGCCAGTCACCCGCTGCAGTACCGGACTGACAACAATTGGATAAAGGGGCCCACCTTCCTAAAACTGCCGGAGACAGGGTGGCCTCAACAGCTTAACGACATTGCCGATCATGAACAGAGGGAGGAGATTCGTTCGAAATACGTACTGAGTGTAACCCAGTCCAGCAAGCCATCCTTCGATGTCTCAAGATTCTCAAGCCTCTTGAAGCTGCGACAAACTATGGCCTGGTTGATTCGTTTCGTCAATGCGTGCCAGCGTAGACCGAAGGAACAAGGAGAACTAATTGCGGTTGAACTCAAAGGCGCCGAGGAGCTTATATGTCGTCAGACACAGAAGGAAGTCTACGGTGAGGATATTAAAAACTTACACCGAAACCTACCGATAGAAAAGGGCAGCCAGCTCTTTAAGATGACGCCTTATCTGGACGAATTGGGACTTGTTCGTGCACTTGGGCGAATAGATGCAGCCACCACGGTGCCCTTTGAAACTCGACGACCCATCATCATGCCGAAGAACCATCCAGTAACAAAGCTAATCGTGAAGGAGTATCATTGCCGCCTCCACCATCAAAACGATGACACCGTCGTAAACGAAATACGACAACGATTCTGGATGCCCAGTCTGCGTTCTGCCGTAAAGAGGTGCAAAAGTAAATGCTAGCCATGTCGGATCCGGCGCGCCAAGCCGGTGCCACCATTAATGGGTCAGCTGCCAGAGGATCGATTAACGCCTTACGTCAGGCCGTTTACATATACCGGCCTCGATTACTTCGGCCCCGTCAACGTCACCATAGGCCGCCAACTGGAGAAGCGATGGGTAGCACTCTTTACCTGTCTAACGATAAGAGCCGTGCATTTGGAAATGGCAGCCGACTTGTCAACGGATGCATGTATTCTTTGTATTCGTAACTTCGTTAATCGACGAGGAATACCATTGAGTATCAGAAGTGACAATCGGACCAACTTCCTCGGAGCCAGTAAAGAGTTGGTGACCAACCACATCTTCGACAAGGAAGCTATCAAGGTGGAGCTCTCTTCAGCTGGGATCGAGTGGGTGTTTAACTGTCCCGTAAACCCACATGCTGGAGGCTGCTGGGAGCGGCTCGTCCAGTCCGTGAAAAGGGCCTTGTCTCACACACTCCAGGCGATGGCGCCGAAAATCGAGACTCTGCAGAGCTCACTAATAGAGGCGGAGAACATCATTAATAGTCGGCCATTGACTCTCCTGCCGATCTCGGTTGAGGATGAGGAGCCCATCACATCTAACCACTTTTTCTTAGGAGTTCCAAACTCTACTCAAACTCCTTGTCCAGTGGAAGAACGTGCACTATGCCTTCGGAAGCAGTGGAGTATTGGCCAGCAGCTGAAGAATCGCTTCTGGAAGAGGTGGGTCCGTGAGTATCTCCCTGTACTAACTAGAAGATGCAAATGGTTCGAGAGGGTGCCGCCCTTGGAAGTTGGAAACTTAGTCTTAGTCTGCGATGTCGATGCACCAAGGAGCCAGTGGGTTCGACGCAAGATTACTAAAGTATTTCCAGGACCAGATGGACAGGTCCGCTCCGCCGAAGTGAAGACTGCGACCGGAATACTCCGCCGACCTGCAGTGAGACTTGCCATACTAGGTGTAAGTGAGGCTTCAGTGGAGACTCGGGCGCCTCACGGGGGGTGGGATGTCGCAAAATATATTTAATCCATTGTAACACTGCAATAACTCTTGGCAGGCAACTACACTCGGTGAACAGATCCCTTTGACGTTTATCCATCAAAGTTGGCGACCCGCCAAAAAATGATTCCTTTCCGCCTTTGCTGGCACGTTTTTTCTTGATCTTTCTATTTTCGTCAGCCACCGAGTGAAGTCGCCTGGCAGGAGCCACCAATAAGTAAGAACCATTTATATTATAAGACACTTTGTAACAAATACTTTTTAGAGAATAAACAGCTACAAACAGCTACAAGCAGCTACAAACAGCTACAAACAGCTACAATCAGCTACAAGCAGCTACAGCTACAGCACAGCACAGCACCAGCAGCTGCAGCATAGCACAAGAATAAGCTAGTTCTATTCTTTGGTGGGGTGGCGCCGACGACACTTTTCGTTTACTTATTTTAATAGTTAGTATCTTTCTGTAATTATTCTTAATTTAAACTGAAGTAATAAAGTCAATAGAATAAAAATATCGAACTTATCATTATCGAGGGATTTGGAGTAGATGCGAAGTTGGGAATATGCAAAGTTTCTTTTGGATTTAAAGAAACTTTGTATATACCCAATCTCACACCTACTCCAAATCCAAAACTGACCCCAAGCAGGGGGGCAGCATGCACCCCAATACCTACCTCACTGTTTATGTGTATATTTGTATATGGGACCCTATATGCATGACACAACTACTACAGATAGCGCAATGGTTGTTTTTTTCCGACATTTGGTTCAATTGAAAGGTAAACTTTTTGTGGCGTAATTTCCGTTTTACTTTTTGGTTATTTTTTCCAAAGTTGTGGCGTAATTTACTTACTTTCTGGCGAAGTTTCCTTCTTGGTTTTTGGCGTTTTTCACAAAAACATTATGCCACAATTCTTTTGGCTTTTTTTTCCAAAACACTTTTTGGCTTAATTTCCTTTGGTGTAATTTCAGGGAGCCTGTGAAAACTTATTTAATTATTTTTTCTTTTTGTGTTTTCTTGAATTCGAACTTTGAACCTCTCCCTCAGTGATCGCGCACTTGTACTTGAGTTGGGCGTATGAAAATTATGATTCGAAAATGTTTTAAACTCCTCATAGTTACTCCAATTCCATTCCGTTTCGATCAATTTCAACTAAAACTACTAACGTATCAGCCCAATCACACATTATGAAATGATGTACAAATCAGGATATATATATAGGTACATATGTACATTAATATCAATAAATTTCATCAAAATATCTAGTGGTTTTCAAACGAGCCGCGTATGTACAAGTACATACTCGTATATACACTTAACATAACGGTACGGATTACTAAACGCACAAGGCCCAACTCGCACTTCACGAATTTTTATTTTTTAATATGAGCACAAATTAACTGTGCGGCGAATTGTTGTTGCCCTTTTTGATCTTGTTCAATATATGACTGAGACGATAAGAATAAGGCATAGCAAGGATTCCTAACACCGAAGCCAAATCATCACAGTGCACATATGATATAAATTCGTGGTAGTGAGATTTGTGTCTATCTGGGCTCTGCTGTTACGAGTAATTTAACGATATTAGTTTATCGAATACCGCTGAAAGTGTCCTTAAAATCTTCCGGAAAAAAAATTCTTCTTACTATTTATGCCGAGATTAACACCAATACTCCGGGCCGGGGAGTCCTCGAAGTTCTAAGTAAGCAGTAGACAAACCTTATTTTCGATGGAGTGTGCAAGTGTAGGACAAATTAAACCAACTCGGTGTACGTAATTGGAAGCAACTGCCACTCTACCAAGAAGAGTTGAGTTGAAGAATTGTTGCTTCTAATTATTTAAGAAATAGCAGCGACTAAATCCTGTCCTGCTGTTGTTCGTCCATAATGCTTCAATGTTTTTTTTTTTTATTATTACCGAAATAAAAATGATTGAAGATGATTAAGGTAAATGTTGGAATATTATGTAGTGGGGAACAAAATTGACAAGGGGAGTACGGATCATGCGAGGGGAGTACGAATACTTTCTTAGTACGCATTTCGACAGTTCAAACCCACATTTATATGAATTACGCACATATGATATTTGATATTAGTTACTGCATTATATGACCATTAATTCAAACATATGTATATTCGGTTTTATTTTTTTGTATGTAATTCCTGGCGTTTAGTTTTAATTTTCCTGTCACATCGCACGTGTCATTTACCTGGTTGTAGTTTTAGAAGTGATACCACCTGATATTTCAATTTTTAAGTATAGTGTGGTACAGTTTAAGATGCTATTTTGGGCGTTCAAATAATAAATATGTGCATGATACACAGAAGCGTCGACAATAATCCTCCCTCTATCAATTTTTATTAACGCCTCCACGCGGTGAACTCCGGGTACCTAATCCTTTGGATATTCGTTGGTGGCAGCAAATGCGAGAGGAGAAAGAGTGTCATACTAAGGCACTTTTCCTTGGACTCTAAAAAGTTGGCGTTATGAGCTATTACTGAGTCGGGGTTTTGAAAAAGAGATGGAGGTGGATTACTAACATCAGTTTTTCCAAACTTTTGTCGGTCAAGGTCGTTCCATCACTTTGATATAGTCTCCTTGCAGTAGTCGTGATAACGTTTCGGAGATTGGCAGATGTGCCAGTGCAACCAGGGTGGAACCAAAAAAGTCCTGATGTCGCAAAGAAACATCTACACACTCATCTGTTGTGAATAATTGAGTAACGACAACAAATTCGTGTTTGGCTTTTGATGATATTAGAAACTTGAGATTCAAGAACATGAAAGTGAATTGTAACCATAAACATCTGGAAAAAAGGCACCTCACTTGTTGATCGTACCTTAAACGCAAATCAATTCATCAACCGCCCCCTCAAATCTGGGTTGCCCCAACTACGAACTATATACCTGGCTTCGATTCAAAGGCTGAATCTGTATACTTGCTCAAACATACCTGATCCATCAGAGGGAGAAATCTATGAAGCCTTATGCGCTCGATATTATGTTACTGAAACTTGTCGGTCGTATCCCCACCAAGTTTTTGTGCTGCCTTTATCTGACAGGGTCAACTGGACTCAGATTCATTACCCAATAGCTGAAATTATTATCATCAACGCCCACAACTCCAACTAGCTTCGATTCTCAAACAAAACCTTTACTATCAGCAGTAATCTCACCCATCTTAGGAAGAACTCACACAATTTCTCGACAATCATAACAATTTTGTAAATACTCTATACCTCTTTCTGTCTTCAGAGCTAGACAATCACACTATCAAAATATCTGCCCCCTTCGGAAATTCGGACCATGTCCTAATATCAGCAATACATCCAATAATGAGAGCTATGATAGGACAATGGGATCAACATCGCTTGACTTTGAATTAAAAGTAATCCAACTAAGAGGAGCTGCGAGATTTGTTTACTTCTTTTCTTGGATGGGTATAAATTTCAAGACCACTGATGTCAATGTTTACGTAAAAGCAAACTATCACCAAGATAGTTTACCTCGCTTTACATTCCAACTCCACCAAAAAATCAACAGCCAGTAAACCTTGTTTCAACAGGAATTGTGAGCAATCCATCTCTGGAGGGTGACCGTAGTGTAGTGGTAATGTCATCGCTGTCACGCTGCAGTTCGACGGTTTAAATCCTGATGTCAAGACTCATCTATTTATTTCATATTAATTAAATAAAGAAGTCGATCAATTGCGAAAGCTTATGTCAACTCTACTGCGAAGGCATAACACTGGCAGTAGGGTGGTTGATCGTGAAAATGACGTAGGAGGGCGGAAAAAAATACTGCGAATCATAAGCAATGACAATAGCAGCAAATGCTCTTTAGTTATCTGGACGCTGCCCTTGGAGTTTACAAGAACTTAATACCACCTGAGTTTCAAACCATTATACCAATCTTTCTTTCTTTCTCTCTCTCTGTGGGCGCAAACGCCCATGCCCTGAAGTAATATAAGGGTATTCATATCCTCTTTGGTGCGTGCAAATTATATATATAAAAAAAAACAGAGGCTACAAAAGAATTATAATGAGAACCGTTCCCGAAAAAGAAAAACAATTTTTGAGTCAAAGATATCTTCTCATAGCGTTGTTGACTATCCAAAGGTATGGAAAAATCCATCAATGCCGATATATCCAGTGCAAGTGATCCCTAGGAATGCGACATTTGAGAGTTCTATTACTCAACCCGGAAGCGCCTATAGGTGATTCGCGCTTCCGATTTCGGATTTTCCCATAACTTTGGATAGTCAACAGCGCTATGAGAAGATATCTTTGACTCAAAAATTGTTTTCCTTTTTCGGGAACGGTTCTCATTATAATTCTTGGCAATAATATTGAAATTCCTTCTGCTGCAGGATAAGTAAACTTAAGAATTCTCTTCCTGACGCGCACAATGTTTACAATCCGTTCTGCATGGTCTCCGGGACAGTGCATCCGCATTAGAGTGGAGTTTTCCTTTACGATGCTGTATTTCGTAGTCGTAGATTTGCAGCCTTTCGATCCATCTTGCGACCTGACCCTCAGGACTCTTGAACTGTAATAGCCATTTTAAGGCTGCATGGTCTGTGCGAAGAACGAACTTCCTCCCATAGAGGTATTTGTGAAAATGCTTCGTAGCCAAGATCAAAGCTAGAAGTTCCCGCCTTGTCACGCAGTAGTTCCTTTCTGGCTTAGAGAGCACCTTGCTGAAGTACGCAACCACCTTCTCTTGGCCATCATGCACCTGGGAGAGTACGGCTCCTACCCCGACATTACTAGCATCTGTATCCACAATGAACGTTTCCCCGGGAGTGGGGTAAGCTAGTATCGGGGCATCCCATAGCCGTTGTTTAAGTGCCTTGAAGCTCTTCTCGCACTCAATTGACCATTTGAATTGTTTTCCCTTTTCCGTCAACTGGTGCAGGCTTTTTGCGATCCCGGCAAAATCCTTCACGAACCGTCTGTAGTAGGTGGCTAGGCCCAGGAAGCTCCTTAGTTGTTGTTTATCTTTGGGGACTAGCCAGCTTTTCACCGCTTCAACCTTCTCTGGATCGGTTCTCACTCTTTTCGCTGAAATTATGTGCTCCAAGTACTTGACTTTTTCCTACGACGATGACATCATCCAAGTATACCAAACAGGTTTTCAATGTTAACCCTTGCAGGACACATTCCATCAATCGCTCGAAAGTCGCCGGAGCATTGCCCAGCCCGAATGGCATTACCGTGAATTGCCATAGCCCATTTCCTGCGGTGAAGGCGGTTTTCGCCCGGTCTTCTGGATGGATCTGTACCTACCAGTAGCCACTCTTCAAGTCGAGGGTGGAAAACCATTGGGCTCCTGACAGTGTGTTCAGCGTGTCGTCAATCCGTGGCAGAGGATAGCTGTCTTTCTTGGTGACGTAATTGAGCTGCCGATAGTCCACGCAGAACCGAATGTTGCGATCTTTCTTCTTAACCAGTACAACCGGTGATGCCCACGGACTTTTGGAACTTTCAATTAGACCTTCTTTCTCCATTCCTACACCATCTCTGCAACTTTTGTCTGCTTTGCCAATGGAAAGCACCTAGCAGGCTGATAAATTGGTCTAGTATCACCAGTGTCTATTCGATGTTGTACCAGGTGTGTTCGGCTGTATTCTCCGTCCTGTGAGGCAAATACATCAGCGTACTCATTGATAAGATTCTCTGCCATAGTTCGCTCCTCCTGATTCAGCTCACTGGACTGGAGTATCGTCTCTCTCGTTTCCGCTGTCCAAGGTGATGGGAGAGGTTTCGGAGCATCACGTCCAGATATTGTTGCGACGGCGGTCATCGGCGTGCATTTTCCAGTCACCTCGCTCGCCTTAGTTTGACAGTGTGTGGTCTTGCGTTCAAAACTCTCACTGGAACCATGGTGTTCTTTGGTTCGACTAACGTCTTTCCCACGATGTAGTCTTGAGAATTCTTCTCTGGGTCTGGTTCTACTATGTAGAATCGGTGGCTCCCAAGATCACCTTCCAGCTTCGTCCAACTGATTGTCTCTGAAGACGGCGGCAAAACTTCGTCTTTGCTGATGACTGTCCTGAGAGTTACGGCATTCTCGTTTCCGTACACCATCGGAATCTCCACATTTCGATACCTCAGTACTTGCATCCCGATGTCCAAGATTACTTCATTTGCTTTCATGAAGTCTATTCCGATGATGCACTCGTCGCATATATCTGCCACCAGAAACGCATGGGAGAACGTCAGTCCCGCCAGAGTAATCGTAAGCCGAACTTCTCCAAACACCTTCGCCATTTCCCCTGTTGCAGTCTTCAGGCAGTAGCTGTTGGTGTTGTGCAGCCAGGAGCTTCTGACGATATCTCTTCTTACAATGGAGGCAGTGGCACCTGTGTCGATGGTGGCTACGCACTTCTTCTTGTTGATTAGTGCCTCCACTATCAGGCTCTTGTTACCCCGTTTGGTTTGCGAAACTTGAATGGTGGTCCTGGGGGCCTCGATTCCAGTAACCAACTTCTGACCCGCGAAGTTGGTCCTTACGCATTTCCCGACTGCTGGTTTTGGGAAGTCTGACCGACAGGATGCTTCCTCTCTGCTTCTCCTACTTTCGCAATGTGGACAATTTCCTCGTCTAGGTGCACTTCTGCACTGCCGTTGTAGGTGTCCGGTTTGGTTGCAATTCCAGCAACGGATTTGACTTCCGCGAGCTTTGTCTTCATCCATGTTGGCTGTTCGCTGGCATGAGCATTCCACGACGGACATTTCCCTGACACGGTGTATTCCGTGGTATGCTTGGTCCGCAGCCTTCATTGACAAAGCGAATGCCAATACCTCGGGGAGTGTTCGCTTTTCAGCCATCCTTACAGCAGTTGTCTGTCCTCTATGGCCTGAATAAAAGCTTCCACCGCCACTTCCGTCCTCTCCGGCTTTAGGGTATGAAAGATGGGCTAGTCGTTCTATATCCGCTTGCAACTATTGGAGCGTTTCCCCCCTTCTCTGGACTCGACTACGCAGCTGAACCCTGTACACCTACTGCATGTGTTCATCCCCAAACCTCATCTCGATAGCCTGAACCAGAGAGTCGTAGCTCTGCTGTTTATCTTCCGGGATGGTCTGCAAGAGCTCCGCAGCTGGACCCCTCAGTGCAAGCGTGAGTGCAATAGACTTCTCTTCATCGTCCCAGCTATTGGTCATTGCGGCCGCTTCGAATTGCCTCTTATAAATTGGCCATGATGTTTAACCATCGAAGATAGGAGGCTGCATCTCCTTTCTTCTCAGACTGTCAGTGGAATACTCCCGTGCTTTCTGTCTCTTCACGTTGCTGAGCTCCTTCGCAAGATTTTCGACTTGCTTTCCTACTTTTTCAAACTGAGTCTCTACCTTCCCGAACTGAGCTTCATGTTTCTCAAAGTTTTCATCGAATCTAGTTTCGACTTTTTCGAGTTGCGTCTCGACCTTCTCGATTTTCTCTTCGATCGCTTCGAATTTGAACTCCAAGTTCTTGTTTTGCTCATCATGTTTGCTTTCCAGAGCTTTCTTTTGTTCGTCCTTGCTGGTTCTATAGAATTCTTTTGGTCATCGAACTTAAGTTCCAGAGACTTCTTTTGGTCTTCTATTGCTTTCTTTTGTTCGTCCATGACTAACTTAAGTTGCAGGCGCAGACTTGTTATACCCGGGTCGGCTACTGTACTTGCTGGTTCCTCTTCCACGTCAAACTCTACGTCATGCGGATTTTCACCTTCCTGCTTTACTGCTTCTTCCAGACGAATCAGTAGGGCATCTTTTCCCCCAGTTGTGCCGAGATTCCGCTTACTGAGTTCTGCCTTTAGTTGAATTATAGTTAGTTTTCTCAATTTGCGCCCCATTTTGCGCAACTAATTAACTCAACACAGGAATCGTTTTTTTTTCTTTTTTTTTTTTCTTGTGCAATTTCACACCACGGAAATAGTTATTCACAGAATAAGTTTTATCCCACTTCTGACACCAATGTAATATGCGAGCTACGGGTCGAGTAGATAAAACGATATTCTGTGAAATTCATATCTTTTTTTCTAGTCTATAGAACAATTCAAGTTCACACTATACTATTCTTTGCAAATTCTTTTCTTACAAGGTCTCTTTCCTCTTAAATCACTTTATCTCCTTTCAATTACTTAATTCACAAATCCAAACTTTTTTTGTTTTTGTTTTTTTTTTTTTTTGTCGGGGCGGATACACCCTACTGGAGCACTCAGACTCAAAAACAGGTCCATTGTACAACCAGGCAGAGAACCCCATTTTAATGTGTTTTTTTCGTCTTTTGTAAAAAGACAAGTAGACGCTTCAGTGATGAAGAGCTTAGGTCATCAGCACTCACCACATCAGCACCGAAAATCTGCCACCTGATCCGAGCAAAGGCAGGACAATCACATAGGAAGTGTTCCGCAGTGTCATCGCCCTCTGCACAGGATTTGCGGACGGGGGTAGAGCTCAAACCTAGCACATGGAGGTGCTTGGCAAAGGCGAAGTGGCCCGTAAGAGCGCCAGTAAGTTGTCTGCAGTCATTTTTGCTAAGGGATAGCAAGAAAGCCGCGGATTTCTTACAGACGACGGGGACCATTCGTTTAGTCTGCCTGCATCCTGGAGAGTCTTGCCACCTTCGATTGTGTCGAAAAACCCAGTCGTCAATGGAAGCCCTAATCGAGGACGCTGGCAAACCTGACGTGGGTTCAGGTCCTGAGAAATTCTCTTCTGAGCCTTGTCTAGCAAGCTCGTCAGAGATCTCATTTCCTGTTATCCCTTTGTGTCCTGGGACCCAAGCAAGATTCAGTGAGTTCAGCTTCCGACCGAATTCAAGTTTTGCATTCTCGAACTATTTTGGAAGTGGTTAAAGGATTGAGCAAGGCCTTAAGGTTCATCAAGGCGTCTAGAGCAGAGCCAGGCGTACTGGGGAAAGCTCCCAAGCAGCCGAGACAGACCGTTCTTTGGAGTTTGGCGAAAGCAGCAGTAACGTATTTACGTGAGAACTTATTCCACCAAACAACTGACGCATATGAGAGGAAAGGTCTTATCATTGCCGTGTAGATCCAAAGGACTTTCCTTGGCGACAAGCCCCATGTCTTGCCGAAAACACCTTTGCATTGCCGGAAAACTGACAGAGCTTTGGAAGTTTTCAGCTCGACATGTTTCGTCCAAAGAAGCTTGCTATCTAAGATTACTCCTAAATATTTGGCTTCCTTGGAGAATTCGATAGTGACGCCTTTTAGCACTGGCTGAGTCAGACCAGTCAATTTCCTCCTTCTCGTAAAGATAACCACTTCGGTTTTGAGAGGATTAACTGAAAGCCCATTCCTAGCGCACCAATCGTCGATTGCGTCTAGGGCCATCTGCACCTTAGAGCAAACAGTCGCTAGGCACGATCCGACAGACAGAACGGCGACATCATCTGCGTATGCTTGAGCGTAGACGTTAGAACTATTGAGTGTGTTCAACAGGGAGTCAACCAGCATGCACCAAAGCAGTGGAGACAGAACACCGCCTTGTGGGCAGCCCCTATTTACACCTGCCATGACACGCCGGCCACAATCTGCATCTACAGTCAATGTTCTGTTCACCAGCATTGCTTTTATCCACAACACTAGTGATTCTTCTACGCCATGACTTCTGGCGGAGCTACACATGCTGTCAAAAGTCGCATTGTCAAAAGCACCCTCAATGTCTATGAAAACGCCTATCGCGTATTCTTTCCTGTCAAGCGCACATTCTATTCTGCTGACCAGATTTTGAAGAGCAGTCTCGCAGGATTTTCCGCGTTGATAGGCATGTTGCATCTCTGACAGAGGATGTACGCTCAAAGCAACTTTGCGCACATGTAGCCCAACCAGTCTTTCCATGCTTTTCAGCAGGAAGGACGTCAGACTAATAGGTCTGAAGCTCCTGGCGAGAGAGTAGTCATCTCTGCCGATTTTCGGTATGAAAGCTACTCTAACTGTTCGCCAGGGGGTTGGTATATATGCCAGTGCCAAGCCAGTAGTGAAAATTCTCTTCAGAGTTGGCAGCAACTGACTAATACCTTGATTCAGCATAGCTGGGTATATGCCGTCAGTGCCAGGTGACTTGAAGCTGTCAAAAGATGCAACAGCATATTTGATAGCTTCATCCGTCACCACGCCCGATGCAGTATACCAGCTGCGCCGAGTTGTTCGGCTCAGCCCGCTAACAGCTTCACTAGTTGAAACCGGTTGCGAACCGGTGGTGACCTGATTTCCTGGGAAGTGAGTCTCCAGCAGAAGACTGAAAGCATCCGCTTTCGACTCAGTGAAAGTACCATCAGGTTTCCTGAGTGATTCCGGCTTGATTGGTTTTCCATTCTTGAGAACTTTGACCAACCTACTGGTTTCACCGAGAGTTTCGATCTTACCATAAAAATCTCTATACGAGGTACTTTTCGAAGTTCGAATTAACCTCTTATATTCTCTTTGCTTTGATCGGTATAGATTCCAGTCCACCTCCGAATTTGTCTTGAGTGACCTATTTAGAAGTTTTCTGGTTTCCCTACGAATTCGTTGCAGATCTGGGTTCCACCACGGAACAGACCTTCTGCAGGGGTTTTTTGTCAGCGGACACGTTTGTTCAAAACATCTGGTAAGGGTGCTGTTCAGGTCTTGAACGGCTTCCTCTACCTTTTGCCTCGTTCTAAGTTTAGGTAGATCTTTGATAGTTTTGCCTAACTCTTCCTTAAACCGTATCCAGTTGGTTTTTCTCGGATTCCTCCCCTCCTGCAAAGGTGTAGCTTCGCATTCGATTTGGAATTCAATGTATCTATGGTCTGAGAGGGAAATTTCTGGCGAAACTCTTCAGTTGGTAATAGGCTTGAAATATCTGTTGGACAGGGTCAAGTCAATCACTTCCTGTCTTTGAGCCGTAACGAATGTTGGTTGTGAGCCAACATTGTTGATGGTAAGATCAGACGATAGTATGAAGTCCAGAAGATGATCTCCCCGTGCATTGCATTTGCTGCTGCCCCAAACAGAGTTTTGAGCATTAGCATCGCAACATATGACAAGACCTATCTTTCTGGTATCACAATATTCTATGAGCTCGACCACTGTCCTTGGTGGTGGGGGCAGTATCGAGCCATATGGGAAGTAAGCAGACGCAACGACGTAGGTTTCCCATTTACCGTTCTTCTTGTAGCTTATAGCTGCAGCCCTAGGCCTTTCGGACCGCTCATCATAAAGTACCGTGTTATCACGCATACCTCCAAGGCCACAAATGCGCTTGTTCCGCACCCAAGGCTCCTGGATAGATATTATGTGAGGTTTTGTTCTACTGGCTGCAAGTCTGCTACTTATAAGAGCGGTAGCAGCCTTGCAGTGTTGTAGGTTGATCTGAGTAAATATCATTAAATACTAGGGGGTTTTTTTCGACCATTGTTCGCACTACTTGGTATCGAAGCGGAAGTGAATCCTACCAAGATGCAAATATGGTCGCATTTCGTACCTAGACTTAATGGCCTCGGCAGAACCCTTGTCCAAACTCATAACCAGAGTAGAACCATCTTTATTTTGACGATTCTGTCTCTCCCTGTGTGAATGAACAGTCCACTTGGTCGTCTCGAGTACAGGATTCTGGGTACGCAGGCGCGCTAGCACATCAGCCGTTTTCCCAAGTTTCCCCGGGATCCAGCAGACGGCGCGCGTCTGTTTTGTTGTCCTGAAGACCTCAAAAGTAGCGGTCTCAAGGGGGGGGATTTTCGGCACCGACATGCTAATCCATTCAGAGGTTTGCTGTGAAGAACACTTTACCATAAAGGTTCCGCTCTTTAACTCACAGCCCTCCACCTGAATGAAAGCATTCGTTGCTTGCGCCAGCTCTAACAGATGAACTTCGCAGTGTTTGCACTCCGCGTCGGTCATGCTGTTATCATTGTCAGCCTTCCCAATTCGGACAGTTAAAGAGGAGATAACAGCTTTCTTGTAAGAAACCTGCTGTTCTCGCTCCCTAACCACCGGGTTTTTCTCTTTCTCAGTAGATTTGTTCGCGACAGCCATCTTCCGTCCACTGGGAATACAACTGGTTGTATCATCGGTGTCATTCGGAATTTGTGCGCGGGTTACGCTACTAATGAGAGGGGTTTTAGAGACATTCAAGTCGGTGGACTTCCCTGCGACATCCAGTTTCTGTCCACCGGTACTACTGCCATTACCGGCTGAAGCGCCCGTCTTCAGACCTTGTGCGCATGCAACGCCACCGGCTTGAGGTCTCTCGGAAGACACACGCGCATGAGGTACACACATGTGCCTACCGGCAGGAGAGCTTGAAACCTTCTTCCTTCGTTTGCTCCGGTTCAAGCTATTAGAAGAGGAGGCAGCGATGGGTCCAAGTGACTTGCCGGTTTCGGTTGGGGTAACTTCCACAGACCTGCTTCTTTTTGCCGTCTCTGTCAAAGGACTGTTGTCAGCACTTGCGCCTTCAACTTCTGCAGTCTCTTTGCGCCGCGCCGCCGCCAGTTTTCTTCGTTTTCTCTTCTTCTGGCTTTTGGACGGGAGCCCATCGGAGCGTGCCGCTTCTGGAGCTCGTTCAACTTTTTCAGTTTCCCGAGGCAAGCCTTCAGCAGCAGTGCAACAATCAGCCTTCTGTCCATTAGGATGAAGATTAAGCGTATCAGGTTGGACCTCTCCGCTACTTTCTCCACCTTGCCAGCTCAACTTACTGAACGTGTCTGGAAGAGAGCTGCAGGAGTCTTCAGAATCCAGAATTCTTGCTGCTCCTCTATACGCGCCAGTTTTGGCGGGGGAGGGTATGATGGGTAGGGCCTCCAGAATCCTTGCCCTAGCCACAGTCGAGAAGACCACGGGTGGGTTTTCGCTTTTGCGAGTGCCACCTGGAGTAGTTATAGCATTTGTTTTCTCCATTCATACGTTTTCTTCTTTTAACGTTAAAGTCGGACGCCTTCAGCGCTTAGTTCGATGTCTCACCTGGGATCTTTTCAGACCCTTAGGATCTTTGACTCTTAAGCCTTCCCGCCACGACAAGGCAGCTGAAAGATGGGAAGGAATCCAAACTAATTACTTCTTCTTGTTAACTCTCAACTTTCATTTTATCACAAAATTACAACTTCGCCCATTATCACTTTTCCAATCTCTTCGCCACGGTTCTAAACCAACTGCCTTTTCTCGATCGCCATCTGTCCTTAAATAGCCGCATTTAGCCAGAAACTTCTAGCAAATTCTTCGACCACTGGAATAAGAAAATTCCGATGTAATAATTCCAGGATGACAGCTGCAGCCAATAATCTCTTGTTCTCTCTTATCCGTGATATTATCCGAACTGTGGAGACTAATTGCAGACACGAACCTCAAATGAAAAGACACTTCGGAATTTGTTGCCTGTTCGAGGGCGTAGTTATTATGCTACATTATGTTACACTATATTATCATTAAGGTGACATTTTTCAGTTCCTTGTAAAAATATTCGTAAAAGGGCATTCTTTTTTAAAAGTGGATGTATCTGTGGGCGGATTTCAAAATGTTAACACTTGTACTGCTTCAAATCCTAAGAAGGTTATATACTGTCACGTATACATAAGTACACTATATACATATTTACATACAAACGTTTTTACAATTCATGTATTCTCATTATGTTAATAAACGGTCAGTCAAAGTGGACCGTCCGCGAAACAGTGGTGACAACAAATTAAACATACCTACATCTAGTATTTATAAAGTACTCGCTAATAATAAAATTTCTAATGTCGTTTAATCCACCGAAACTATTGTTGGTCAACAATGATATTGATATGGCCCAAGAATGAACTGAGTGGCTAGATTCGTATGAAAATTATTATACAACATCGAAAATCGACGCAGAAACAGAAAAGATCCAGGTTGCTAATTTTAAAACAGTTATTGGTCGTGACGCGTTAAAAGTGCTTAATAATCTCGGACTAACAGCAAACGCACAAAAGAAATTGAAAGACATTAAAGAAAAGCTAACGGCTCATTTCTCACCAGCAAAAAATAAAACCTACGAGCGGTGTCAATTTGATCGTATTAACCAACCCAGGAAAAAACCGTTTGAAGATTGTTTCCAAAAAACTCCAAGAGTAAGTAAAAAAATGCTCATACGGTACCAACGGTGAGGAATTTGTCATCGACCAAATCGTATTGGGAATACACTGTGAAGAAACAAAACAGAAACTATGGATTGAAAATTTGCAGAGCAGCTGAGATAGCTAACAATCAAATTTGTGAATTAAACAATGAAACCAGAGCGGCATCAACGAGCGTGAACGTAAATAAAATAGAAAAGGAAGACACGTTCGATTGCAAACGTTGCGGTAACGAGCACGGGTATAAAAGCTGCCCGGCGTACAACAAAAAGTTTTTTTTTTTTTTTTGCCGAGAGGGTGAAAATCTTCTAAAGACACCATAAGGCCCGACCACGCGTGCTTATGGTAATGTGAGATTTTTACACCACTCTTCAAGATTAGTACTACAACTAAGCCGACGCTTATCCAGCAGTTTTATTTTCGCTTACGAGACTCGTGATTTTTGGAAAAATATGTTCGTATGTAATTTATAAAGATTGTAGCGCTTTAGACAGGTTAAATTCCAATGAAAGTTCCTGCTGTTTTCACGACCGGCATATACTATGACGCGAGGTCAAAAGGTTTTGTCCTTTGCAGACGACGAACTGAATTATTGGCGTCAATTAGTTGAATGAGGGTACTGTTACAATGACCGTGAACACGATCTTTTTTGTTTACGAGAAAAATTTGTTATCTCTTCGATGACGCTGGGAATTCCCAGGTCCCGATGAATATCTTCGTTACGTACGTACCACGGTGCGCTAACGATCGTTCTAAGAACTTTATTTTCAAAAGTTTGTAAGATGTTTCTATTGCTTTTCCTGGTACAACCCCATAGTTATAGACCATACGTCCACACTGGCTTTAGCACTTGCTTATAAATAAGCAGTTTGTTATGTAGGCTCAACTTCGAATGTTTTCCGAGTAGCCAGTACATTTGTCGGTATTTGTTTTCGAGCTCGTAGCGTTTCTTTTTTACGTGCGATTTCCATTTAAGCTTAACATCTAGAGTCATTCCTAGATATTTTGCTTCGTTCGCGTACGGTATTTGAACCGAGTTTATATATACAGGTAATCTGTCCACTTTTTTGTAGGTAAAGTTGACGTGAGTAGATTTGCTTTCGTTCAGCACAATACGCCAAGAAGTCGTCCAAGCGTGGACTTTATTAATAGCATGTTGCAGCTTTTCAGTTGCTGCTTCAATTGTATCGCCCGTTGTCAATATCGCCGTATCGTCCGCCAAAGTGGCGACGACGCAGTTTCTTTCCTGTGGGATATCACGCGTGTAGAATACATATAGAAGTGGGCCAAGGACACTTCCTTGTGGGACTCCGGCTGCAATCTCCTTGAAATCAGAGTAATCATTTCCGTGCTTAACACGAAAAAGTCTTTCGGTGAGGTACGATCGTAAGATTAGAAAGAGTTGCCGTGGCAGTAGTCGTTGCAATTTATACTCCAAGCCTTCGTTCCAAACCTTATCGAAAGCTTGTGAGACGTCAAGAAATACACCACAACAAATGTTTTTTTTCTTCGAGAGTTTTCTCAATCACGTCAGTTATTTTGTGGACTTGGTCGATTGTTGAATGTTTGACTCTAAATCCAAACTGATGGTCAGGAATGAGACGTCTTTCGTTGATTACGGGTTGTAGTCGTTTTGAAAGTAGTTTTTCATATATTTTAGAGATAACCGGCAATAGGCCGATAAGATTTCTTCTCATTCAGAACCAGTCAATCAGCCCTCTAAGCTGATTAAAAGTACGTCGAAGTCGTCCACTAAAAAGACTGAACGAAAAATAACCTCGGATAAGCCTACGAATCCCAGTTGTCTGACGTATTCTCAGGCTACAGTCAAAGCAACCAGACGAAACGACGGGCCACCCTCTAATGCGTTAAAAGAAATTCTGAACTGCATTTACGCTAAGTTCGGGAACACTGTGAAACGAACAAACGAATTCTCGAACGTCTCAGTAACGTCGAAAGCTTTTGTATGGCTAACCACATATCGAAATCTAAGTAGATATGGACTCTTTGCTTAGAATTATAACATGGAATGCAATTGGACTCTTTCAAAAATCTAACGAATTAGAAATTTTTCTAATAAGAGAAAATGTCGACATATGTTTGATCTCCGAAACCCATCTAACAAGAGAATTGCAAATAAAGTTAAGAGGCTACGTTGGTTATCACGCCTGTCATCCTTTTGATAGAGCGCGAGGCGGTTCGTCCTTATTCATTAAAATTAACATCAAACACTCGGTCGATATAAACATAGAGCTGGAAAAACTTCAATTGTCCGCGGTAAGGGTTAAAACTATACACTTGAGCTACAATATAGCGTCTGTTTACTATCCGCCGCGTTGCTCGCTTGAAAAAGATGACTACTTTCGTGTCTTCAATGCCCTTGGTTCAAATTTCCTTATTGGTGGAGATTTCAACGCGAAGCACACCTTCTGGGGTTCAAGATGTACATCTTCTAAAGGAAAAATTCTCTAGGAAGTGGCAAATGAATTGGGTTGTTGTTTTTATTCGACAGAAAAACCCACCTATTGGCCAACCGACTCAGAAAAAATTCCCGACCTTATGGATTTTTTTCGTTTCAAAGAGGTATTTACGATAAATTTATTACAGTCGAAGAAAGTTTTAATCTCTCTTCTGACCACTCTCCGGTCATTTTATTACTTGGTGAAGCGTTGATCAAGAAAGAAGGACCTTCAAGACTTACTAGCAATAGAACAAATTGGGAGGGCTTTAGGAATAATTGGGAAACAAATATCGCCTTAAATGTATCACTTAAAACACCTTGTGAACTGGAGGACGAAGTTGATCGTTTCGTGGTAGCAATCCAAAGAGCGGCATGGGGAAGCACTCCTTCTAGAAGCTATAAGATTAACCGCAACGAAAAGTATCCAAGTGAAATCATTGAACTGGTGAGGGAGAAAAGAAAACTACGAAAGAAATGGCAAATCACTCGCGCACCGCAGCATAAAAAGGTCTTCAACCGACTATGCAATCGCCTTAGAGATAGTATTCGGGAATTTAAAAACAAGAAGATAGCGACCTACCTTTAAAATCTCTCCACTGGAAGAGAATCAAATTATTTACTTTGGGAAGCGCTAAAAGGCATTCGGAAACCTCAAATGCAAGCGCCATCAATTCGGAAAATCGATAGAACTTGGGCCAAGAGCGACAAGGAAAAGGCAGAACTTTTTGCTTTTCCCTTAGAAGAAACGTTTAAGCCATTCGACGGCCCTTTGATAACGCCCGACTCCCCAGTCACGACATCTGACAACTTTAAAGTAAAAAAAAGTGATTAAAATCTGAAGACTAAAAAGCACCAGGTTACGACTTGATAACGGCGCAGGTGCTCAAGGAATTACCAAATAAAGCTCTTATCAAACTGCTATATTTGATTAACGGTTCGTTCAGATTGCTCTACGTTCCGAGACAATGGAAAGTCACAGAGATTATAATGGTCCCGAAACTGCCAAAATACTAGAGGTAATCTTTGCAAAATCGGCGACCAAACGTTTGATAGCGTACAACAATCAAAGCCATAGAAGAGGCGAAAATTCCATGCAAGTACGAAGTCTCAACAAATAGTCACATTTAAGATCTTAAGTGAAAATTTACAACCAATATTGGGAAGAGACAGTTGTGAAAAGATGGGATTCATAGTACGGTTCAATAAAATTGATAGCGATGATGAAGAGAGAAGATTGAGATGCTGCAAAGAATTTGAATATGACATAAACTTCATTGATAATCCACAATTCAAAATTATACCGGCACGACGAGTGCCTAATGCAATACGTGATCAAGTCAAAACTGAACTAAAGCGGATGGTGTCATGGCACCAATAAGCGAACCAACACCAGCGGCCAGTCCAATGCTAGTAATTAACAAAGGAAAACTCAAAGTCTGCATGCATCCTACGGAATTAAACAAAAATATCCGACGGAGGCACTACCCATTAAAAACAGATAAAACCAACGGCAGCATGTTTTTTTTACAAAATTAGACTGTGAGAAAGGCTTCTGGCAGTTAAGAGTTACAAACCGTACATCCAAATATTTAACACTTTCAACACCTTGGGGTCTATATCGGTACTTGCGGATGCCGTTTGGAATATCATCGGTTGGTTGGTTACAAAGCCGATGATGAAAAGATAGAAGCCATCAACAGATTGAAACTACCAACAAGCGTAAAGGAACTTCAATATATACTAGGTATGGTAACGTACCTCGGAAATTTCATAAGTAACTTTTCAGAACTTACGGAACCACTTCGAGGATTACTGCGCAATAAAATTGCTTCGTGCTGGAACCCTGAGCACCAAGCAGTATTAAATCGATGGGCGCCTGCATGATGCAAAATGATATATTCCAGCAGCCTACGGCACAAGGACATTCTCTCAGTCGCAGCAAAACCAACCGCAAATCGTCAAAGAAGCGTTGGCCATCAGATTTGGTTGCACTAAATTCCACAGCTACATATACGGCAAAGACTTGAGGATAGAAACGGACCGCTCGAAACTATATTCAGGAATCCAATTCAGAATGCGCCTCTTTCACTGCAGCGTATTTTGTTCGACGTGTTAGTATACTCATCTAAGGTGTGCTACATAAAAGGTACATATGTCCCAATCACCGAGACTGCACAGCTAAAGAACAGGACGCTGACGATGAATGTGCAGTGAACACCATATTGGAGATTAGCGATAATTTAAGAGAGCGGTTGATAAAGGAAACGATGAACGACATCGAACTCCAGCTCCTGAAAGCCGTCATTATGCGCGGATGGCCAGACAATGATGAAAATCTTCCAATATCCATATGAAAATATGCGCCGTTCAAACATGAAATAATATTCGAAAATGGACTATTGTTGGAAGGTCATAAGATCATAATTAGATATCAGAAATAGAAAGGTGAAGTAGAAAATATGATCCAGGAAAAGCATTTGGGCCACGCGGGAATAATTAAATTGATTCAACGCGCTCGTCAAATACAATTGGAATGGTCAAGGATATCAACAATTATGGAAAACGGTGTGCAGTATGTCAACAAACACAACGAGTGAACCAACGAGTACCGATGATTATACGCCAAATACCAGAATACCCATTACAATTAGATGTATTGAGATGATTTCTTAATGAAAGCAGATCACTATTCAGGATTCATAGATTTCGCGCCAAATCGTTCTAGACTGTGTTGAAGAGGTATAACAAAGAGCATCTTAAAAGCTCTTAATATATCCTATGCACAAACCTATCATCGATCTCCGAAATCAGAAGCCCCTAAAACTAGACCACACCAAAAAAAAAACAATTTTTATCAAAGAGCTCTCTTAAGGTTATCATCTAATTTATTAAAATAAAATAAAAATAAAATTTAAACTACACTTAAACTCATAATTAGTCTTTTTGTAAAATTAAACTAAAAATCATTTGAATATGAGCGTAGCGAGGTTGTCCCCTGTGGGGCAACAAATAGACGAAGTCAACTGGATTACGTACAACAATACAACACCTACTACCAATATAATCTCAACTCCCACAACAACAACAACGACAAATTCTGTGATTTTTAATTCAACCACATCGACAACAACAAGCCTTATTGCAATAAACGTTACACCTATTTGTAGCACCACTACATCTACATCAATCACATCTATGAACCTACGAAAAGTTGTTCCAGATAAAATATAGCAGTCCAAGCATAAGATGAAAGATATTCCTAACAAGTAAATTTCGTCCCAAAAAAGGAATAGAACCTTACCGCCCAAAACAACGGACAACACTAAAAAAATTCAAAAATCAAAATACCTTAAAAAACTACTGGCTTAGTCAGCCAAATGTTAAATCATCTAATCGATTCGACATACTATCATGCCTCTAATAAAATCCAAAATAGCGCATACATCAAGTGGTTTTATTTCAATACAAGTATCATTGCACTCAAGATTTCTCCCGGGCTGGTGAATTACCCAATCAACACTGTAAAATATCGTTCGAATCACCGCATCAAAAAAGACTTATACCGCAATGTACGAACTGCCAGAGATATGGACACACCAAAAATTATTGCACAAAGGAACCAACCCATGAAAACATAAAACTATTGAATGCGAACTTGGACCAAACAGTAACGGCGTAAAATATGTTTTGTGTGGAGAAAAACACCGCAAATTACAAAGGTTGTAAAATATACAAAGCTCTGACAGTTCAGAGATATCCTGCCTTACGAGAAAAAAAACTGACGACCTACAACAAGAATCCCCGAACTAAAACAGCCGACATACGTGAAGCACTTACAAATCACACCCGAACTTATGCACAAGTCACATCGAATGAGGTGGGGTTAAGCACACAAAGCACACAAGTCATAAACGATCAAATACAAACTATCACAACGAATTCATCTCCCCAAGGTTTACAAAAACTGCATCATATAGCACCACCTTAAAAAACAGAGCACAAACGAACAAACGCACACTAACACAGCAAATACATCTAACGATCTTACGGAAATAAAAATCATGATGAAACAACTCATAACACAAATTTCTAAGATGATGAATATTCTTACTCTATTAATGACGAAAATTAATGGATAGACACAATAAAAAATTAAATATAATTGTATGGAACGCTGATGATAGCCTATTAAAGGGTGACCAGATAGCAATGATAGTTTTTCCAATTATTATGTTTCAGCAGCTGTCAACGTTACCAATGACATCCAGCTGTCAGAATATTTAATAAGGTTTGCCATTTCATCATGTTTGACACTTCCCGAACGTGTGGAAATTATTAAAAAATATTATCGAAATTCCGGCTCAGTTGTAAATACGCAACGTAAATTTCGTCGTGAGGTCGGTCGTCATCATGACTTCAGTACGCAGGCAATTCGTCGCACCGTAGAAAAGTTTGAGCGTGAGTATACTCTTTTGGACCCTACACCTCCAACCAGACAGAGATCGGTGCGAAGTGAAAAAAACATAGCCGCCGTAGCGGTCCATATCGAAGAAGACCCAGAAATGTCGATTCGGCGCCGATCAGCTGAATTGGGCATCGCCAATGAGTCAACCAGGCTTATTTTGCAGTTGGATTTGGGCCTACACCCAAAGTATAAGATTCTGCTGATGCAAGAATTGAAGCTGGACGACCATAGACAACGCCGTGAGTTCGCTAATTGGGCGCTGAAAATGTTGGTCGGAGATCCGGATTTTGGCCAAAATATCATCTTCTCGAACGAGGCCTATTTTTGGCTCAGCGGCTACGTCAAAAATCAAAATTGTCGTTATTTGAGCGACCACAATCCACGACCGTTCGAGCAAGCCTCAATGCATCCACAAAGATTGACTGTTTGGTGCGGTTTATGGCACGGCGGCATCAGCGGATCTTATTTCTTTCGAAATGAGGACCCGTTACCGTCAATGGTCCTCGGTATAGAGCGATGTTAACCGACTTACTATGGCCAGAGCTCGACAACATCGCCAGAGCTCGACAACATCCGAGCTGTGGTTCCAACAAGACGGCGCTACATGCTATACAAGCAACGCAACGCTCAAAGTGGGGAAGGAGAAATTTGGCGACTGGGTCATCTCACGACGAGCGTTCATCAGTTGGCCGCCGCGATCATGCGACTTTACACCTCTCGATTATTTTCTCTGGGGCTACGGCAAGTCCTTAGTCTACGCTAACAAGCCAACCACTTGGGACTAGCTCAAGGCCAACATTCGAAACACTATTGCCGGAATAACGCCGCACATATTGGATCGACCGCTTGAAGCACTGCGAAGCCGAGGCGGCCATTTAAATGATGTGCCATTTCATACATAATGGAATAAATGTAGCTTATAAATAAAGCCAGAATCAATTTGATATCTCACACCGTTGTTGTTTTATTAAAATTTCCTTTCCTATCGTTCTTATCTGGTCACCCTATACCACATGCGTTGGAATTGAAACAGTTCGTCAAAGACAATTCCGTTGATATTGCCCTAATTTCTGAAACACACTTCACAAAGAAAAGCTTAAAATTCCCAAATATAACATACACCCTATTTGTGTCACCCTAGTGGACAAGCCCGCGGTGGTGCAGCAATCCTAGTAAGTCAAGATATTAAATACGTAAAACTACATGAGTACATAACAGAACCCATAAAATCTATGACAATCCAAATAGAAGATTTGCAAGGACCGCTAATAATATCTTCATTATATTGCCCACCAAAACACACAATCAGTGCAACACAATATACGGACTACCTCAAAATACTGGGTTCACGATTCATCACAGGCGGAGGATCCAGGCTCACAAACAAACAAAGGAAAAAACCTACTAGACGCGATAATAAAAACCAATTGTAAGGACTTCAGCACTGGAGAATCCACATACTGGCTCACGGACACTAGAAAAATACCGGACCTAAATAATTGACGAGAGAATATAACTTCAAATATCTCTTAAAACAGCAAACGAACTCGAAAGTGTCATTATCCATCTAAATGACACAATCCAATTCGCTGCAATAAAATCAACTCCGCATATTAAAATCCAACAATTCAACGACTTGACACCGCAATCAATTAAGCAAAAAAAAAATTATTATTATTATTATTATTTATTAAACAGGTAATTACAAATTACAAGTTAATTTTATAAAGAGAGAGCAACAAGCTGCTGGGCTTTCGGCTCTAAACAAAAATAAATATAAACTACTTAAAGTGAAATAAATCAAAGTATAGATGTGAAATACAATTCAAGTGGCTCTATATGGTGAGACGTGTGCGGCTGACAAAATCATTGACTTTAGATATGTTAGAATGGTTTGCTATCCTGAGTATGTCGTACGCTGATTGATTTGGTTGCAGGATTTTATTAAATTCCTTGGATACCGGGCATTGGATTAGTCCGATGATGTGATTAATGTTTAAGATGTTATTACAGGTTGGACACGGTGGAGGTGTTTCATTTTCATAGATGTATTTGTGTGTAATTATAGTGTGCCCTAGGCGCAACCTGGTAAAAGTGATGTTGGCTGCTTTCGATGTTGTTGTGAGGTAGATGGGCATGCTACCGTCGATGTTAATTTTGGAGTAGTGTTGATGGTAGTTACACCAGTTTAAGGACCTTTCCTTTTTTATCTTTTGGTTGGCAAGGTTTTGAAGGTCTTTTTTTGAAAAAATGTCGAAGGTGTAGACCGGCGCTCTATAGCATAATTTTGCAGCCATGTCGACAAACTCGTTGCCTTGTATCCCACTGTGGCTTGGTACCCAAATCAGTTTTATTTTATTGGAATTCTTTATCAAGAGATCCCTGATGTTAGTTATGAGACCAGATTTATGGTTTGGATTAAGGATAGCTTTTAACACCGACAGGCTGTCTGAACATATTACGGATTTAGAGCGGAGTTTTACCAAATATTTAGTTGTCTCGAGTATGGCGATCGCTTCTGCAGTAAATATTGAAGTGTAATCTGGCAAAAGTCCGATTCTTAAAACGGTCCCGTTTTCCAAGGCGGATTTAGCAGATTTAGAGCCGTCAGTAAAGACTGGGTTCCAACCATCTGATTTTAGGTCTGCCATGGTTTTAAGGAAGATAGCTCGATAGATATCGCAGTTTGTGCTTCTTTTGCAGAGTAGGGACAGATTGAGTAGTATGGAGTCAGGTTTGATGCACCAAGGTGGGTAAGTGGGGAAGTGGTCCTTTGAAAGTTTTAGGGGGAGCTCCATTTGCTGTGCGGCTTGGATGGTTTTAGCTATTGAAGACTGAATCCGATATGATTTTTTGGCGGTGATTGCGGATGCAATGTATTTGTCGATAATGGAGTCGGTGGAGAATGAGAGTTTAGTGAAAAGATTGATGCAAACACTTGATTGTCGTTCTTCTAGTGTTGGTAGTCCCGCTTCTGCCATTATGTTCTGGATCCGCGTTGTACGAAGTGCATTAATACTCCTTCTAGCAGCATGGTGGTATGGTGTTTTTAAAAGATGAAGTGTTGACTTAGCGCATTTACCATATATGTTGAAGCCATAGTCAATCTTACTTAGAACTAAAGATCTAGTAATGTTACAAAGGGTATTAAAATGAACATTAATTTTTTACTAGCTAAATAGTTAATGATATCGGCCCTAGCAGCCAGGCTCTTTTTTAATTCTAGACAATGTGTTTTCCAATTATATCTATGATTTATAGTTAATCCTAGGATTTTTAGAGAATTAGTGTTTTGTATATTAACACTATTTAGGTGTATCGTAAGTTGCGGACAAGAAATTTTCCGACAAACATGTAATAATTTACATTTCTCTAAGGAGAGTTTGGCACCCGAGGTGCTGGACCAAGTTAATATATCCTTCAGTACTTCGGTTAGAAATTGTTTGCTCCTTTCAATATCGTTCGGTTTACACAAAATGTAAAGGTCATCCGCATATATGCAGTGATCCAGAAAACTGTGCTCATTTATTACCATACTTATATCATTGAACGCTATGATGAATAGGATCACCGACAGTGGAGACCCCTGCGGGATCCCGTTGTGGAGTGGATGAGAGGACTAGAATTCGTTGTTAACTTTGACACAGAACTTTCTATTAGAAAGGAAGGACTTTATGTATTGGAACATTTTTGGCCCAATGCGCCATGTTTGTAGTTTGTTAAGTATTAAATGTGTGGCCTACTCTGTCGAAAGCTCTTTCAAAATCTAACGAAAGTAGCGTTACGTGGTTACGAGCCGATAAGGCTTTGGAGATGTAAGGGTCAATGTATAACAGCGCGTCGGAGCAACCCTTATTGGTTTTAAAGGCAACTTGATTGACGTTGATAAGCCTATTAGATTCGATGTACCAGAGAAGACGTCTTGCTACTATTTTTCCTAAACCCTTTGACATGCAGGGAATGAGTGATATTGGGCGGTAGCTCTCAATGTAGTTAATTGCCTTCTTGGGTTTAGGAAGGGGTAAAACTGTAGCTGATTTCCAGCTCTGAGGGATGACTCCGGTTTCGAATATATTATTATAAAGACCGATAAGACGTTGTTTGGTCGGAGGCGGTAGATTTTTGAGCATGGAGTAAGATATCTGGTTCCTGCTTAGTGTTTTACCTTTTAGTTTCCTAAAACAACTATCAAATTCTAACTCCGATATGAGGCTTTCGATATGCCTCGCTGATGGGCTGCAAGTGTCTTGAGAAATTGAGGGCCGAAAGTACCAGTGAGGCATCGAATGTTTTGCCAGATTTTTGCCGGGGAGGAGTTAGGGCCAATCATTGAGGTAAAGGCCATTAGGCTTTTGGTGGGAAATGGTCGCTATTGGGGAGATCTTCTAGTATTTTCCAAGATGTGCGTGGAAAGAGCGTGGGCGAGCAACAAGACAGGTCGACGTGAGTTAGATTGCTGTGTGTAGAGAAGAGGGTGGCGGAGCCGTCATTTAGAATCATCAGGTCGGAGTTAAGGATAAAATCTTCCCACAGGGAACCTCTGTAGTTAGTGGATGTTGAGCCCCAGAGAACGCTCCAGGAGTTAACATCCTGTTAATATACAGGACTGTGACTTTGGTTTAAAATGTTATCAAGGTCAACGCGAGAGAAAGTCTGTTTCGGAGGTATATAAATTGAGATAATAGTGAAAGTAAAAGACAAATTAATTTCTATGGCCAATGTCAGGATGTTAGAGTTGATATTTAGTTGTTTGTGCGAAATGTTTTTTTTGTTTAGGACCCCAATACCTTGCTTAGCCGTTACGTTTTGTGGGAGGTTATTGAAGTAACCAATATATGCTTTAGGGGTTAATGGTATAGACTGAAACGCGCAATGTGTCTCTTGCAGAGATATAGCACAAGGCGATAGTTCTTTGATTAATATGTTTAGCTCGTCGAAGTTGTTAATATACCCTTGTATATTCTACTGGAGAGTTTTGAATTCCTGAGGTTTGTGTGTATAGATAGGGGGTGAAGAGTGGCGGATGTTGGCGCATTCGGACTCCCTGGAGAGCCCGAATGCCCCAATTCCCTGCCAGCAGAGTCCGGGTTTGGAATATGCATATTGTAATATGCGTGCTACGGCTCGAGTAAATAAAACAATATTCTGTGAAATTATTTCTTTATTTTCTAGTCTATAGAACAATTCAGGTTCACACTATACTATTCTTCGCAATTCTTTTCTTACAAGGTCTCTGTCCTCTCAAATCACTTCATCTCCGCTGCAATTTAGGTGATTTCCCCTTTTGGCGATGGGGATTATACAGCCACACCAGATCTCCTTCCCGGAATCCTGACGTTGTTGCCTTAGCATCATACCTGGTCTTCATGCGGTCGCTCGTCATCTTAATCTGGCTTCTGGTCCTTTGGTGTATGTCCCTAAGCCTTTCCCTAAGGTCCGCCACGTACTCTTCTTCATTTCTGGGCTCATTGGTAGGAGATCCAAATTTCACCTCACTGGGTAAACGAGCTATTCCACCAAATAAGATTTCGAACGGTGTATGTCGAGTAGTGCTATGCACGGCACTTCTATAGGCCATCAAAAACAAGGGAATCTGCCGGTCCCAATCCCGTTGGTAGTCACCTACGACCTTCGAGAGATGTTCGTCCAAAGTCCTATTAAAACGCTCCACCATACCATCCGACTGTGGATGAAGCGGGGTTGTCCTTGTCTTTTTGATTCCGAGTAGTTGACACATCTCTTGGAAGATTCTGGACTCGAAGTTCCGCCCTTGGTCAGAATGCAATTCCAAGGGCACACCGAATCTGCTAACCCAATTGTAGACGATCTGCTCCGCCACGGTTCTGGCTTCCTGGTTAGGGATCGGAAACGCTTCCGGCCACTTACTGAAGTAGTACATTACTACGAGTATATACCGATTACCATTGTCGGTTTCCGGAAAAGGCCCTGCGATGTCAATGGCGATTCGTTCGAAAGGTGCTCCCACGTTATATTGGTGCATCTTACCTCGAGTTTTGATTCTCGGACCCTTGCTAGCTGCACACACGTCGCATTTTCTGCACCAGTCTTCGATATCTTCCTGCGCTTTTAACCAATAAAAACGTTCTTGTACCTTTTCTAGCGTCTTATTCACTCCCAAGTGGCCTCCGGACGCCCCGCCATGCATTTCCTGTAATTGTGGCCGTGGTGTAGTGGTAACATCATCGCTTGTTACGCTGTTGATTCACGGTTCGAGTCCTGATGTCAAGAATCATCTATTTATTTCGCATGAAATAAATAAAAAAGCCGATCACTTGCGAAACTAAGACAACTCTACTGTGAAAGCATAACACTGACAGTGGGGTGGTCATATAGCCAAAATGCAACTTGATCGTGATGATGACATCAGGAGGACGGAAAGAAATACAGTGAATCATAGCAACGACAATAACAGCGAAAAACAAAACAAAGTACTCCCCAGTTATCTGGACAGCCACCCTTTGAGTTTACAGAAACTAAATACCACCTGAGTTTCAAACCACACCACTATGTCTTTGTCTCTGTCTCTTCCTTTCCACAAAAACGCACGTGTTCTAAAAATTATTATAAGGGTATGCATATCCCCTTTAA
This sequence comes from Pocota personata, assembly GCA_963082735.1. Lineage (NCBI taxonomy): Eukaryota > Metazoa > Arthropoda > Insecta > Diptera > Syrphidae > Pocota > Pocota personata. Next base: position 107,494,901 of record OY720429.1, read on the forward strand.
CGCGTGCAAATTATAAAAAAAAAAAAAAAACACCTCCTTGACCCTCGTCCGTGGTACGACAAGCTGCATTACAAACGACTTTCCATCGGAGGATTCCCATTTTCTTCTCAGAACACCTTCTTGGACATGGAGGGAGTCCCACTGCGCAAAATATGCCTTTAAGGTCGGGCTTCTGTGAGAGATGTCCTGATGATCCGGTTTCTCCATGTTCTCCTTCCAGGCCAGAATCGGATCGATATCCGGGTCTTCCTTCTGAGCGTTCCGGATCTCATCTACGCTCCAGCCGGCGATAGGTTCGGCTCTCATTCTTTGGATGGAAACCAGCTCCCGTTCTTCCTGACGCGCACAATGTTTACAATCCGTTCTGCATGGTCTCCGGGACAGTGCATCCGCATTAGAGTGGAGCCTTCCTTTACGATGCTGTATTTCGTAGTCGTAGATTTGCAGCCTTTCGATCCATCTTGCGACCTGACCCTCAGGACTCTTGAACTGTAATAGCCTGTGCGAAGAACGAACTTCCTCTCATAGAGGTATTTGTGAAAATGCTTCGTAGCCAAGATCAAAGCTAGAAGTTCCCGCCTTGTCACGCAGTAGTTCCTTTCTGGCTTAGAGAGCACCTTGCTGAAGTACGCAACCACCTTCTCTTGGCCGTCATGCACCTGGGAGAGTACGGCTCCTACCCCAACATTACTAGCATCTGCACCCACAATGAACGTTTCCCCGGGAGTGGGGTAAGCCAGTATCGGGGCATCGCATAGTCGTTGTTTAAGTGCCTTGAAGCTCTTCTCGCACTCAATTGACCATTTGAATTGTTTTCCCTTTTCCGTCAACTGGTGCAGGTTCTTTGCGATCCCGGCAAAATCCTTCACGAACCGTCTGTAGTAGGTGGCTAGGCCCAGGAAGCTCCTTAGTTGGTGTTTATCCTTGGGGACTGGCCAGTTTTTCACCGCTTCGACCTTCTCTGGATCGGTTCTCACTCCTTTCGCTGAAATTATATGCCCCAAGTACTTGACTTCCGCTCTAAACAGAGCTCACTTCTTGGGGTTGAGCTTCAGGTGGGCACTTCGAAGCCTTTGAAACACATCCCTTAGATTGTCTCGGTGTTGCGCAAATGTTTTTCCTACGACGATGACATCATCCAAGTATACCAAACAGGTTTTCCATGTTAACCCTTGCAGGACACATTCCATCAATCGCTCGAAAGTCGCCGGAGCATTGCACAGCCCGAATGGCATTACCGTGAATTGCCATAGCCCATTTCCTGCGGTGAAGGCGGTTTTCTCCCGGTCTTCTGGATGGATCTGTACCTGCCAGTAGCCACTCTTCAAGTCGAGAGTGGAAAACCATCGGGCTCCTGATAGTGTGTCTAGCGTGTCGTCAATCCATGGCAGAGGATAGCTATCTTTCTTGGTGACGTAATTGAGCTGCCGATAGTCCACGCAGAACCGCGTGCTGCCATCTTTCTTCTTAACCAGTACAACCGGTGATGCCCACGGACTTTTGGAACTTTCTATCAGACCTTCTTTCTCCATTGCCGACACCATCTCTGCAACTTCTGTCTGCTTTGCCAATGGAAGGCGCCTAGCAGGCTGACGAATTGGTCTAGTATCACCAGTGTCTATTCGATGTTGTACCAGGTGTGTTCGGCCGTATTATCCGTCCTGTGAGGCAAATACATCAGCGTACTCATTGATAAGATTCTCTGCCATTGTTCGCTGCTCCTGATTCAGCTCACTGGACTGGAGAATCGTCTCTCTCGTTTCCGCTGTCCAAGGTGATGGGAGAGGTTTTGGAGCATCACGTTCAGATATTGTTGCGACGGCGGTAATCGGCGTGCATTTTCCAGTCACCTCGCTCGCCTTAGTTTGACAGTGTGTGGTCTTGCGTTCAAAACTCTCACTGGAACCATGGTGTTCTTTGGTTCGACTAACGTCTTTCCCACGATGTAGTCTTGAGAATTCTTCTCTGGGTCTGGTTCTACTATGTAGAATCGGTGGCTCCCAAGATCACCTTCCAGCTTCGTCCAAATGATTGTCTCTGAAGACGGCGGCAAAATTTCGTCTTTGCTGATGACTGTCCTGAGAGTTACGGCATTCTCGTTTCCGTACACCATCGGAATCTCCACATTTCGATACCTCAGTACTTGCATCCCGATGTCCAAGATTACTTCATTTGCTTTCATGAAGTCTATTCCGATGATGCACTCGTCGCATATATCTGCCACCAGAAACGCATGGGAGAACGTCAGTCCCGCCAGAGTAATCGTAAGACGAACTTCTCCAAACACCTTCGCCATTTCCCCTGTTGCAGTCTTCAGGCAGTAGCTGTTGGTGTTGTGCAGCCAGGCGCTTCTGACGATATCTCTTCTTACAATGGAGGCAGTGGCGCCTGTGTCGATGGTGGCTACGCACTTCTTCTTGTTGATTAGTGCCTCCACTGTCAGGCTCTTGTTACCCCGTTTGGTTTGCGAAACTTGAATGGTGGTCCTGGGGGCCTCGATTCCAGTAACCAACTTCTGACCCGCGAAGTTGGTCCTTACGCATTTCCCGAATGCTGGTTTTGGGAAGTCTTGACCGACAGGATGGATGTTATCACCGCCGGATGCTTCCTCTCTGCTTCTCCTACTTTCGCAATGTGGACAATTTCCTCGTCTAGGTGCACTTCTGCACTGCCGTTGTAGGTGTCCGGTTTGGTTGCAATTCCAGCAACGGATTTGACTTCCGCGAGCTCTGTCTTCATCCATGACGGCTGTTCTCTGGCATGAGCATTCCACGACGGACATTTCCCTGACACGGTGTATTCCCTGGTATGCTTGGTCCGCAGCCTTCATTGACAAAGCGAATGCCAATGCCTCGGGGAGTGTTCGCTTTTCAGCCATCCTTACAGCCATTTGCAGTTGTCTGTCCTCTATGGCCTGAATAAAAGCTTCCACCGCCATTTTGTTGATAAGCAGCTCACCGGCTTTAGGGTATGAAAGATGGGCTAGTCGCTCTATATCTGTTGGAGCGTTTCTCCCCTTTTCTGGACTCGACTACGCAGCTGAACCCTGTACACCTGCTACATGTGTTCATCCCCAAACCATCTCGATAGCCTGAACCAGAGAGTCGTAGTTCTGCTGTTTATCTTCCGGGATAGTCTGCAAGAGCTCCGCAGCTGGACCCCTCAGTGCAAGCGTGAGTGCAATAGACTTCTCTTCATCGTCCCAGCTATTGGTCATTGCGGCCGCTTCGAATTGCCTCTTATAAATTGGCCACGATGTTTGACCATCGAAGATAGGAGGCTGTATCTCCTTTCTTCTCAGACCGTTAGTGGAATATTCCCGTGCTTTCTGTCTCTTCACGTTGCTGAGTTCCTTAGTAAGGTTTTCGACTTGCTTTTCTACTTTTTCGAACTGAGTCTCTATCTTCCCGAACTGAGTTTCATGCTTCTCAAAGTTTTCATCGAATCTAGTTTCGAGTTGCGTCTCGGCCTTCTCGATTTTCTCTTCGATCGCTTCGAATTTGGATTCCAAGTTCTTGTTTTGCTCATCAAGTTTGCTTTCCAGAGCATCTAGAGAATTCTTTTGTTCGTCCATCTTAAGTTCTAGAGAATTCTTTTGATCGTCCATTGCTTTCTTTTGTTCGTCCATTGCTTTCTTTTGTTCGTCCATTGCTTTCTTTTGTTCGTCCATCTTAAGTTCTAGAGAATTCCTCTGGTCGTCCATTGCTTTCTTTTGTTCGTCCAGCTTAAGTTCTAGAGAGTTCTTTTGGTCGTCCATTGCTTTCTTTTGGTCGTCGACCTTAAGTTCCAGAGACTTCTTTTGGTCTTCCATTGTTTTCCTTTGTTCGTCCATGACTGACTTAAGTTGCAGGAGCAGACTTGTTATATCCGGGTCGGCTACTGTACTTGCTGGTTCCTCTTCCACGTCAAACTCTACGTCATGCGGATTTTCACCTTCCTGCTTTACTGCTTCTTCCAGACGAATCAGTAGGGCATCTTTTCCCCCAGTTGTGCCGAGATTCCGCTTACTGAGTTCTGCCTTTAGTTGAATTATAGTTAGTTTTCTCAATTTGCGCCCCATTTTGCGCAACTAATTAACTCAACACAGGAATCGTTTTTTTTTTCTTTTTTTTTTTTCTTGTGCAATTTCACACCACGGAAATAGTTATTCACAAAATAAGTTTTATCCCCCTTCTGACACCAATGTAATATGCGTGCTACGGCTCGAGTAGATAAAACAATATTCTGTGAAATTATTTCTTTATTTTCTAGTCTATAGAACAATTCAGGTTCACACTATACTATTCTTCGCAATTCTTTTCTTACAAGGTCTCTGTCCTCTCAAATCACTTTATCTCCTTTCAATTACTTAATTCACAAATCCATACTAATTACTTCTTCTTGTTAAATCTCAACTTTCAATTTATCACAAAATTACCACTTCGCCCATTATCACTTTTCTAATCTCTTCGTCACAGTTTAAAAACTACTGCCCCCTTTTTGATCGCCATCTGTCCTTATATAGCAGAAGTTTCTGATAGCCAGAAACTTCTAGCAAATTCTTCGACCACTGGAACAAGAGAAATTCCAAGATGACAATCATTCTTGCAGTTATAATTCCCTCTCATCCGTGATATTATCTGTCTCTTTCGTAGACATGAACTGTGGAAACCGCAGACACGAACCTCGAATGAAAGGATACTTCGAACCAAAATTCTGCCAGAATGAAAAGACACTTCGGAATTTGTTGCATCATACTTTTAGGGAGCGTAGTTATTATTATGCTACAATATTATTATTATGCATCATCATCCATTTCTTGATTGTTGAGGAAGTATTCATTCCTTTGTAAAAGATTTTGTGTAACAGGTGATATAGGTGAGTGAGTAATTGGTGTAATATTGGTGTTGGAGGATTTGGTTGGAGAGTTTTGTGTAAAGTTTGATATAGGGGTGTGTGATGTAGGTGAACTGTTTGTGTTAGATGTTTTGGTTGAAAGTTGAGTTTGTGTACAGTTTATGGTGAGTGGAGCTGTTGAATTTTGAGCAACGCTTATTGAATTGCTAGTTTCGGGGTTTTCAATATGCCCTTCTGGACGAATGGCGATTTTCTTAGGTGAGTATTGTGGGTTAGGAGTGGAGCGGGGGTTAACTGGTGCGTTTGAGATAGTGGGGGGAAGAGTTGGATTCGTAGATTTATTGGGTACTACGTGTCTAGTTTTTATAATTTCGGCTACGGTGGGTTTAGCCGGATGTTTTCTAGGAACGGGTAGTTGGTGTAAGCTGGGGTTCTCGTTAAATATTTGCCATGCCTCGCGGACGGTGCAACGCCTATCTATCTTAATCTTGTTCACTGCCTTGTGGCGAAGAAAGCTTGGGCAAGTAGGGTCGTAAGGAATGTGGTTTTCTGCATTGCAGTTAATGCAATATACCCGTGTACACTTATCGTGAGGTGGGGGAGGCAACATTCTTTACATGTTACTGCGTTAGAGCACCGGTTTTTTGTGTGGCCCAATTTTTGGCATAAGATACACCTCATTGGATTTGGGATATATTCATCGACTTTACAATTAACCCATCCTACTTTAATGTCTTTTGGGCGACGGATTAGATCGAATGTTAAGATTGCAGCGCCTGTAGCAACAAGGTGGCTGCTTACGTTTCTTTGAATTTTTTTTACACCAATCACTATTTTTTTAACTCACTTAACAACTCGTCTTCAGGTATGTCGATAATATGCCTGGAAAAAATTCTGCCTTGCACTGAATTCAAACTAACGTGAGATGTAATTTTAACTGGTATAGAGTCAATTAACTTAGCCTTTAGGAATTTTTCTGTTGCATTGAGGTTAGACACTTTAACCAAGAGGTCGCCCGATCGCATGGCTTTCACTTCCAAAATGTCTTTAGAAATAAATTCCAAGCCGCGATTAATTTGGAAGGGATTATATGAGGAGAGAGGTCGCAGGTTTTCACCTTTTTTTTCCGTTCCCGAAATCACTATGTCCCGGGGGATGCCGTCGTCATTTGTGGTAATTGCCGGTAATGTTGGAAAATGTTCGATCGTCTTTTTCCGTTTAAGTTTGGAATGTTTGATATGGGGGGTCCGTACCCCCTTCATATTGGGTAAGGTCGGAAAAGTATATATCAATTCATTTGACAAAGTTAGTTAGAGATAAATGGGATTTGTTTTATTGGGACCACGTGTGTGGCAATAGAAATGACACTTCAAGTGCAATGAAAGAAAGAGAAGGATATTGCTCTCAAACACGTCTATACACGGCGTTTGCCAGAATGCGACTGAAAAAAAAAAAAAAAAACGGAGACTGCGAAAGGTATACCAATTTAACAGATCCCCACTCGACAAGGCAAAACTGAACAAATTGACGAAAGAGCTAAAAAAAAAACTTACAGACATATATTAATGACAATACCAATAAATATTCATCAAATCTAACAGCGACTAAATCAACTAACTACTCACTGTGGAAACTAAATAAAAAACTTAAAAAAGGTAGCATCTACCAACCACCTTTATTAAAGCTGTACAACACATCGTCTAGCACAAATACAGACAAAGCTCAAATACTTCCAGATTACTTTAAAACAACATTCACTAATCCTATCAACCAAACTAACACCTTGATGCCTCAAGTTAACATTACAACGTACAGGACAATAAAAGCATTCGACGCAAATGAAATAAAACACTTTCTCCAAGTTTCAATGCCATTCTTAGGCTAAACGACTTCTCAAAAGTTTGGAAAGTATCAAAAATAACCGTTATACCAAAACCAGGCTCCTCGTCCGTATGGAAATAGCCATACAGCAAAAAAGCCTTATTCCCGACCATCAATTCAAATTTCGTAGATAATATTCAACAATTCAACAAATTCATAGAGTAACAAATACGAGTAAGATCCTTAACGACCTGGACGAGTGAAGATATTGTGTGGCTGTTTACCTAGACGTTGCTAAAGTAAATAATGGACAAAACAGTTGACGGTTCAGCAGATGGGAAATTCAAGTCAACGAAGATAGAACAGTACAAGTAATTTATACAACCAAAAGAAGTTTAGCCCTCTAGCCATTGACAACCATGCGAAATACCTAAGAATTCATATAGATAACAAACTGACATGGAAATATCAAATTAAAATCAAATTTAGACAACATTGGCTCCTGAAAAAAAGTTCAAAACTATCGACAGAAATAAGCTGTTAATATACTCGTACAAGACCATAATCAAACCTATGTGGACATAGAGAATAATATGGGGCACCGCCAGTACATCAAATGTAACCATTATTTAAAGACTGCAAAACAAAATCCTCCGGACAATTATAGATGCTCCTTGGTACATATCTAATGACAGTATTCATCGTGATCTTGGCATACCTTCAATCAACGAAGAAATACAAAATACGAGCACACAATACATAAGAAAGTTGTCCACGCACACAAACAATGACCTACAAGCTTTACACTATCAGGAAACCATCACAAGTAGACGACTTAAGAGACGCGGGAAATTGTTCTTTGTATATGCGTTTAGCATCTGCGATACTGCACTTTCTTCTCGTTTTAATTTTTAATATTTCCTTCATTTGAATAAAGTTAGGACAGTCTTTGGATGAAGAGGGGTGGGGGCGAGGCAGTTTGCGCACATGGTTCTTGAACACTCCGAGTTAGGATGAGGTGGTAGGTTGCATATCTGACACATGGTATTCTTATTACATCTCTTTGATGTATGTCCTAGTATCTGACAATTCCGGCACCTCATGGGATTCGGAATGTATTTCGAGACCTTGGTGTTATACCATCCTATTTCTACTGTGTTCGGTGGTTGGAATTTGTTGAACGTAAACAGCATTAAGCCAGTTGCTCGTGGTTTGCCGTCGAACATTTTAGTGAATTTATACACCTCCGTTACTTTTTGGGACTTCATCTCGGAAACGATTTCTGTCTCGGAAACATTGAACAGGCATGGAGCGTAAACAATGCCCTTAGAGGAATTAAGCTGACTGTGCATGGTTATTGAGACCCGTAAATCTACAACAAAGATGAAATACCTGGGAAATAAAAATCAAAAATAAATAAAAATAAATTGCATATACATATGTAACTAAAACCAAAAAAAGTATCAAGATAATGATCTTATTCTTGTATTGTTATATCCCGTGAAATACATGTACAACATGTACAATCAATTACTTAGTGTCCTACAAAGGACAGATGTAAAATTTTAATTGGGAAATAAAAAAAAAGAAATAATGTCTACAACGTACCAGGCAATGCGCTTAAGGAAACAATTAGTTATACCATCGGATGTACTAGAACGCTTTTTGTCAAGCCGCATAATGCTTTTATGTATTTCACCTGAGGTAAATGGTTCGAAAACAAAACTATCTATGTTTATTGGCAGGTTAAACGTGGAATGAGTAGTATGGCCTCCATTAAGCAAGGTTGCTGCGATTGCAGAAGAGGATACAGCAAGAACTATTTTACCTTCTGACCTATTTTTGGCCAGCAAAAGATTTATCAAAAAAGTTTTCTCAGTTCCTCAAGGCGCATCTATAAAAAAAAAGCTTTCCTTTATTCGAATCTACGCTTTCTGTTATTTGGTTTTTTGTGTGGCCCAATTTTTGGCATAAGATACACCTCATTGGATTTGGGATATATTCATCGACTTTACAATTAACCCATCCTACTTTAATGTCTTTTGGGCGACGGATTAGATCGAATGTTAAGATTGCAGCGCCTGTAGCAACAAGGTGGCTGTTTACGTTTCTTTGAATTTTTTTTACACCAATCACTATTTTTTTAACTCACTTAACAACTCGTCTTCAGGTTTGTCGATAATATGCCTGGAAAAAAATCTGCCTTGAACTGAATTCAAACTAACGTGAGATGTAATTTTAACTGGTATAGAGTCAATTAACTTAGCCTTTAGGAATTTTTCTGTTGTATTGAGGTTAGACTCTTTAACCAAGAGGTCGCCCGATCGCATAGCTTTGACTTCCAAAATGTCTTTAGAAATAAATTCCAAGCCGCGATTAATTTGGAAGGGATTATATGAGGAGAGAGGTCGCAGGTTTTCACCTTTTTTTTCCGTTCCCGAAATCACTATGTCCCGGGGGATGCCGTCGTCATTTGTGGTAATTGCCGGTAATGTTGGAAAATGTTCGATCGTCTTTTTCCGTTTAAGTTTGGAATGTTTGATATGGGGGGTCCGTACCCCCTTCATATTGGGTAAGGTCGGAAAAGTATATATCAATTCATTTGACAAAGTTAGTTAGAGATAAATGGGATTTGTTTTATTGGGACCACGTGTGTGGCAATAGAAATGACACTTCAAGTGCAATAAAAGAAAGAGAAGGATATTGCTCTCAAACACGTCTATACACGGCGTTTGCCAGAATGCGACTGAAAAAAAAAAAACAAAAAACGGAGACTGCGAAAGGTATACCAATTTAACAGATCCCCACTCGACAAGGCAAAACTGAACAAATTGACGAAAGAGCTAAAAAAAAAACTTACAGACATATATTAATGACAATACCAATAAATATTCATCAAATCTAACAGCGACTAAATCAACTAACTACTCACTGTGGAAACCAAATAAAAAACTTAAAAAAGGTAGCATCTACCAACCACCTTTATTAAAGCTGTACAACACATCGTCTAGCACAAATACAGACAAAGCTCAAATACTTCCAGATTACTTTAAAACAACATTCACTAATCCTATCAACCAAACTAACACCTTGATGCCTCAAGTTAACATTACAACGTACAGGACAATAAAAGCATTCGACGCAAATGAAATAAAACACTTTCTCCAAGTTTCAATGCCATTCTTAGGCTAAACGACTTCTCAAAAGTTTGGAAAGTATCAAAAATAACCGTTATACCAAAACCAGGCTCCTCGTCCGTATGGAAATAGTCATACAGCAAAAAAGCCTTATTCCCGACCATCAATTCAAATTTCGTAGATAATATTCAACAATTCAACAAATTCATAGAGTAACAAATACGAGTAAGATCCTTAACGACCTGGACGAGTGAAGATATTGTGTGGCTGTTTACCTAGACGTTGCTAAAGTAAATAATGGACAAAACAGTTGACGGTTCAGCAGATGGGAAATTCAAGTCAACGAAGATAGAACAGTACAAGTAATTTATACAACCAAAAGAAGTTTAGCCCTCTAGCCATTGACAACCATGCGAAATACCTAAGAATTCATATAGATAACAAACTGATATGGAAACATCAAATTAAAATCAAATTTAGACAACATTGGCTCCTGAAAAAAAGTTCAAAACTATCGACAGAAATAAGCTGTTAATATACTCGTACAAGACCATAATCAAACCTATGTGGACATAGAGAATAATATGGGGCACCGCCAGTACATCAAATGTAACCATTATTTAAAGACTGCAAAACAAAATCCTCCGGACAATTATAGATGCTCCTTGGTACATATCTAATGACAGTATTCATCGTGATCTTGGCATACCTTCAATCAACGAAGAAATACAAAATACGAGCACACAATACATAAGAAAGTTGTCCACGCACACAAACAATGACCTACAAGCTTTACACTATCAGGAAACCATCACAAGTAGACGACTTAAGAGACGCGGGAAATTGTTCTTTGTATATGCGTTTAGCATCTGCGATACTGCACTTTCTTCTCGTTTTAATTTTTAATATTTCCTTCATTTGAATAAAGTTAGGACAGTCTTTGGATGAAGAGGGGTGGGGGCGAGGCAGTTTGCGCACATGGTTCTTGAACACTCCGAGTTAGGATGAGGTGGTAGGTTGCATATCTGACACATGGTATTCTTATTACATCTCTTTGATGTATGTCCTAGTATCTGACAATTCCGGCACCTCATGGGATTCGGAATGTATTTCGAGACCTTGGTGTTATACCATCCTATTTCTACTGTGTTCGGTGGTTGGAATTTGTTGAACGTAAACAGCATTAAGCCAGTTGCTCGTGGTTTGCCGTCGAACATTTTAGTGAATTTATACACCTCCGTTACTTTTTGGGACTTCATCTCGGAAACGATTTCTGTCTCGGAAACATTGAACAGGCATGGAGCGTAAACAATGCCCTTAGAGGAATTAAGCTGACTGTGCATGGTTATTGAGACCCGTAAATCTACAACAAAGATGAAATACCTGGGAAATAAAAATCAAAAATAAATAAAAATAAATTGCATATACATATGTAACTAAAACCAAAAAAAGTATCAAGATAATGATCTTATTCTTGTATTGTTATATCCCGTGAAATACATGTACAACATGTACAATCAATTACTTAGTGTCCTACAAAGGACAGATGTAAAATTTTAATTGGGAAATAAAAAAAAAGAAATAATGTCTACAACGTACCAGGCAATGCACTTAAGGAAACAATTAGTTATACCATCGGATGTACTAGAACGCTTTTTGTCAAGCCGCATAATGCTTTTATGTATTTCACCTGAGGTAAATGGTTCGAAAACAAAACTATCTATGTTTATTGGCAGGTTAAACGTGGAATGAGTAGTATGGCTTCCATTAAGCAAGGTTGCTGCGATTGCAGAAGAGGATACAGCAAGAACTATTTTACCTTCTGACCTATTTTTGGCCAGCAAAAGATTTATCAAAAAAGTTTTCTCAGTTCCTCAAGGCGCATCTATAAAAAAAAAGCTTTCCTTTATTCGAATCTACGCTTTCTGTTATTTGGTTTTTTGTGTGGCCCAATTTTTGGCATAAGATACACCTCATTGGATTTGGGATATATTCATCGACTTTACAATTAACCCATCCTACTTTAATGTCTTTTGGGCGACGGATTAGATCGAATGTTAAGATTGCAGCGCCTGTAGCAACAAGGTGGCTGTTTACGTTTCTTTGAATTTTTTTTACACCAATCACTATTTTTTTAACTCACTTAACAACTCGTCTTCAGGTTTGTCGATAATATGCCTGGAAAAAAATCTGCCTTGAACTGAATTCAAACTAACGTGAGATGTAATTTTAACTGGTATAGAGTCAATTAACTTAGCCTTTAGGAATTTTTCTGTTGTATTGAGGTTAGACTCTTTAACCAAGAGGTCGCCCGATCGCATAGCTTTGACTTCCAAAATGTCTTTAGAAATAAATTCCAAGCCGCGATTAATTTGGAAGGGATTATATGAGGAGAGAGGTCGCAGGTTTTCACCTTTTTTTTCCGTTCCCGAAATCACTATGTCCCGGGGGATGCCGTCGTCATTTGTGGTAATTGCCGGTAATGTTGGAAAATGTTCGATCGTCTTTTTCCGTTTAAGTTTGGAATGTTTGATATGGGGGGTCCGTACCCCCTTCATATTGGGTAAGGTCGGAAAAGTATATATCAATTCATTTGACAAAGTTAGTTAGAGATAAATGGGATTTGTTTTATTGGGACCACGTGTGTGGCAATAGAAATGACACTTCAAGTGCAATAAAAGAAAGAGAAGGATATTGCTCTCAAACACGTCTATACACGGCGTTTGCCAGAATGCGACTGAAAAAAAAAAAAAAAAAAAACGGAGACTGCGAAAGGTATACCAATTTAACAGATCCCCACTCGACAAGGCAAAACTGAACAAATTGACGAAAGAGCTAAAAAAAAAAACTTACAGACATATATTAATGACAATACCAATAAATATTCATCAAATCTAACAGCGACTAAATCAACTAACTACTCACTGTGGAAACCAAATAAAAAACTTAAAAAAGGTAGCATCTACCAACCACCTTTATTAAAGCTGTACAACACATCGTCTAGCACAAATACAGACAAAGCTCAAATACTTCCAGATTACTTTAAAACAACATTCACTAATCCTATCAACCAAACTAACACCTTGATGCCTCAAGTTAACATTACAACGTACAGGACAATAAAAGCATTCGACGCAAATGAAATAAAACACTTTCTCCAAGTTTCAATGCCATTCTTAGGCTAAACGACTTCTCAAAAGTTTGGAAAGTATCAAAAATAACCGTTATACCAAAACCAGGCTCCTCGTCCGTATGGAAATAGTCATACAGCAAAAAAGCCTTATTCCCGACCATCAATTCAAATTTCGTAGATAATATTCAACAATTCAACAAATTCATAGAGTAACAAATACGAGTAAGATCCTTAACGACCTGGACGAGTGAAGATATTGTGTGGCTGTTTACCTAGACGTTGCTAAAGTAAATAATGGACAAAACAGTTGACGGTTCAGCAGATGGGAAATTCAAGTCAACGAAGATAGAACAGTACAAGTAATTTATACAACCAAAAGAAGTTTAGCCCTCTAGCTATTGACAACTATGCGAAATACCTAAGAATTCATATAGATAACAAACTGACATGGAAACATCAAATTAAAATCAAATTTAGACAACATTGGCTCCTGAAAAAAAGTTCAAAACTATCGACAGAAATAAGCTGTTAATATACTCGTACAAGACCATAATCAAACCTATGTGGACATAGAGAATAATATGGGGCACCGCCAGTACATCAAATGTAACCATTATTTAAAGACTGCAAAACAAAATCCTCCGGACAATTATAGATGCTCCTTGGTACATATCTAATGACAGTATTCATCGTGATCTTGGCATACCTTCAATCAACGAAGAAATACAAAATACGAGCACACAATACATAAGAAAGTTGTCCACGCACACAAACAATGACCTACAAGCTTTACACTATCAGGAAACCATCACAAGTAGACGACTTAAGAGACGCGGGAAATTGTTCTTTGTATATGCGTTTAGCATCTGCGATACTGCACTTTCTTCTCGTTTTAATTTTTAATATTTCCTTCATTTGAATAAAGTTAGGACAGTCTTTGGATGAAGAGGGGTGGGGGCGAGGCAGTTTGCGCACATGGTTCTTGAACACTCCGAGTTAGGATGAGGTGGTAGGTTGCATATCTGACACATGGTATTCTTATTACATCTCTTTGATGTATGTCCTAGTATCTGACAATTCCGGCACCTCATGGGATTCGGAATGTATTTCGAGACCTTGGTGTTATACCATCCTATTTCTACTGTGTTCGGTGGTTGGAATTTGTTGAACGTAAACAGCATTAAGCCAGTTGCTCGTGGTTTGCCGTCGAACATTTTAGTGAATTTATACACCTCCGTTACTTTTTGGGACTTCATCTCGGAAACGATTTCTGCCTCGGAAACATTGAACAGGCATGGAGCGTAAACAATGCCCTTAGAGGAATTAAGCTGACTGTGCATGGTTATTGAGGCCCGTAAATCTACAACAAAGATGAAATACCTGGGAAATAAAAATCAAAAATAAATAAAAATAAATTGCATATACATATGTAACTAAAACCAAAAAAAGTATCAAGATAATGATCTTATTCTTGTATTGTTATATCCCGTGAAATACATGTACAACATGTACAATCAATTACTTAGTGTCCTACAAAGGACAGATGTAAAATTTTAATTGGGAAATAAAAAAAAAGAAATAATGTCTACAACGTACCAGGCAATGCGCTTAAGGAAACAATTAGTTATACCATCGGATGTACTAGAACGCTTTTTGTCAAGCCGCATAATGCTTTTATGTATTTCACCTGAGGTAAATGGTTCGAAAACAAAACTATCTATGTTTATTGGCAGGTTAAACGTGGAATGAGTAGTATGGCCTCCATTAAGCAAGGTTGCTGCGATTACAGAAGAGGATACAGCAAGAACTATTTTACCTTCTGACCTATTTTTGGCCAGCAAAAGATTTATCAAAAAAGTTTTCTCAGTTCCTCAAGGCGCATCTATAAAAAAAAAGTTTTCCTTTATTCGAATCTACGCTTTCTGTTATTTGGTTAAACGAAATTTTCTATTCTGAATTCAGTTTTGGTAGATTTTCTTGCACGTAATGTATTAAATTGTGCTTATCGTATCTGGTTTCTCCTGTGCATTGGTGTTGTAAGTCTATTTGATTAATCCTTTTTGGGTCTAGAAGTCCAAATTCACGAAACCGCTTATCACTCAACATTAGGACGTTGTCTTCGACTAGAGTTAAGCCTTTGTTGAAGATGTCATCAGAGAAATGGAGCTCGTTGTTTTCTTGCTCGGAACGCATTTGGTGTAATATGTCTTCACACATACTTTCTCTAAAATCCTCCCACCGATTTTTTGGTTCAGTTGGCTTATATGGGATGGTGACTGTGATGCGGAGGCATCAAATAAAGTTTGTTTCCATGTTGTTCATCATTTTCGAGAAGTCCTAAAACTTTGCACGCTGCTTGGTATGTTGGTTTAATTTCATCGTTGACTGTTCTCAGAATTTCAAACGATACTGGTCCACGTACATTGTCAAGAAAAATCCTTAAAAAAAAATTCTGCAAAATTTGGATGGATTGTGTACATTCGGCCAAGAGTATCGGCTCTTATTCATGGATGCCCTGGTACTACTTGTCCGCGCTTACGGCGATAATAGTGTTTATTGTTCCAAGTATAGTAGGAGGGAACATCACAATATAAAAGGGTTTTTATAAAATCATCTTCCATGCAAAGTTAAAAAAATCCAGTTAGAATGGTTGGAGGTGGATTCTGCGCGACTTGTGAAAATTAGTTTCGTTAAAGAAAACTTTTTTTTTTTTATAATTTGCACGTGTTAAAGGGTATATGAATACCCTTATACTAATTTTTAGGACACGGGCGTTTTTTTTGGAAAGGGGAAGAGACAGAGAGAAAGACAGATTGGTATAGTTGATTTGAAACTCAGGTGGTAGTTAAGTTTCAGTGAACTCCAAGGGTGGCTCTCCAGATAAGTGGGGAGTATTTTTTTTGTTTTCGCTGTTATTGTCGTTGCTTATGATTCATAGTATTTTTTCCGTCCTGATGTCATCATCACGATCAAGTTGCATTTTAGCCATATGACCACATTACTGCCAGTGTTATGCCTTGACAGTAGAGTTGACTTAGCTTTCGCAAGTGATCGACTTTTTTATTTATTTCATGTGAAATAAATAGATGATTCTTGACATCAGGATTCGAACCGTGAACCAATAGCTTGACAAGCGATGATGTTACCACTACCCCACGGCCACCCGTCGTTGACCATTTTCTAAGTGAACAACAAAAAGATTAACGGTTGGAGAGCGCTCACGAATACGAATCTCATACATCTGCCAGAATGCTTCTGAAGTGCGTAATTAGCGTGCATTTAATTATTTTTCAATTTCATTGTTTTCATTTTCTATTGAAAATTATTTTTAATTCATTTTTATTAGGTATCTCAGCTCTTTTAATAGAATCGATCTCATTAGGTTGGATTTTCATTGTAAGCCAAATCAATATATGCGCGTGTGGTAGACCTCTTTTTTACCATTCAATGATCAACATGTAACATTTTGTCTCCCCAAAAGTATGATTTTTATGAATAAAATGCATTAGTTTCCCGTGCGACTATGAGTATGTCATGTTTGTCAATAGATTTCCGTCCCAAACAAAGCTCAGCTTTGACTTCCGGCCACTCTGTATTGCATGTCATAGAGAGATCTGGACAACCATATTTTCTGACGTTTGTCATTGCATCTTGAGTTTTTTCGTCCAGATATCTTAGTGATCCAGTGAACGTAGTTGGCAAAATTATATGTTGTCCTATATTCCGATAATTAACGTTATCGTCATTGCTTACATCGTCTCTGAGTTAAATATGAAAGTAAGTAAGTTCTTATGAAAGTAAGAGTCTCTGTTATCATTTTGGCTGCCACATCCACCACAAACTGACTCAAAAGCTTACGAAATAAAAGCAAAAAATTTCCCATTTTCCTTCACCATCAATATATAAGCGTCAAATTCTCTGCAATACAGTTTTGTTTGAATGTTTTTTCCGGTTGAAAGTAAAATTTGCGGAATCTCTATACAATAACCGGCTTCACCGTGAATGAACATTAATGGGTATTGGACTGGGTCATATGATTGATGAGCTTCGAAACACACTGTAAATGTCCACCTCTAAAACAGTATCACGGGGACCCTTATCTTCATCAACAATAATACGGTAATTTATTTTGCTGTTGGGGCATAGAAGCAGCCACGATGTTCGTTTGCAGGTTTATGGTCTGCCTTAATAATAACTTTGAAGTCTAATAAATTTGGAGGGGCATGTTCCACTGTCGTCTTGAAAATGAACACATATTTATTTTGACTATTTAGGAGACCTTGAAGTATTTCTATGATTTGCCGTTTGAGATTAGGAGCCATTTTTTTTTTATTTAGGAAGGCAAACAACTTGAACTTGGCATACTTTTATATCGTACTCCTTTTTGTGGCTGAATTGTTACACGATTTTTGCATTAGAGAGCTTGGCTCCTTTTACGGTTATGTTTTGTATGAGGTATTAATATTTTTTGCAAAGCATGAGTACATTCCTATCTCATGTAATAATTTAGTTCAGTCGTTCACAGACCTCATTGAGAACAGACGTGTTTCGGCTTCTTTGCGAATCGAGAGTATAAATCAAGTTGTGTGTCAGAGTGGCAATACGAAATCACCAGCGTGGTGCAGTGAAAGTAGTGGTAGAAAGCCGCGTGGCAAGACCCGGTTCGACTCCTGGCCGGGGGAGTAAGACTTTTTTTTTTTTTTTGTTTATTGGAGAATCACAACAGGTGATGAGTGGGACCGAACGGTCGGCGCTCCCAGTAGCGGGAGTTGCGGCCGCAGAAGATGTAATATCTGGCGAGGTGGCGGTATATTCAGGCCACCCAGTTGCAATGCCAGCTACAATTGAAGGTACGGCGAAAAGGAGGAGGAAGCCAAAACCTACTCCTAACTTGGGAAAGAGGCGTCCCACTCTATCAGCCCCAGCCGAAAAGCTGGCAGTTGAGGTGGAGGAGGGGGAGCGAGTGATGGACACTACGTTAGCAGCACATGGAGAAGAATTCCCATACGTCTCCGACGGTGGGGAAGGAAGATATACGGGGGCAAGCAACAGTTTCGCTTCCCTCGTACAATCGGAATCGGACGACGAAGACGATGAGCTGGAGTGCCTTACCTCCAGTATAAGACAGCTCCAGCAAAAAGTATTGGCCATAAAAGCCAAACAAATGGCAAGGCGGGAGAGGGAGAGACAGGCTGAGCTCCAGAGCTCCCATGAGCAACAGCAACAACAACAGCCACAGCAAAAGCAGCAGCAGCAACAGCAACAACAACCGCAACAACAAAATAAGGTGCAGCGACAGCCGCAGCAGCAGAAAAAGCAGCTGCAACAGCAACAGCAGTAGCAAAAACAGCAGCAACCGAAACAGCAACAAAAACAGCAGCAGCCCAATCAGCAGCAGCAACAACAACAGCAGAACAAGCCAGGAAAGGTGCGAGTTCCGCCTATAAACACCTATAAGATGGAGTTCAAGGACACCATAGAACTGTGTAAGTCGGCCATAGGCGATAACTTTACAATTAAGCGTTTTAATGATAATAGACACTCCATCCAGTGTAATACGGTGGAGCAGTATATTAAAATAAAAAATATATTAAGGGACTCGACGACGGAGTTCTTCTCTTTCCCCCGAAGGGGGAAAAGTTGCAAACGATGCTACTGAAAGGGATGGAACCGTCCACCGAGCCGGAGGAGCTCCTTAAGATGCTCCAGAAAATTAAGTGCGACGGTCTCACTTTTGTAGGGGTTAAGCCTTTCACCACAGCAAGGGCCAAAAGGGAGAAGCGGAAACTACCGTTCTTCCTGGTTCAGCTGTCGCCCGATAGCAAACTGGATGGTCTAAGGAGTATTAAAGTCCTAGTAAAGCGCAGCGAAAGCATTATTCAATGCGTTCGCTGCCAAAGGTTCGGGCATGCCGCGTCGAACTGCGATATGCAGCCTCGATGCGTGAAATGTGGAAAGAACCACAAGACGGAGGAATGTCCTCTAGGTAAGGAGGGAGTGGCAGATAAGAGCTAGCTCACATGTGTGCCATGCAAGAACTCAGGACACACTGCAAACTATCGGGGCTGTCCTGAGTTTCAAAGCATTAAATCAGCAAATCTGGTTCGTAAGCAGAAAAGTGCAGTGAAAGTCCAACCAGGTCCAGCTCAAAAACCAACCGTGACTCCTCAAATTACCTACGCCCAAATGGCGTCAGGTAGGGGAACCATAGTACAGCAACAACCGAAGGTAGCTGCACAGGCCGCAGTGCATAAGGCACCTGAGGCGCAAGGCGACTTGCTGACCATCTTGCTCTCTATCCAGGGGCAGATGGTACAGCTACAGCGCCAGTTACAAGAACAGGCGACCCGCGTGGACAGGATCTACGCGCTTCTGCCGAGCCTAACGCACTTTCAATCGTGATGGGTACGACCGCGACTGAAAATTCCTTGAAGATCCTAGCGGTGAATGTAAATTCATTGATTAGGATCGAACGAAAAGAATCGTTCTACAAGTTGCTCGACGACCAAAGCCCTGATGTGTGTCTGGTTAGCGAAACTAAGCTAACCCAAAAACGCAAGATACGGCATAAAAATTATAATATAGAAAGAAGAGACCGACCCAACTCCACTCAAGGAGGAGGTGTTGCGAACTTCATCCGTAAAAAACTTAGGTATAAGACATTGGTGAAGTGCGACGGTTTCAGGGGCTTGAAGCGTGTATTGTGTGCGTCCCTCTCCGTAGTGGAAAGAAGATGTACGTGGTCGCGCTTTATGCTGCGGAAGCAGCTCAATCTTCTGTATTTATTTCAGAGCTCGAGAAATTGTTTCGATGTCTACGACTGGAATCGGGGGAGAATTATTTCCTCATGGCCGGAGATCTAAACGCCAAACATAGAAATTGGGGAAATCACACACCAAATCCTAGAGGGAACTCACTATTCAATTGGTGGGGTCAACACAATGTCGAGTTTAGGCTCGATTTGAAGGCTACAGATAGTCCGTCGTTTCCCAGAAGCGGCTCATATCTGGATCTACTGCTGTTCGACGAACGGTTACATCTGACCGACGTTGACCGACGAACGATAAACTGTTTGCGCACGTTTGTGTATGACAGTAACCATTGCGGACTTAGTGCCGCAATAACGATTCCCAACGAAATTGCGGAATTGGAAGAGTTTGTTCAAAAGTACTCCTACAACTACAGTAGGACACGTTGGACTCGCTTCTCCCGAGATTTGACAAGAACGCTCTCCTCGAACTCGCTCTACCCACCGGTAAATAGGAATCTGTCAAACGAGGAGATTGACAGGTACCTTAAACAAATGGACGAGACAATCAAACGAACGATGGGCAGCACGATACATCGATATCGACCAACCGAAAACGTGTTCCGCAATGCAACAATCGACGCACTGCACGTACAAAAAAGTAGACTGCTCACGAGACTAAAGAACTTGTATAGGCAGTTTACTGACAGACAAAACTCGGAGGTTAGGACGCTGAAATCGTTGATAAAGAACCTGCAAATACTAATTAGAGCAATTTATAGGCGGTCGGCTAATTTGCACTGGGGCAACAAGATTCTGGCTATCAAGTCTGATAACCCGAGTATGTTCCCTCAGATTAATAAAATATTTCGGAGGAACGATGTCAACGAACTTCCGTGTCTGAAAATTCCCCGAACAACGAACAATGAACGGTTACTTACAGCAGCAGGAATAGATCCATGGGACGTTGTCGATGATGACGACTTTTTTGTGATTGAAGATCCGCAAGAGAAGGTGGAGGCTATAGGATCTATTTTTGAGGATGTGTACAAGGTAAATGCTAGCATTCGCCTGAACCACGACCTGGAGAATAGAGTCCTTGGGAACAACTTCTACCTTCGAAATGATATAGAGCACTGGCGATCAGAGAATACTGGTTTTACCAGGTTCTATGACGAAAACTTGGCATACAATGCCATCGCCAATGAAAGGGTTCATCCCCCGTACATATCGAAGGTAGAACTCCAAACGATCTTCGAATCATTGAGAAAGAAGAAATCAGTGGAAATCGATGGAATATCGAACATTGTGCTTCGACATCTTCCTCTAGGAGCGGTGGAAATTTACGCCACCCTGTTCAATAATGCACTGAATAATGCCTATTATCCGGAGCATTGGAAAACAGCAGTAGTATAGCCAATCCCCAAAAGGGGAAAGGACACCTCCAATCCGGCAAATCTCCGGTCGATAAGTCTCCTTCCGAATATCAGCAAGGTATTCGAAAAAGTGATCAATAGAGCCTTGATTAAGTGGGTTGAGGACAATAACATAGTTCCGGATAACCGATTCGGTTTCAAGGCGGGGCATGATACAATACATGCCGCGTCTAAACTGGTGTCGGATATCCAATGGAATAAAAGCAAGAACCAATGCACGGGTGCCTGCCTGATTGACTTGGAGAAGTCCTTCGATACCGTATGGTTGGAAGGGCTCTTTTACAAGTTGAACAAGTTGGGCATAAGCAAACCACTGCTGTACATGTTGCTTAATATGCTTACCAGTAGAAAGTTCGTTGTGAAAAATGGCAATGTGACTTCTGCTGGGACGTTCGAAATTAAAAATGGTCTGCAACAGGGTGCGGTTAATTCACCGATACTTTTCAATATTTACACGACTGATCTGATAGGATCTCTTCAGCACGGAATAGCGTACGCAGACGATTTGATTGCGTACAGATCAGGACCTAAGATCGACGTCATTGCAGCACTCTTGCAGAGTGACTTCGATAAGATTCAGCGATATTGCGACGACTGGAAGTTGAAGATCAACCTTCAGAAGTCGGAAACCATTCTATTCAGAATGCCGTTGTCTCTGGCCTCTAGGGATACCAGAAAGAATTGGCGAAAGTTCTCTATAATTGGACAGCACGGTCGTCCACTTGCGTGTCAAAACGTGGTCAGATACCTTGGACTTTGGCTAGACCAATATCTATATTTTAACAAACATGTAGATGCCGCTCTGGCCAGAGCCCGAACTGCCTTCGCCCTTACAAAGAGACTTTTTTATAGCAAGCAACTCAATGCAAGGGTAGGTAATCTGCTACACGGCCCTCATTCGGCCCATGCTCACATATGGATGTCCCGTGTGGTTCAACATAGGGGCAAGTAGGATGGAAAAGATTCGGGTGTTTGAGAGGGCCTGCCTTCGGGCTTGCCTTCACTTGTACAGAACACCAGAGTCTCAGTACATAAAATTCTATTCTAATGAGGTCCTATACAACAGGGCGAATCTGATAAGAGTGGACAATTTCCTGGTCAAGATGACTCGAAGGCACATTGCAAGAGCAATGACCTCGATGAATAACCTGATCTTCGGGGCTTATTACCCCAACTATACGTACCATGAGAAGGTGCGCCTTAACGGCTATGTTCCCCCAGAAGCATTCCTCTATTTCGATCAGACAGGACTGATCCAGGATAGATCAGCGGTGCCGCTAATCTTTCACGTTGCCCGGAATACTGTGGAGAGGCGGCTCAACTACAGCCGAGACGTCGCACAGAGCACTGAGGAGCGTCTCCGATTCAGTAGATCGGTATCGGGGCGTGATATAAAAGATGTGTTGAAGCAGCACCAGCAATTCTGGTGGTTAATGGAGGGAGCTCCCTACGGCAAAATTGGCCGCCATATTTTTGCCTTGGCCGGCTTACATAGTGTTTAGGTGTCTAGGTTTAGGTAGTTTAAGTTTATTTATTTATACGAAAAAAAAAAAAAAAAACAGCACGTGAATAAAAAAAAAATAAAAAATCATAAAAACCACATAAAAAAGTGCATATTTGATTATGCAAGTAGTTAAGTTAGGTTAAGATTTATTTTAAGGTAGCACTTAAGTTTTATATATAAGATGGAAAAAAAAGTACTGTAACTAAGTTTTTTAAAAAATGAATACAAATTTTTCTTAGTTTTAATTTGTTCTGGAAATAAAATATTAATAATTAGTAGATTAAGTCGAAAGACATAGATAATAATGAAGATTAGCTTAGAGCGCCCGCATAGGGCCAGTAAGTTAGAGTAAGAAGTTAAGTTAGTTAAGCTAGTTTTAAGCATTTTTGTCAAGCAAGTAAGTATGAAATGAATTGAAATTAATAAAAAGCAACAAAAAAAAAAAAAAAAAAATAATAATTTAGTGACAAAAATAAACCAACTTTTGTTAAGACTTCAGGTTCTTGTGCCTTTTTCACTGCAAACTAATTTGCATTTCAAAAATGTTTTTTTTTAATAATAACTATTAAACTATGTGTCCAATCTGCGCCTTCAAAAAATGATAAACTGCAAGTCGATATTCCGCAATGATTAACTTATGGCTCCGCCCATTTTTAGGAAAAGTAAAATTTTCGACCTTTGTCTCTTGTTTACTCCCCAAATACTACCTTGGTATAACTGAATATACCCCACACGTTTTGATGACGTTAGAGCATCTGATACACCATTTCGAAAAGTTGATTTTATTCAGTACAACTTCTGTACCAATTTTTAAGGTACTTTGTTGGGTAGAAGTACCCTACATATTTTGATACCTTCTGTTATAATACCAAGCCTTGTCGCGCCCATTTTTTTGGAAGTGATGTTGGAAAGTCCATTTTTTCTTTTTTACTTGCACACAGTACCTAAATAAGGACTAGTAGTAATCTTCTTTTCCTTACGGCGAGGTTATTATCCGGAGTAGAAGGATCACAACCCTCCACTTTACTACATCCCTACTGGTACGCCTGTGGGGTTTGCCGGTTTGACCTCAGGAAGTACCGGCAGGCTTCCCGGTTTCAGATCACTTCATCACTGAGGCCAATCAAATGGTGGTGTTTTTGTATTTGTGTGATTCAGTTGTTTTTTGGTTTGCCTTTTTTGCGCCATTGTGTAGGAACGTTGATTGATATTGCCTTTTTGACGGGGTTCGAAGGATCTCTCCTTTGAACATGACAATACCAACAGAGCCGGTCGTGCTCTATCTTGCTTGTGATGTGTCCTTTTATATGAAGGTTTTCTCGAATCTTCGAACTTCTTATTCTATCAAGCTTTAATACTCCTGCTGTCATGCGAAGCATCTTCATATCAGCTGCCGTCAATTTGCCCTCATTCTTTTTGTACATTGTCCAGCATTGTGAACCGTATGTGAGCGCCGGACGTACAACTGCGGTGTAAAGCCTTCCTTTCAGCTTAGGGAACATATTTCGATCACTGAAGATAGCCGACGCTTACGCGATGATTGATGTCATCATCACAAGTTGCTTCGCTATTGATCATAGATCCCAGTTATTCGAACTTTTCGCACTTGGGAAGCACTTTTCCATTCAAGTAAATGTCTGGAACAGGCCGGTGTGGATCAGAGAACGGGCAGAACAGATACTCTGTCTTTTTTTAACTAATACGGTACCCATTTCCCTCCAAAACATTCACCCATACATCAAGTGCTCGTTGCAGGGCCATTTGATCTTCACTTATGATAGCTCCATCGTCAGCAAAGAATAACTTATGCACTTTGGGGTCCGTCACTTTTCCTTCAAGCAGATAATGGAGAACTGCAATAAATAGCAAAGGACTGAGGATCCTTCCCTGGTGTACACCGACTTTGATTGGGAAATCTTCATTGACTCCTGCGGGACATCTTACTCTTGTCCTTGCTCCCTCATACATGTCCATGATCATGCGCACGTAGGTTTCTGGAACTCCTCGTTGTCTTAGCGCCACCCATAAGAGATCTCTTGGTTGTCTATCAAAGGCTTTTTCAAAACCAACCAACACCATATCCAAGTCCTTTAAGGAATCACGATGTTTTTCCATTATGATCCTTATACTTTGGATTGCATATGTTGTTGATTTACCCGAGACAAACCCGCACTGGTCATCAGATAGTCGTATTATTTTCCGCAGTCGGCCATATAATACCCGCTCAAAAATCTTCATGGTGTGTGACATCAGCTTGACAGAGCGGTAATTATCGCAGTTTCGCGTATCTCCTGTAAAAGAAGAATAAAAGTTTCCCTCTACTGATTAGACATTGGACCACTGCTCATAAGTTTGGAGATACGAATAATGAGCCATCTGGATCCGATGTCTCCCATCTTTTTCCAGAAATCAGAGGGTATCTCGTCTGACCCAACTGCTTTTCTTTTTTGGGAGAATTTGACCGTATTCCTAACATCTTCGGCAGTAATGTCGGATACTTCGTCGTGGTTAGGAGCGGCTCTTGGAAAGGGGTAACTGTTCGTTCAGAAGTCTTTCACAATTCTGTCGCCATCTGTGGAGAATTTTGTCGTCTTCCACAAGAAACTGGCCTTGAGTATTGGTAATGAACTTTGCGGAATGAATTTCCTGAGCATTTCTTCTTCTCTGGGCGGCTATTTTGAAGTTAGTTGATCCCTTGTTCAAGTTGTTTTGTCGAAGCTCCTGGATAGCCTGGTTCCTATCAGACGCCGAAGACGATATTTCATCCAACTCCCGATAGAGACCTTCCATACATCTTCATCTCAGCTGCCGTTAATTTGCCCTAATACTTTTTGTACATTGCCCAGCATTGTGAACCGTATGTGAGCGCCGGACGTACAACTGAGGTGTAGAGCCTTCCTTTCAGCTTAGGGGGCATTTTTCGATCACAGAAGATAACGGAGTTTTCCCGCCACTTTAATCCAACCTACGCTTACGCGATGATTGATGTCATCATCACAAGTTGCTTTGCTATTGATCATAGGTCCCAGATATTTGAACTTTTTGCACTTGGGAAGCCCTTTTCCATTCAAGTAAATGTCTGGAATAGGCCGGTATGGATCAGAGAACGGGCAGCACAGATACCCTGTCTTTTTTTAACTACTACGGTACCCATTTCCCTCCAAAACATCCACTCATACATCAAGTGGTCATTGCAGGTACGTTTGATCTTCACTTATGATAGCTCCATCATCAAGAGATGGATAACCTCAATGAAGTGTCTGTTGGGAAGTACCCCATAGGTTGTAATGAGCAATGAGTAAGTCAGTCCAAAAGTATGCATTTTTTAAGTCTTTTTTTCGGGAAAAAAATCGATCTCGAAATTTTGATCAAACTTATCATTATATATATATAATATAGTATAATATATAATAGAAAAACTCGAAAAAGTATCTGTATATCAGACTGCAGTCTAAAGGACGACGGATTTACTTCAATCTTCATATCCTTGGTCTGTGGACAATCGGAAATCGGAATTTGCATTCTAGCCTCAAAATTGACTTTTCTTTGGACCAATTTTCTTGAAATTTTTGGGATCATATGGATGTTTGTAATAAGACGGTATTTTGCTTTGCAGTGGACTTGCAAAAATTGGTTATTTTTAAAAAATGGCTCAGCCTATTTTATTTTAAAATGATATCAAAGTCATTCTTTACTGATGTAAGCACATGATATTAAAATTGTTGACTTATAGTCGAAATAGTTTTGTTTATTTTTTCTACGCAATATACGAAAAATCAGTTTTTTTTTCTTCCTTGTTATTGCTCTTGCCTAAATTTGAAATCTGAACAATTTACAAACGAAGAAGCAAGTACGTGCGAACTCAGTCGTGCCCTTTATTTATGATATATGTATAATTTCGAAAAAAGTTATTTTTTCAATCTACCCTATTAAATAATAGCTAAATGAACAGATGATGATGATATTCGTAAAATGTTTTAAGTAGTTTATCATTTTAACACATTTAATTATTTAATATGTTAATGTTCTAGGAAATTGCAAAGAGTTCTCAAGTTGTAGCGCAGACGAAGCTTCGGGCAATGAATCTAATGA
The DNA here is from genome assembly GCA_963082735.1 of Pocota personata. Lineage (NCBI taxonomy): Eukaryota > Metazoa > Arthropoda > Insecta > Diptera > Syrphidae > Pocota > Pocota personata. Next base: position 107,521,608 of record OY720429.1, read on the forward strand.
AATGGCCAGGACAAAAAGCGAACGACAAGTTGATTTCCTTCAGCTTAAGGAAGAAATGAAAAACAGACGCAAAAAAAAGAAACGCACTAGCTCATCACTACATTCTTCTACATTTCAAGGTACAAATAAATAAATATTAAAATAAAAATTTACTTTTCTTAATTTGTCTGGAGAACTTTTATTAATTATAAATGCATTTGTTACTAACGTTATTTTACTCAATCAGGGAAGTTAAAAACTTTTTCTTGGCTTGTTCTTGGCCTAACAATGAAAGACTGCGATTTTCAGTTGAAAAATGATTTTATTTTTCTACATAATCTCCCTTGACTTCAACACACTTGGTCCAGCGTTTTTCCAACATCAGTATTCCTTCTCGGAAGTGAGAGTCTGGAAGGCTGTGAAAATATTCATCTACGGCCCTCTCAACTTCTGCATTGGATGCGAAGCGCTTCCCAGAAACAAATTTCTTCAAGTTTGGGAACAGATGGAAGTCTGAGGGTGCCAAATCAGCTGAATAGGGGAGTTGGCCGAGCAAATCGTACCTCAAATCCCGCAGTTTTCCCATCGCCAACGCACACTTGTGTACAGGTGCATTGTCCTGGTGAAAGATGATTTTTTTCTTCTTGAAGCCAGGCCTCTTCTCGCGAATTTTGGCATCCAGCTGGTTAAGAAGGTTTGAGTAATATTCGTCTGTAATTGTTTTGCCTTTCTCAAGGTAATCAATTACCTTTCGCATCCCAAAACACACTGGCCATGACCTTTCCGGCAGATGCGATCGTCTTCGCTTTCTTTGGCGCTGAACCACCGGCTTCCACCCACTGCTTCGACTGCTGTTTTGTTTCTGGCGTGTAGTGGTGGGCCCGTGTCTCATCCATGGTGACAAATCGGTCGGATCCCTATTGAATCGGTCCAAAGATTGCCGCGAAAATCGTTTACGCATTTGCTTTTGATCGGCATTCAGCAAATGTGGCACCCATCTTGCGCAGAGCTTTCGCATCCCTAAGTTTTTGTGCAAGATGTTTCGCACCCTCTCTTCCGATATACACACAGCCTCAGCTAACTCACTCACCTTCACTCGCCTATCGTCCAACACGATATCATGCACTTTTCGATGGTTTCGGGTGTGGTTGCGGTTTTTTTCCGTCCTGGAAACTTGTCATACGAACTAATGAGAAGTGCACCCAGGCAGGAAACAAATTTTTGGTGATTGGAACGCCTTCTCTGCGTCAGGCCGAGAACTTTTCACCTTGCCCTCGTAGCAGCACGTACGAGGCGCAGGGGACTAACAAAAGTTCGCTAAGTTCGTTGAAAAAAATAAAATAAAAAAAAAAAACTGTTTTAGGTTTATAATTTTCCTTTTCTTTTCTGTACATACATTTTTTATTTGCAATTATTAATTTTGACTGGCGTAGACGAGTTGGCGAATGTTGGCTTGTGTTGACTATTCAAACCTACGCCAAAGTCGCAAGTTCAAATGATCATTGGTCCCAGGTTACTACCTTGAGGAACGCTGGAGGTGGCGTTAATGGGGTCAGACACTGAAGATCTGAAAATAACTTTATATTGGCGGTTCTCTAGGTAAAATCTAATCCAAGAGATAAAGAAAGGTGGGAAATCGAGGGTGTTGAGCCTCAGATAAATAATTCGGTGAGAGATTTTGTCGAAAGCCCTTGCTGAAGTCGATGGTTACTACGTCAACGTTTTGTACGACTCTGTAGTCCAAGCACTGCACGAGATATAAATTCGATTAAGTTTGTTGTTTTAGATGTGCCCTTTTTTTTATAATTTGTACGTGTGAAAGGGGTTATGAATACCCTTATACTAATTTTTAGGACACGGGCGTTTTTGAGGAAAGGGGAAGAGACAGAGAGAAAGACAGATTGGTATAGTTGGTTTGAAACTCAGCTGGTATTAAGTTTTAGTGAACTCCAAGGGTGGCTGTCCAGATAACTGGGAGCTTGTTTGTTTTTGCTTTTGTTGTTGCTCATGATTCACAGTATTTTTTTCCGTCCTCCTGATGTCATCATCATGATCAAGTTGCACTTTAGCCATATGATCGCCTTACTGCCAGTGTTATGCCTTCGCAGTAGAGTTGTCATAAGCTTTCACAATTGATCGACTTTTTATTTATTTCATGCGAAATAATTAGATGATTATTGACATCAGCATTCGAACCGTGAACCTGTAGCGTGACAAGCGATTATGTTACCACTACCCACGCCCTTTAGAAAACCATGATGCTTTGCTGAAAAATAGGTTTGCAGTGAAAGTATAATGTTTCGTATACAAAGCTTTCAAACAGTTTAGGGATGTACGACAGTTTTGGTCGATAATTGGATATTTCGTTCTTATAGCCCTTTTTATGAATGGGGATAATAAATTATTCTTCCACAATCTAAAGACGCACTTTGAGAAAGAAATTAGAAACAGTACCGTGAGAGATCGGGCCAGGGGAAAAATCCATCCTTGAGTGCCTTAATCTTTTTGAATACCATTTCTCTAGTTAAATTATAAAAAAAACAGAGAGAGGTTTATGAGCAGTTAGTTATTATCATATTGAAATGGTGCATGTTCGGGTCATCCACGTGATCAGTAAAAGACTCGCTATAAAAATTGGCGAAGAGATTTGAGATTATTTTAGGGTTTGACGAGGATGCGTTAAGATATTTTAAGGTAGAAAGATATTGGATCTTTATTGTACCAGGGCGGGAACGAGGAAGATACATATATGGCATATACATATATATGTATACGGCACCGATTGGACTGTACAATTGAAAATTAAAGTTTAAAAGGACTCGAGAGCATTATCGATGGATATGTTTGAGCTGTTTCCTAGAATGAGACTGGGATCAATATAAGAGGCTAAGAAGGTCATTATGTTTGACAAAATTGTTTTTTCTGAAGTTGAGGTAAAATGATTTTTCTGAGTCAAGAATGTGGAGAGTGATACCAATCTAGTGTGAAAAGTTGGACTGGCAGTGATGACAGAGTTAATAGGTTTCGTTTCCTCGATTTTGCAATAAATGTAATTTTGTCATTTGCTATTTCAATTCATTACCTTTCTTTATCTAATTCTGAATTCATCCTAAGAAATTTCAATTGAAACTCATTTTCTTATTTGTACATGAAACATTAATTAAAAAATATTAAATATTTAAATTTAACTGAAGGATTATACCAATTAAGTTTATAATGGTCAGTCAACACAAATCTTAAGTTCCGCTGAAGTGTAATTCTTCATATGTCAAAACCGCACTGTCATCACTTAACATTTAGGTTAATTTTCCATGTGTAATTTTTTCTGCCCTTTTTTTCTTGGTACAGGTCAGACAGTAAGGTTGTGTAGCGAAAAGATAATTTATTATATATAATAAAGTTACTGAAAGGTCAAAACTTGTAATTAAATTATTTGCCCTGTTTACCTAAACAATTGCCTAAGTAAAATTCAATATAATTAATATTCTATAAACGAATAATCAAAAACGCTTGATTATTAAATTTACATGGTGACCCCGACGTGATTCGCCATCTTGCCATACGCATTCACGATCATTTAATTTATCGCAAGTGAAAATGCCTGGAACTGGGAAAGAAGAAGCGGCTAAGGATGCCGTTGTTGCTGCTGTACCTTCTAAAGAAGAAAGGAAGCTGGAATCGTTAAAGGCCCGCAGATCTGTTGCTGTCAAGCAAATTGAACGTATTGTAATATGCGAGCTACGGCTTGAGTAGATAAAACGTTGATAACGAATTAGTGAAGAAAAAAAAAAAAAACAAGCAAGACTCGGAAATTTGTAATACGTTATAAATTATAAATTTATTCCTCAACAAAAATATCAAGTCAAAAAAAAACTATTATTGGAGACGATGTGATGCTTCGCGCTTGGTGGTTGCTGGTAGAGAGAGAACAAATCGTTAGCCTACATCAGTGGAAGCTAATCGTAGGATAAAAACCAAAATCAAAAAACGGTAATACTCTCATAATTTCAAATTCGAGTAAACTAGAGGTACTTGCATCTGAGATTAATACAGCAAGAGCGAAGCAGCACAAAGCAAAATGGAAACTAGTTTCATAAAGTATGGAACATAGAATTATAGGGTAAATTAGGGTTATTTAGGTAATTAATATTTAGGAATTAGCAAATAGTCTATAGGTTAGCACAGAAGTTTATATTTCATTATCCAACATGTCGCCGCCGCTGAAGGAATTTCAGGAAAGTGGTAGCATCGCTAGCTTGGTGATGAGGCGCTTGAGCATTCCGCTTTTGGTTCGCAGCGTAATTACTCGTACATGTCCATCTTGGCCTGGATGGACTTCTGCAATTCTTCCTAGGGACCATTGTGAAGGTGGCATATTCGCCTCCTTGAGAACTGCCATATCACCAACTCTAAAATCTCTGGTAGGTTCTCTCCATTTTGGGCGCTGCTGTAACGATGTTAAGTAATCGGTGTGCCATCTTCGCCAGAAACCTTGCAACATATTCTGGAGTAATTCCCATCTTCCTAGGTGATTAATTGGTGTCTCCAGATAATTTGGCTCGGGGATAGCGGTATATGGCCTTCCTATAAGAAAATGAGAAGGTGTTAATTGGTCAAGATCAAAGTCAGAGGAAGCACAAAGTGGCCTAGAATTCAAGAAGGCTTCGATTTGGGCTAACAAGGTACACATTTCCTCGAAGGTAAGAGTATGATTGCCAACGACGCGACGAATATGTTGTTTTACCAATTTAACCCCCGCTTCCCATCGCCCGCCGAAGTGAGGACTGTGCGGAGGGATAAATTGCCAATCGATGCTCTCTGCAGTTAACATTTCAGCAACTTTCTGATTGTGCGCCTGCGGTTGCACCAACTTGTGCATCTCTGATAGAACGCGAGCTGCTCCTTAAAAATTTGTCCCATTATCTGAGTATATAACGCTCCATTTCCCACGCCTCGCGATGAACCTTTTGAGCGCAGCCAAAAAGGCATCCGTGGTTAGGTCCGAAACCATTTCAAGATGAAGCGCCTTGGTAGTCATGCAGACAAATAACGAAATGTACCATTTCATCAGTTTAGGCTTCCTTCCCAAACGAAGAGTTATGGGGCCAGCGTAATCACATCCTGTGTGAGCGGAAGCAAAGGATGGATTCACACGTGATGATGGCAAATTCCCCATAAGCTGCGTAGACGTAGCCTGTCGCTGACGGAAACACATAATGCAATCATGCACCAGTTTCCGAATAAGGTTTCGGCTCCCTATGATCCAATACTCGACGTATCAACGCGAAAAGTCCCGAAACACCGATATGCAAAAGGTTTCTGTGTGCATCCAATAGAATTAGCTGGGTAATGCGATGATTTTTGGGCAGAATAGTAGGATGTTTTACACTATAAGGTACATCCCTAGCGTTTGAAATCCTGCCACCGACACGCAACAAACCGACATCATCAATAAAAGGCGAAAGTGAAAACAACTTTGACATCTTGGAAACACACCGATCAGCCTTGAGAGCAGCTATTTCGGCTTGGAACTCGTTTTGAGACCACCGGAGACAGGCTTGTTTAGCAAGACGAAGCTCTAAAAGCGAAAAATATCGAAGTTTTCTATCTTCTTTAGGCAAACGGCAGAACTTTATGAAGCGACAAATATACCCAACGATTCTAACCAGTTTTCTCCAAGCAGATACCTTTAGCGAAAGGTTTTCGAGAAAATGCTCAACCGGAACGGAAACGTGAGCTTCAATGCCCTTTTTCCTCTCCTCAGGAATCTCTTCGATCAAAATTTCACGATTAACGGGCCAACAATCTAGCTCCTGAGACAACCATGCCCGACCTTTCCACCACATTTCGAATTCCATTAGATCTGCGGGTGCAAGACCCCTGGAAGCACAATCAGCAGGGTTTTCAGCAGAACACACATAATTCCAAGAAGAATGAGGCAACGATGACAGTATTTCGGAGGTACGATTCGCTACGAATGTATTCCATCTTCGCGGAGGCGAGGAGAGCCAGGACAAAACTATTTTCGAATCACAAAATGCAAACACTCGAACTGGTGTTTCATACAAGGACGACCGAATGAGCTCAACTAACCGACACAAGAGTAGAGCTCCACAGAGTTCTAGGCGAGGAATCGACAGCTGTTTTACCGGAGCAACACGAGTTTTGGCCGAAACTAATTGGACCTAAACCAGACCGTCACTTGAAAAACTTCGACCGTAAACTACCGCAGAATAAGCCTTTTCGGAAGCATCCGAGAATCCTATTAACTCCAAGCTTTTAGAATTTTGGGTGATCCTTCGAGAAATCCTAAAGTTTTCGAAATAAGCCAAATTCTCCCGATACCGCTTCCATTTTTCTGCTACTTCAAAGGGTAAGGGGTCATCCCAATCTATTTTCGTCTTTGCGATCCAAAGCTCCTGAAACAGTATCTTCAAGACAATAATGGAAGGAGCCAAGAAACCCAAGGGATCGAAAATCCTTGCAACCTCAGAAAGCAGCTTACGCTTTGTAGGCAATAATTGTTCAGCCAAACTAATTTTATACGTAAATATGTCACGATGTGGGTTTCAAACCAAACCAAGATCTTTAGTGCACTGCGATGAACTATCCAAATTCAGCGAAATAGCTTCTTTACATTCGATTTCTCGCAAAATCTCCCAACAATTTTAACTCCAAACCTCCACAAGACAGCATTTCTACGATCTGCTTCTTTAGCTCCAATGTCTCTGACAACGAATCAGCTCCTGTTATAAGATCGTCGACATACATATCATGCAAAATGGCATGCGACGCTATAGGGAACTGGTGTTTGTAATCAAACGCTATTTGACGGAGAACTTTCATAGACAGATAAGGGTCTGGAGAGGTACCATACGTCACAGTACACAAACGACAATGCGAAATTCGGCTATCAGAAGATTCTCTCCACACAATCCGCTGAAAATCTCGATGTTTTGGATGTACCCAAATTTGTCGTAACATTTTGACGATGTTAGCACAAAACACAAATCGATGCAAGCGAAATCGTATACAAACGTTAAGCAGGTTGCGTTGAAGAGGGGTTCCTACATGAAGCATCTCATTGAGGCTGCAATTTTTTGTATCCTTATGCGAACCATCGAAGACGACGCGAATTTTGTTAGCGATGACGGCGTGATGAGGCAAATAGAAAACACTTCCCGATGTAGGCTCTATTTCGTCGTCTGGAATACGTTCCATATGTCCTAAATATAAATACGTTTTCATAAACTTGTGATATTCCACTTTTAGACCTTCATCACGAGAAAACCGACGTTCCATAGCGAAGAGTCTAGACAAGGCTCCAGATATGGTATTAGCAAATGTTGCATTATCTTGTCGAAACGGAAGTTCTACCATGTACTTGTTGTCCGACATTCGAGTAAGGGTTTTAGAAAAATTAACATCTACCTCATCTTCACCTAGTGCCAAAGAGAACTTTTGCGGAACTTCCTCAATTTCTCAAAAAGACTTCAAAATCACATCAATGTCAACACCTGCATGCAACGAAACAACGGGTTTTTCTGACAAACAACCCGTTACAACCCATCCAAAAAGGGTCTCATGCGCAACAACCCTTCCTTTTTCATCTGAGCGATGACCACCTCACAGTATACTCCAAGCCTTGTCAGCCCCCAACAGTATATCAATGTGCCCGGGGGTATTAAATCCGACATCAGCTAACTGAAGGTCTTCGAGGAAAGTGAAGTTGCTACATTCGAATGAAAACGATGGAGTTTGTGAGGTTATTTTGTTCAGAATATAAGCCTCAATTTCAATAAACTGCGGACTAATGCAAGTTTTTAAGGTTAAATTGACTGCACCGTGAGTCACACCAGCTTCAACGGATGAAATTCCGGATATAGGCAACCGAGCATGGGAACGGCGAAGGCCAAGCCTTTTCACTAAACTATCAGTCACAAAAGATACCTGCGAACCGGTATCCAATAGGACGCGCGCGAAATGAGTCTTTCCGTGGGCATCAAGCACTTTAACAACGACGGTAGGTAATAATCCCGTGGAACGCGATTCATTGTTCATATGGTTACTTACGACCGATACCGCAGAGTTCGAGGCAGCATTAATGGCAGTGGGAGAGTTGGTTGAACTAAAAGATTGATTAGTACTATCTACGTGTACTAAGCTATGATGACGAGTATTACAAAACGAACAATGCGCCTTAACTCGACATCGCATCGATGAGTGTTTAGTACCGAGACAATTGTAACATAATCGCTGATCTATAGCGAAGCTGCGACGCGAACTAACCGACATTGAAACGAATTCTACGCACGGGAGTTCTTTACTACGCGATTGGTTTTTGAATCACTAGCTTCTAAAGCACAAGAACGTTCTTCTAAGAACTCCAGAAGGTCTTCGATGTTAGATTCCTCCGAATTTTTGCTTTCTAGCGCCCAAGCCTTTCGAGTTTCCGAGTCTGTTTTATTTATTAACAAATACACGAGCCACGGATCTCTACCTATTGCCTTAACCGCTTCTAGACCACAAATAACCTCGTCCGCTTTGTCAACAAGCTTACGCAAGTGAGCACCATTCCCCGAATCCACGCTTGGCAATTTAAGAAATTGTTCAATAAGCGCATTAATAATGTAAAGCGGCTTATCGTACCGGCGTTCCAGCTTCTCCCAAGCAAGCAGATAATTGGAATCCGAAACGTTTATACCATTCAACAAATTAAACGCATCTTCGCGTAAGACCGATTTCAAGTAACGGAATTTTTGAGCACCGGAAAGCTTAACATTACAGTCCACAGATTGCATAAATACATCACGAAAACCCGGCCATTCGCGGTAATCACCGGAAAAGGGTTTAATATGCATGGGTTGTAACAATATCGTTGACGCGTCCTTATTGCTGGTGCTAGACGAAGCTGCCTGCCCTAACCTATCCATGAATTCAGTCTGAGAAGCAACTAATTCTCTCAACGAAGTATTTTGGGCTGCATCGCGGACCGGAGCTAATTCCTTTATACGCCTCAAAAGGGCACATTTTGCGATAAGGTATTTCGATTCTACAATCTCAAACTCGGCTTCGGGATCACCGTATCCCTCCTCAGCATGAAACTCAAAAAGAGCCGATTGACTATCACAAATGTCTTTCATGCCTTCTCTAATCTTTCTAACCGCACCTCCAATTTTAGAACATGGGCATTGTCGGAAATTTTTTGTGAAAAGGTAAAAACTCTAGTAATTGAGCCTTTATAATGACCGCGTGCTTGTTTCACGGCTTCCATTATAATAATTACGATTAAGTCCAATTACCGAACACGTGGATCAAAACGCTAAATCAAACACAACCCGAAATTCTTGCAGCCTTCTCAAAATTTATCGATTCCACTATGCACTAATTATCAAGACAGCAGCAGCAAATCGAGCCCCAAAAAAGCATCAATAGACAGCAACAGACAGGAGCAACAGACCAAATTCAGATTTGCAATTAATACTTATCTGTGTAGGAATCCAAAGTCTAGCAACCACCAACCAATAAACGAAAAAACGATTCAAAAATATTCGGGCGTAGAAGGACCAGCTTTGATAACGAATTAGTGAAGAAAAAAAAAACAAGCAAGACTCGGAATTTTGTAAAACGTTATAAATTATAAATTTATTCCTCAACAAAAGTATCAAGTCAAAAAAAACTATTATTGGAGACGATGTGATGCTTCGCGCTTGGTGGTTGCTGGCAGAGAGAGAACAAATCGTTAGCCTACATCAGTGGAAGCTAATCGTAGGATAAAAACCAAAATCAAAAAACGGTAATACTCTCATAATTTCAAATTCGAGTAAACTAGAGGTACTTGCATCTGAGATTAATACAGCAAGAGCGAAGCAGCACAAAGCAAATTAGAAACTAGTTTGATAAAGTATGGAACATAGAATTATAGGGTAAATTAGGGTTAGTTAGGTAAATTAATATTTAGGAATTAGCAAATAGTCTATAGGTTAGCACTGAAGTTTATATTTCATTATCCAACAAACGTTATTCTGTGATATTATTTCTTTATTTTCTAGTCTATAGAACAACTCAAGTTCACACTATACTGTTCTTCGCAAATTCTTTCCTTACAAGGTCTCTTTCTTCTCAAATCACTTTACCTCATTTCAATTACTTAATTCACAAATCCAAACTAATTACTTCTTCTTGTTAACTCTCAACTTTCAATTTATCACTAAATTACAACTTCGCCTATTATCACTTTTCCAATCTTTTCGTGCGGTTCGGAAACTAACTGCCCCTGCCTCGATCGCCATCTGTTCTTATATAGTCGCATTTCTGATAGCCAGAAACTTCTAGCAAATTCTTCGACCACTGGAACGAGAAAATTCTGATGTAATAATTCCAAGATGACAGCTGCAGCCAACAATCTCTTGTGGTTATAATTCTCTCTTAATTCCACGACGTCGTCTTAGACATAATCCTTCTCTATCCGTGGACACGAACCTCGAATGTGTTCAGAAGGAAGACACTTCGGAATGTGTTGCTTACTTTTGGGGCGCAGTTATTATTCTACATTATGTTACAGCATCAACGAATTCAACTCAAAAATCAATGAAGCCACGTTTATTTCCGAGTTTGAAGTGCGTCTCGAAGCTCTGGAAGCGAGTTTCAAGGCCTTTCAAACCCTTCAAGCCAAAGTGGAGGAAGCCGACCCTAAAGATCCCTAAAGACCCTAACGTATCCAAATTCCAGTATCTCATTTCGTCACTATCTGGACTGGCTGCTAAAACAGTTAAGTCACTGGAGATCACTGAAGGAAACTATGACGTTGCAATGAACTTGCTACACAATAAAAATTACAATTACAATAAAAAATTAATTGCCACCGAACACATCAAAAAGATTATGTTGTATCCACCTCTGCGCAAGTCATTATCAAGCAGTCTCCGTCAAATGCTCCTAGAAATAAGCAGCCATGTTCGCGCCCTATCCACATTGGGTCGTCCCGTCGCATACTATGGAGAGTGGATACATTCCACCGGAGGCATTTTTACATCTGGATGCACACGGGTACTTATCAGACTCAACGAACGTGCCAATTATTTATCATCTTGCTA
>OY720429.1:107535382-107537882 GCA_963082735.1 Pocota personata
ATTATATATTATTATTATTATTATATATTATTATTATTATTATTAATATTATTATTTGTTATTATTATTATTATATATTATTATTATTATTATTATTATATATCATTATTATTATATATTATTATTATTATTATATATTATTATTATTATTATTATATATTATTATTATTATCATTATATACTGTTATTATTATTATTATATATTATTATTATTATTATATATTATTATTATTATTATTATATATAATTATTATTATTATTATATATTATTATTATTATTATTATGTATTATTATTATTATTATTATTATATATTATTATTATTATCATTATATATTATTATTATTATTATATATTTTTATTATTATTATTATGTATTATTATTATTATTATTATATATTATTATTATCATATATTATTATTATTATTATATATTATTATTATTATTATATATTATTATTATTATATATTATTATTATAATATATTATTATTATTATATATTATTATTATTATTATTATTATATATTATTATTATTATTATTATTATATATTATTATTATTATTATATATTATTATTATATATTATTATTATTATTATTATATATTATTATTATTATTATGTATTATTATTATTATTATATATTATTATTATTATTATTGTATATCATTATTATTATTATTATTATTATTATATATTAATGTTATTATTATTATATATTATTATTATTATTATTACATATTATTATTATTATTATTATATATTCTTATTATTATTATATATTATTTTTATTATTATTATATATTATTATTATTATTATATATTATTATTATATATTATTATTATTATTATATAGTATTATTATTATTATTATTATTATATATTATTATTATTATTGTTATATATTATTATTATTATTATATATTATTATTATTATTATTATTATTATTATTATATATTATTATTATTATTATTATATATTATTTTTATTATTATTATATATTATTATTATTATATATTATTATTATTATATATTATTACTATTATATATTATTATTATTATATATTATTATTATTATATATTATTATTATTATTATATATTATTATTATTATATATTATTATTATTATTATTATATATTATTATTATTATATATCATTATTATTATTATTATATATTATTATTATTATTATATATTATTATTATTATTATGTATTATTATTATTATTATTATTATTATTATTATATGTTATTATTATTATTATTATGTATTATTATTATTATTTATTATTATTATTATATATTATTGTTATTATTGTTATATATTATTATTATTATTATTATTATATATTTATTATTATTATTATATATTATTATTATTATTATATATTATTATTATTATTATATATTATTATTATTATATATTATTATTGTTATCATTATTATTATTATTATTATGTATTATTATTATTATTATTATTGTATATTATTATTATTATTATTATATATTATTATTATTATTATTATATATTATTATTATTATACATTATTATTATTATTATTATTATATATTATTATTATTATTATATATTGTTATCATTATTATATATTATTATATATTATTATTATTATTATATATTATTAATATTATATGTTATTATTATTATTATTATATATTATTATTATTATTATTTATTATTATTATTATATATTATTATTATTATTATTATTATTATTGTTATTATTTGTTATTATTATTATTATTTATTATTGTTATTATTATTATTATATATTATTATTATTATATATTATTATTATTATTATTATATATTATTATTATTATTATTATTATATATTATTATTATTATTATTATTATTATTATATATTATTATTATTATTATTATATATTATTATTATTATTATTATTATATATTATTATTATTATTTTTATTGTATATTATTATTATTATGTATTATTATTATTATTATTATATATTATTATTATTATAATTATTTATTATTATTATTATTATATATTATTATTATTATTATATACTATTATGTATTATTATTATTATTATATATTATTATTATTATTATATATTATTATTATTATTATATATTATTATTATTATATATTATATATCATTATTATTATTATTATATATTATTATTATTATTATATATTGTTATTATTATTATGTATTATTATTATTATTATTATATATTATTATTATTATTATGTATTATTATTATTATTTATTATTATTATTATATATTATTGTTATTATTATTATATATTATTATTATTATTATTATTATATATTTATTATTATTATTATATATTATTATTATTATTATATATTATTATTATTATTATTATATATTATTATTATTATATATTATTATTGTTATCATTATTATTATTATTATTATGTATTATTATTATTATTATTATTGTATATTATTATTATTATTATATATTGTTATCATTATTATAT
>OY720429.1:107542882-107562882 GCA_963082735.1 Pocota personata
TTGTTATTATTATATATCATTATTATTATTATTATATATATTATTATTATTATTATTATATATATTATTATTATTATATATATATACTTTTATTCTTATTATTATTATATATATACTATTATTATTATTATTATATATATTATTGTTATTGTTATTATATATATTACTGTTATTATTATTATATATATTATTATTATCATTATTATATATATTATTATTATTATTATATATGTATATTATTATTATTATTATTATTATATATATTATTATTATTATATATATTATTATTATTATATATATTATTATTATTATTATTATATATTATTATTATTATTATATATTATTATTATTATTATATATTATTATTTTTATCATTATATATTATTATTATTATTATTATGTATTATTATTATTATTATTATTATTTATTATTATTATTATTATATATTATTATTATCATTATATGTTATTATTATTATTATTATTATGTATTATTATTATTATTATTATTATTATTATTATTATATATTATTATTATTATTATATATTATTATTATTATTATTATATATTATTATTATTATTATTATAATATATTATTATTATTATTATTATTATATATTATTATTATTATATACTATTATTATTATATATTATTATTATTATTATTATTATATATTATTATTATTATTATATATTATTATTATTATTATTATTATTATTATATATTATTATTATTATTATTTTTATATAATATTATTATTATTATTATATATTATTATTATTATTATATATTATTATTATTATTATTATATATTATTACTATTATTATTATATATTATTATTATTATTATTATATACAATATTATTATTATTATAATATATTTTTATTATTATTATTATATATTATTATTATTATTATTATTATTATTATATATTATTATTATTATTATACATTATTATTATTGTTATGTATTATTATTATTACTGTGTATTATTATTTTTATTATTATATATTATTATTATTATTATTATATATTATTATTATTATTATATATTATTATTGTCATTATATATTATTATTATTGTTATATATTATTATTATTATTATTATATATTATTATTATTATCATTATATATTATTATTATTATTATTATTATATATTTTTATTATTATATATTATTATTATTATATATCATTATTTTTATTATTATATATTATCATTATTATTATTATTATTATTATTATATATTATTATTATTATATATTATTATTATTATTATTATTATATATTATTATTATTATATATATTTATTATTATTATATATTATTATTATTATTATTATATATTATTATTATTTTTATTATATATTATTATTATTATTGTTATATATTATTATTATTATTATATATTATTATTATTATTATATATTATTATTATTATATTTTATTATTATTATATATTACTATTATTATTATATATTATTATTATTATTATTATATATTATTATTATTATTATATATTATTATTATATATTATTATTATTATTATTATATATTATTATTATTATATATTATTATTATTATTATATATTATTATTATTATATATCATTATTATTATTATATATTATTATTATTATTATTATATATTATTATTATTATTATTATATATATTATTATTATTATTATTATTATATATATTATTATTATATATACTATTATTATTATTATATATATTAGTAGTATTATTATTATTATTATATATATTATTATTATTATTATATATATTTTTATTATTATTATTATATACATTATTGTTATTATTATTATATATATTATTGTTATTATTATATATATTATTATTATCATTATTATATATATTATTATTATTATTATTATATATATTATTATTATTATTTTTATATATATTATTATCATTATTATTATATATTATTATTATTATTATTATTATTATATATTTTTATTATTATTATTATGTTATTATTATTATTATTATTATGTATTATTATTATTATATATTATTATTATTGTTATTATATGTTATTATTATTATTATTATTTATTATTATTATTATTATTATTATTATTATTATTATTATTATTATTATATATTATTATTATTATTATATATTATTATTATTATCATTATATATTATTATTATTATTATTATTATCATTACATATTATTATTATTATTATTATTATTATTATTATTATATATTATTTTTATTATTATATATTATTATTATTATTATTATATATTATTATTATTATTATATATTATTATTATTATTATTATATATTATTGTTATTATTATTATATATTATTATTATTATTATATATTATTATTATTATTGTTATATATTATTATTATTATATATTATTATTATTATATATCATTATTATTATTATTATATATTATTATTATTATTATATATTATTATTATTATTATGTATTATTATTATTATTATATATTATTATTATTATTATTATTATTATATATTATTATTATTATTATTATTATATATTATTATTATTATTATTATATATTATCATTATATATTATTATTATCATTATTATATGTTATTATTATTATTATTATGTATTATTATTATTATTATATATTATTATTATGAATATTGTATATATTATTATTATTATTATATATATTATTATTGTTATTATTATATACATTATTGTTGTTATTATTATATATATTATTGTTATTATTTTTATATATATATTATTATTATCATTATTATATATACTATTATTATTATTATATATATTATTATTATTATTATATATATTATCATTATTATTATATATTATTATTATTATTATTATATATTATTATTATTATTATATATTATTATTATTATTATTATGTATTATTATTATTATATATTCTTATTATTATTATATATATTTTTATTATTATTATATATATTATTATTATTATTATTATTATATATATTATTATTATTATTATTATTATATATATTATTATTATTATTATTATTATATACATTATTATTATTATTATTATATATATTATTATTATTATTATTTTATACATTATTGTTATTATTATTATATATATTATTGTTATTTTTATATTTATTATTATTATCATTATTATATATATTATTATTATTATTATACACATTATTGTTATTATTATTATATATATTATTGTTATTATTATATATATTATTATTATAATTATATATTATTATTATTATTGTATATTATTATTATTATTATATATTATTATTATTATTATTATTATTTTTATTATTATATATTATTATTATTATTATTATTATATATCATTATTATTATATATATTTATTATTATTATATATTATTATTATTATTATTATATATTATTATTATTATTATTATTATTATATATTATTATTATTATTATATATTATTATTATTATTGTTATATATTATTATTATTGTTATATATTATTATTATTATTATATATTATTATTATTATATATTATTATTATTATTATTATATATTATTATTATATATTATTATTATTATTATATATTATTATTATTATTATATATTAATATTATTATTATATATTATTATTATTATTATTATTATATATTATTATTATATATTATTATTATTATTATATATTATTATTATTATTATTATTATTATTATATATTATTATATATATTATTATTATTATATATATTATTATTATTATTATATATTATTATTATTATTATTATTATATATTATTATTATTATATATATTATTATTATTATTATTATATATATATTATTATTATTATTATTATATATATTATTATTATATATATTATTATATATATTATTATTATATATATTATTATTATTATTATATATATTAGTAGTATTATTATTATATATATTATTATTATTATATATATTATTATTATTATATATATTATTATTATTATAATTATATACATTATTGTTATTATTATTATATATATTATTGTTATTATTATATATATTATTATCATTATTATATATATTATTATTATTATTATTATTATTATATATATTATTATTATTATTATATATATTATTATCATTATTATTATATATTATTATTATTATTATTATATATTTTTATTATTATTATTATATGTTATTATTATTATCATTATGTATTATTATTATTATATATTATTATTATTGTTATTATATGTTATTATTATTATTATTATTATTTATTATTATTATTATTATTATTATTATTATATATTATTATTATTATTATTATATATTATTATTATTATTATTATATATTATTATTATTATTATTATTATCATTATATATTATTATTATTATTATTATATATTATTATTATTATATATTATTATTATTATTATATATTATTATTATTATTATATATTATTATTATTATTATATATTATTATTATTATTATTATATATTACTATTATTATTATTATTATATATTATTATTATTATTATTATGTATTATTATTACTATATATATATTATTATTATTATATATTATTATTATTATAGATATTATTATTATTATTATATATATTTTTATTATTATTATATACATTATTATAATTATTATTCTTATATATATTATTATTATTATTATTATTATTATTATTATTATTATTATTATTATATATATTATTATTAATATTATTATGTATGTTATTATTATTATATATATTATTATTATTATTATATATATTATTATTATTATTATTATATACATTATTGTTATTATTATATATATTATTGTTATTATTATATATATTATTATTATCATTATTATATATATTATTATTATTATTATATATATTATTATTATTATTATATATATTATTATCATATTATTATTATTATTATGTATTATTATTACTATATATATATTATTATTATTATATATTATTATTATTATAGATATTATTATTATTATTATATATATTTTTATTATTATTATATACATTATTATAATTATTATTCTTATATATATTATTATTATTATTATTATTATTATTATTATTATTATTATTATTATATATATTATTATTAATATTATTATGTATGTTATTATTATTATATATATTATTATTATTATTATATATATTATTATTATTATTATTATATACATTATTGTTATTATTATATATATTATTGTTATTATTATATATATTATTATTATCATTATTATATATATTATTATTATTATTATATATATTATTATTATTATTATATATATTATTATCATTATTATTATATATTATTATTATTATTATTATTATATATTATTATTATTATTATTATATATTATTATTATTATTATTATGTATTATTATTATATATTATTATTATTGTTATTATATGTTATTATTATTATTATTTATTATTATTATTATTATTATTATATATTATTATTATTATTATTATATATTATTATTATTATTATTATTACTATTATTATTATTATTATCATTATATATTATTATTATTATTATGTATTATTATTATTATTATATATTATTATTATTATTATTATTATATATTATTATTATTATTATTATATATTATTATTATTATATATTATTATTATTATTATATATTATTATTATATATTATTATTATTATTATTATATTATTATTATTATTATTATATATTATAATTATTATTATATAGTATTATTATTATTATTATATATTATTATTATTATTATTATATATTATTATTATTATCATTATATATTATTATTATTGTATATTATTATTATTATTATTATTATTATTATTATATATTATTATTATTATTATTATATATTATTATTATTATTATATATTGTTATTATACATTATTATTATTATTATTATATATTATTATTATTATTATTATGTATTATTATTATTATTATATATTATTATTATTATACATTATTATTACTATATATTATTATTATTGTTATTTTTTTTTGTTTTTTTTTTTATAATCTGCGCGCGCCAACCCTTTAATTGTTTCAGGGCACGGGCGTCAGGGAAAAGGGGGAAGAGGAACAGAGGAGGTACCTATGCATGTTGGCTTTGAATGTTTGAAGATTGTAGTGATGGGGAAATACAGAGCCTGGTAGATCGTTCCACATTCGTGTTGTTCGGCTTATAAACGAATCCCTATATTTGACAGTACGACCGAAGTTTGGCTTCAGGGTAAACTGATGTGCATTCGAAGCATGTCGCGTATTGCGGGTGAAATTTTGAAGGGGAGGAATGCAACTGGCTATTTCGCTGGAGCATTTTTTGTGGAAGAAACGATAAAACAGGGAGAGACAGGAGACATTTCTCCGATGTTCTAGTGAATGAATGGAATTCACAATGTCTCTATCACCTATAAGTTTTAACGCGCGATTTTGTACCCTATCAAGAATGTGCAAAACGGTCTTGGGTGCACCAGACCAGATATGGGCGTTATATTCCAGCTTAGGGCGGATGAATGCCTTATAAATTGAGGCCAGATCAGACGGGGTAAAATATTTCTTGCACCGTTTAAGGAATTCTAGACATTTTGCAGCATTTTTGGCGACCTCGAATATGTGATCATTCCATCGAAGATGGTTATTAATACACATACCGAGAATGGCAAGTCTTTCGGTTTCAATGATGCAAGTACCATCCATGGATAATGGTTGAGGGTTTTGGTTTCGCTTGAGAGACAGAAGACAGCATTGTGTTTTGGAAGCATTAAATTCCACTCGGTTGGTTGAACCCCATTTAATTATGCTGTCTAGGTCGGAATTTAATGTGTTTAACATACGTTGCCGTTCCCCTTCTACGGCCGAAAAGCAAGGACGTGAGTTAGGAAACGAATATGAAAAACTGAGGGTACTGTCATCAGCGAAGGAATGGATTGGATTAGAAGTTGCAGACAAGAGATCATTTATAAAAATGAGAAAGAGAGTCGGAGACAAAACAGAGCCTTGGGGAACACCAGCATTTATTTGGTGAATTGCAGACTTGAAGCCATCCAAAACAACTTGTATTGAACGCCCCGAAAGGTAATTTCTAATCCATTGAAGAAGAGACTCATCGATGCCATATGCACGCATTTTCGACAAAAGAGCCTGATGCCAAACTCTGTCAAATGCTTTTGAAATATCAAGCGCAACCATCTTGGTTTCGCCGAAGTGATGGAGAGATTGGTTCCACTTCTCGGTGAGATATGCCATCAAATCACCAGTGGACCTGTTGCTACGAAAACCATACTGCCGGTCATTAAGGAGTTTTCGTGAATCGAGATATTTCATAAGCTGACGATTTATCAGCGTTTCCATGACCTTGGAAAGAAGGGACGTAAGTGCAATAGGTCGGTAATTGGACGGGGAGGAAGATTCGCCTTTTTTGGGGACGGGCTGGACAAATGCTGTTTTCCATCTACTCGGAAAGAGCCCTGAAAAGTAGGATAGACAGAAAATCTTACGCAGAGGTTTTGCCAGCGTAGAAGAACACCTCTTCAGAACTATGGGGGGGATACCATCTGGACCAGCGGATTTGTGTATGTTAAGACCTTTAAGTACTCCTGCAACTGTACGAGTGCGAAAGTGGACTTGTCCCATGGAAAATTCGACGCTCTCAAATACAGGTGGAGACAAAGCATTATCTGGCAGCGTGGAGTTCGCTGCAAAATGAGTAGCAAGCAGATTAGCTTTGTCTAAGGAGCTGACAGCTGGAATGTCATTGTAAATGAGTGTGGGGATGGCAGACGATATATTATTGTTATTATTATTATATATATTATTATTATCATTATTATATATATTATTATTATTATTATATATATTATTATTATTATTATTATATATATTATCATTATTATTATATATTATTATTATTATTATTATATATTATTATTATTATTATATATTATTATTATTATTATTATGTATTATTATTATTATTATATATTATTATTATTATTATTATTATATATTATTATTATTATATATATTTTTATTATTATTATATATATTATTATTATTATTATTATATATATTATTATTATATATATTATTATTATTATTATTATTATATACATTATTATTATTATTATTATATATATTATTATTATTATTATTATATACATTATTGTTATTATTATTATATATATTATTGTTATTTTTATATATATTATTATTATTATTATACACATTATTGTTATTATTATTATATATATTATTGTTATTATTATATATATTATTATTATAATTATATATTATTATTATTATTGTATATTATTATTATTATTATATATTATTATTATTATTATTATTATTTTTATTATTATATATTATTATTATTATTATTATTATATACCATTATTATTATATATATTTATTATTATTATATATTATTATTATTATTATTATTATTATATATTATTATTATTATTGTTATATATTATTATTATTGTTATATATTATTATTATTATATATTATTATTATTATATATTATTATTATTATTATTATATATTATTATTATATATTATTATTATATATTATTATTATTATTATATATTATTATTATTATTATATATTAATATTATTATTATATATTATTATTATTATTATTATTATATATTATTATTATTATTATATATTATTATTATTATTATATATTATTATTATTATTATTATTATTATTATATATTATTATATATATTATTATTATTATATATATTATTATTATTATTATATATTATTATTATTATTATTATTATATATTATTATTATTATATATATTATTATTATTATTATTATATATATATTATTATTATTATTATTATATATATTATTATTATATATATTATTATATATATTATTATTATGTATATTATTATTATTATTATTATATATATTAGTAGTATTATTATTATATATATTATTATTATTATATATATTATTATTATTATATATATTATTATTATTATATATATTATTATTATTATAATTATATACATTATTGTTATTATTATTATATATATTATTGTTATTATTATATATATTATTATCATTATTATATATATTATTATTATTATTATTATATATACTATTATTATTATTATTATATATATTATTATCATTATTATTATATATTATTATTATTGTTATTATATAATTTTCTTATTATTATTATATGTTATTATTATTATTATTATGTATTATTATTATTATATATTATTATTATTGTTATTATATGTTATTATTATTATTATTATTTATTATTATTATTATTATTATTATTATTATATATTATTATTATTATTATTATATATTATTATTATTATTATTATATATTATTATTATTATTATTATTATCATTATATATTATTATTATTATTATTATTATATATTATTATTATTATTATATATTATTACTATTATTATTATATATTATTATTATTATTATATATTATTATTATTATTATATATTACTATTATTATTATTATTATATATTATTATTATTATTATTATGTATTATTATTATTATTATATATTATTATTATTAATATTATATATATTATTATTATTATTATATATATTATTATTATTATTATATACATTATTGTTGTTATTATTATATATATTATTGTTATTATTATTATATATATTATTATTATCATTATTATACATGTTATTATTATTATTATATATATTATTATTATCATTATTATATATATTATTATTATTATTATTATATATATTATTATTATTATTATTATATATATTATTATCATTATTATTATATATTATTATTATTATTATTATATATTATTATTATTATTATATATTATTATTATTATTATTATGTATTATTATTATTATATATTATTATTATTATTATTATTATTATATATTATTATTATATATTATTATTATTATAGATATTATTATTATTATTATATATATTTTTATTATTATTATATACATTATTATAATTATTATTCTTATATATATTATTATTATTATTATTATTATTATTATTATATATATTATTATTAATATTATTATATATGTTATTATTATTATTATTATATATATTATTATTATTATTATATATATTATTATTATTATTATTATTATATACATTATTGTTATTATTATTATATATATTATTGTTATTATTATATATATTATTATTATCATTATTCTATATATTATTATTATTATTATAAATATTATTATTATTATTATTATATATATTATTATCATTATTATTATATATTATTATTATTATTATTATATATTATTATTATTATTATTATATATTATTATTATTATTATGTATTATTATTATATATTATTATTATTGTTATTATATGTTATTATTATTATTATTTATTATTATTATTATTATTATTATATATTATTATTATTATTATTATATATTATTATTATTATTATTATTATTATTATTATTATTATTATTATTATTATTATTATTATTATTATCATTATATATTATTATTATTATTATGTATTATTATTATTATTATATATTATTTTTATTATTATTATTATATATTATTATTATTATTATTATATATTATTATTATTATATATTATTATTATTATATATTATTATTATATATTATTATTATTATTATTATATTATTATTATTATTATTATATATTATAATTATTATTATATAGTATTATTATTATTATTATATATTATTATTATTATTATTATATATTATTATTATTATCATTATATATTATTATTATTGTATATTATTATTATTATTATTATTATTATTATTATTATTATATATTATTATTATTATTATATATTGTTATTATACATTATTATTATTATTATTATATATTATTATTATTATTATTATGTATTATTATTATTATTATATATTATTATTATTATATATTATTATTATTGTTATTTTTTTTTTTTTTATAATCTGCGCGCGCCAAAGGGAGTATTAATACCCTTTAATTGTTTCAGGGCACGGGCGTCAGGGAAAAGGGGGAAGAGGAACAGAGGGGGTACCTATGCACGTTGGCTTTGAATGTTTGAATTTTGTAGTGATGGGGAAATACAGAGCCTGGTAGATCGTTCCACATTCGTGTTGTTCGGCTTATAAACGAATCCCTATATTTGACAGTACGACCGAAGTTTGGCTTCAGGGTAAACTGATGTGCATTCGAAGCATGTCGCGTATTGCGGGTGAAATTTTGAAGGGGAGGAATGCAACTGGCTATTTCGCTGGAGCATTTTTTGTGGAAGAAACGATAAAACAGGGAGAGACAGGAGACATTTCTCCGATGTTCTAGTGAATGAATGGAATTCACAATGTCTCTATCACCTATAAGTTTTAACGCGCGATTTTGTACCCTATCAAGAATGTGCAAAACGGTCTTGGGTGCACCAGACCAGATATGGGCGTTATATTCCAGCTTAGGGCGGATGAATGCCTTATAAATTGAGGCCAGATCAGACGGGGTAAAATATTTCTTGCACCGTTTAAGGAATTCTAGACATTTTGCAGCATTTTTGGCGACCTCGAATATGTGATCATTCCATCGAAGATGGTTATTAATACACATACCGAGAATGGCAAGTCTTTCGGTTTCAATGATGCAAGTACCATCCATGGATAATGGTTGAGGGTTTTGGTTTCGCTTGAGAGACAGAAGACAGCATTGTGTTTTGGAAGCATTAAATTCCACTCGGTTGGTTGAACCCCATTTAATTATGCTGTCTAGGTCGGAATTTAATGTGTTTAACATACGTTGCCGTTCCCCTTCTACGGCCGAAGAGCAAGGACGTGAGTTAGGAAACGAATATGAAAAACTGAGGGTACTGTCATCAGCGAAGGAATGGATTGGATTAGAAGTTGCAGACAAGAGATCATTTATAAAAATGAGAAAGAGAGTCGGAGACAAAACAGAGCCTTGGGGAACACCAGCATTTATTTGGTGAATTGCAGACTTGAAGCCATCCAAAACAACTTGTATTGAACGCCCCGAAAGGTAATTTCTAATCCATTGAAGAAGAGACTCATCGATGCCATATGCACGCATTTTCGACAAAAGAGCCTGATGCCAAACTCTGTCAAATGCTTTTGAAATATCAAGCGCAACCATCTTGGTTTCGCCGAAGTGATGGAGAGATTGGTTCCACTTCTCGGTGAGATATGCCATCAAATCACCAGTGGACCTGTTGCTACGAAAACCATACTGCCGGTCATTAAGGAGTTTTCGTGAATCGAGATATTTCATAAGCTGACGATTTATCAGCGTTTCCATGACCTTGGAAAGAAGGGACGTAAGTGCAATAGGTCGGTAATTGGACGGGGAGGAAGATTCGCCTTTTTTGGGGACGGGCTGGACAAATGCTGTTTTCCATCTACTCGGAAAGAGCCCTGAAAAGTAGGATAGACAGAAAAGCTTACGCAGAGGTTTTGCCAGCGTAGAAGAACACCTCTTCAGAACTATGGGGGGGATACCATCTGGACCAGCGGATTTGTGTATGTTAAGACCTTTAAGTACTCCTGCAACTGTACGAGTGCGAAAGTGGACTTGTCCCATGGAAAATTCGACGCTCTCAAATACAGGTGGAGACAAAGCATTATCTGGCAGCGTGGAGTTCGCTGCAAAATGAGTAGCAAGCAGATTAGCTTTGTCTAAGGAGCTGACAGCTGGAATGTCATTGTAAATGAGTGTGGGGATGGCAGACGAGGCAGAATTTTTAATATTTTTGACGAATGACCAAAAATTTTTACTACCTTTGGGACATTGTAGGATTTTTTGCCTCAATTTTTGGTCATGTAAGAATTTTACACGTCGAATATGGGCATTGCAGTCTTTTCTGGCTTGTTTAAACTTTTTTCGGTTTTCCTCAGATTTGTTGGTTTTATAAGACCGAAAACTTACTTCTTTCTTTCTGATAGCCTCTTTACAGCTCTGGTCAAACCACGAGTTTACCTTAGGTTTAATGCTCTTTATTCTGTTAGGAATAAAGTCATTCATATCTAAGAGTATGGTGTTAGTGATCATATCAGCAGCGGCATCCACGTCGCTATCGAGGAAGCATAGCGACCAGTTAAAACTCCTAAAGAAGCTATTGAGGCCGCTCCAGTTGGCTTTCTCGTATTGCCATACTTTCCTTTTAGGAGTTTTTTCTTTAACTGAGTGGTCGGAGTACGAGAATTTAGCTGATACGATATTATGGTCAGACCGACCTAGAGGCGCTAAAACATCAATAGTGTATTTATCAGGGTGCGAAGTAAGAAACAAGTCCAAAGTGTTGGCGGAATGACTTACAATGTCCGGTATACGTGTAGGCTCATTTACAAGCTGAGTCAAATTGTTTACCTCAGCCAAAAGTTCAACATACCTTCCTTCGGGTGTTATCTGGCCAGAATTTTGAAGCCAATTCGAATTGTGTATATTGAAATCGCCCGCAATAACGATTTCAGTATGAGGGTACAAGGAGACAATTCGAGTGATGGAATCAGACAGCGCATCAAATTCGTCAAAATTTGAGTTGCTGTCCGCACTAGGGCTTCTATAAATAAAGCAGTAGTGAATTATTTGCTTACGGATGGTGAATTTTAGCCATTTGAAATTAAATTCCGGGTTGGAACAGTGGCCATACTGTGGTGGAACTTGGTAAGCAATATCACTACGGACGTAAATGGCGAGGCCACGGTGGGGAAAGAATAATGACACTAAGTTATACCCAGGCAGTTTCAAATCGGAAGATTCTTCAACTACCTGTGTTTCACTTAGTGCCAAAACAGCTGGTTTATGGGAATAGGCGTGGGCGTACACATCAAAGAAATTCATTCGAAGCCCACGAATGTTGGTAAGATCAACCCTAAATTCCCTCATCACTACACTACATTATTATTATTATATTTTATTATTATTATATATTATTATTATTATATATTATTATTATTATTATATATTATTATTATTATTATTATATATTATTATTATTATTAGTATATATTATTATTATTATTGTTATATGTTATTATTATTATTATTATTATTATATATTATTATTATTACATATTATTATTATTATTATATATTATTATTATTATTATTATATATTATTATTATTATATATTATTATTATTATTATTATTATATATTATTATTATTATTATTATTATATATTATTATTATTATTATATATTATTATTATTATTATATATTATTATTATTATTATTATATATTATTATTATTATTATTATAAATTATTATTATTATTATTGTATATTATTATTATTATTAATATATATTTTTATTATTATTATATATTTATTATTATTATTATTATATATTATTATTATTGTTATATATATTATTATTATTATTATTATTATATATATTATTATTATTACTATATATATATACTTTTATTCTTATTATTATTATATATATACTATTATTATTATTATTATTATTATTATTATATATATTATTGTTATTGTTATATATATTATTGTTATTATTATTATATATATTATTATTATCATTATTATATATATTATTATTATTATTATTATATAGGTATATTATTATTATTATTATTATATATATCATTATTATATATATTATTATTATTATATATTATTATTATTATTATATATTATTATTATTATCATTATATATTATTATTATTATTATTATGTATTATTATTATTATTATTATTATTATTTATTATTATTATTATTATATATTATTATTATCATTATATATTATTATTATTATTATCATGTATTATTATTATTATTATTATTATTACATATTATCATTATTATTATATAATATTATTATTATTATTATATATTATTATTATTATTATATATTATTATTATTATTATTATATATTATTATTATTATTATTATATATTATTATTATTATTATATATTATTATTATTATTATTGTTATATATTATTATTATTATATATTATTATTATTATGCATTATTATTATTATTATTATATATTATTATTATTATTATTATATATTATTTTTATTATTATATATTATTATTATATATTATTATTATTATTATTGTTATATATTATTATTATTATTTATTATTATTATTATTATTATATATTATCATTATATATTTTTATTATTATCATTATTATATGTTATTATTATTATTATTATGTATTATTATTATTATTATATATTATTATTATTGTTATATATATATATATTATTATTATTATTATTGTATACATTGTTGTTGTTATTATTATATATATTGTTATTATTATTATATATATTATTATTATCATTATTATATATATTATTATTATTATTATATATATTATTATTATTATTATTATATATATTATCATTATTATTATATATTATTATTATTATTATATATTATTATTATTATTATATATTATTATTATTATTATTATGTATTATTATTATTATATATTATTATTATTATTATTATATATTATTATTATTATTATATATTATTATTATTATTATTATAGATATTATTAATATTATTATATATATTTTTATTATTATTATATATATTATTATTATTATTATTATTATATATATTATTATTATATATATTATTATCATTATTATTATATATATATTATTATTATTATTATTATATATATATATTATTATTATTATTATATACATTATTGTTATTATTATTATATATATTATGGTTATTATTATATATATTATTATTATCATTATTATATATATTATTATTATTATTATATACATTATTGTTATTATTATTATATATATTATTGTTATTATTATATATATTATTATTATAATTATATATTATTATTATTATTATTGTATATTATTATTATTATTATATATTATTATTATTATTATTATTTTTATTATTATATATTATTATTATATATTATTATTATTATTATATATTATTATTATTATATATATTTATTATTATTATATATTATTATTATTATTATTATTATATATTATTATTATTATTATATATTATTATTATTATTGTTATATATTATTATTATTGTTATATATTATTATTATTATTATATATTATTATTATTATATATTATTATTATTATTATTATATATTATTATTATATATTATTATTATTATTATTATATGTTATTATTATTATTATATATTAATATTATTATTATAAATTATTATTATTATTATTATATATTATTATTATTATTATATATTATTATTATTATTATTATTATATATTATTATTATTATTATTATATATATTATTATTATTATTATTATTATTATATATTATTATTATTATTATTATATATCATTATTATTACATATATTATTATTATTATTATTATATATATATTATTATTATTATTATTATATATATTATTATTATATATATTATTATATATATTATTATTATATATATTATTATTATTATTATTATTATTATATATATTAGTAGTATTATTATTATATATATTATTATTATTCTTATTATATATATTATTATTATTATTGTGTATATTATTATTATAATTATATACATTATTATTATAATTATATACATTATTGTTATTATTATTATATATATTATTGTTATTATTATATATATTATTATTATCATTATTATATATATTATTATTATTATTATTATATATATTATTATTATTATTATTATATATATTATTATCATTATTATTATATATTATTGTTATTATTATTATATATTTTTATTATTATTATTATATGTTATTATTATTATTATTATGTATTATTATTATTATATATTATTATTATTGTTATTATACGTTATTATTATTATTATTATTTATTATTATTATTATTATTATTATATATAATTATTATTATTATTATATATTATTATTATTATTATTACATATTATTATTATTATTATTATTATCATTATATATTATTATTATTATTATTATATATTATTATTATTATTATATATTATTATTATTATTATTATATATTATTATTATATATTATTATTATTATTATTATGTATTATTATTATTATTATATATTATTATTATTAATATTATATATATTATTATTATTTTATTCATTATTGTTGTTATTATTATATATATTATTGTTATTATTATTATATATATTATTATTATCATTATTATATATATTATTATTATTATTATATATATTATTATTATCATTATTATATATATTATTATTATTATTATTATATATATTATTATTATTATTATTATATATATTATTATCATTATTATTATATATTATTATTATTATTATTATATATTATTATTATATTATTATTATTATTATGTATTATTATTATTATATATTATTATTATTATTATATTTTATTATTATTATTATATGTTATTATTATTATAGATATTATTATTATTATTATGTATATTATTATTATTATTATATATATTTTTATTATTATTATATACATTATTATAATTATTATTCTTATATATATTATTATATATATTATTATTATTATTAATATTATTATATATATATATTATTATTATTATTATTATTATATATATTATTATTATTATTATTATATACATTATTGTTATTATTATTATATATATTATTGTTATTATTATATATATTATTATTATCATTATTATATATATTATTATTATTATTATATATATTATTATTATTATTATTATATATATTATTATCATTATTAGTATATATTATTATTATTATTATTATATATTATTATTATTATTATATATTATTATTATTATTATTATGTATTATTATTATATATTATTATTATTGTTATTATATGTTATTATTATTATTATTTATTATTATTATTATTATTATTATATATTATTATTATTATTATTATATATTATTATTATTATTATTATATATTATTATTATTATTATTATTATTATCATTATATATTATTATTATTATTATGTATTATTATTATTATTATATATTATTATTATTATTATTATATATTATTATTATTATTATTATATATTATTATTATTATTATATATTATTATTATTATATATTATTATTATTATTATTATTATTATTATATATTATTATTATTATTATTATATATTATTATTATTATTATTATATTATTATTATTATTATATATTATAATTATTATTATTATATATTATTATTATTATTATTATTATATATTATTATTATTATTATTATATACTATTATTATTATCATTATATATTATTATTATTATATATTATTATTATTATTATTATTATTATATATTATTATTATTATTATTATATATTATTATTATTATTAATATATATTGTTATTATACATTATTATTATTATTGTTATATATTATTATTATTATTATGTATTATTATTATTATTATATATTATTATTATTATATATTATTATTATTATATATTGTTATTATTATATATTATTATTATTATTATTATATATTATTATTATTATTATATATTATTATTATTATTATTATATATTATTATTATTATTAACATATATTGTTATTATACATTATTATTATTATTGTTATATATTATTATTATTATTATGTATTATTATTATTATTATATATTATTATTATTATATATTATTATTATTATATATTGTTATTATTATATATTATTATTATTATATATTATTATTATTGTTATTATTATTATTATATTTTATTATTATTATATATTATTATTATTATTATTATATATTATTATTATTATTATATATTATTATTATTATTATTATATATTATTATTATTATTAGTATATATTATTATTATTATTGTTATATGTTATTATTATTATTATTATTATTATATATTATTATTATTATTATATATTATTATTATTATTATATATTATTATTATTATTATATATTATTATTATTATATATTATTATTATTATATATTATTATTATTATTATTATTATATATTATTATTATTATTATTATATATTATTATTATTATTATATATTATTATTATTATTATTATATATTATTATTATTATTATTATAAATTATTATTATTATTATTGTATATTATTATTATTATTAATATATATTTTTATTATTATTATATATTATTATTATTATTATTATATATTATTATTATTATTATTATATATTATTATTATTATTATTATATATATTATTATTATTATTATTATTATATATATTATTATTATTACTATATATATATACTTTTATTCTTATTATTATTATATATGTATATACTATTATTATTATTATTATTATTATATATATTATTGTTATTGTTATATATATTATTATTATTATTATATATATTATTATCATTATTATATATATTATTATTATTATTATATATGTATATTATTATTATTATTATTATATATATTATTATTATTATATATATTATTATTATTATATATATTATTATTATTATTATATATTATTATTATTATTATATATTATTATTATTATTATATATTATTATTATTATCATTATATATTATTATTATTATTATTATGTATTGTTATTATTATTATTATTATTTATTATTATTATTATTATATATTATTATTATCATTATATATTATTATTATTATTATTATGTATTATTATTATTATTAAATATTATTATTATTATTATATATTATTAATATTATTATTATATATTATTATATATTATTATTATTATTATTATATACTATTATTATTATATATTATTATTATTATTATTATTATATATTATTATTATTATTATAACATATTGTTATTATTATTATTATATATTATTATTATTATTATTATTATATATTACTATTATTATTATTATTATATATTCTTATTATTATTATTATAT
>OY720429.1:107565382-107582882 GCA_963082735.1 Pocota personata
TATTATTATATATTATTATTATTATTATTATTATTATATATTATTATTATTATTATTATTATATATTATTATTATTATTATATATTATTATTATTATTATTATATATTATTATTATATATTATTATTATTATTATATATTGTTATTATTATTATTATATATTATTATTATTATATATTATTATTATTATTATTATTATTATATATTATGTATTATTATATATTATTATTATTATTATTATTATATATTATGTATTATTATATATTATTATTATTATTATATATTATTATTATTATTATTATATATTATTATTATATATTATTATTATTATTATTATATATTATTATTATTATTATTATATGTTATTATTATTATTATTATTATTATTATATATATTATTATTATTATTATTATTATATATTATTATTATTATATATTATTATTATTATTATTATTATATATTATTATTATATATTATTATTATTATTATTATTATATATTATTATTATTATTATTATATATTATTATTATTATTATATATTATTATTATATATTATTATTATTATTATTATATATTATTATTATTATTATTATATGTTATTATTATTATTATTATTATATATATTATTATTATTATTATTATATATTATTATTATTATATATTATTATTGTTTTGAGGAGAATCTCTTTTGATTCCCCTATAGAGTAATAGAAAGATTCGTCAAGGCAGTATCACCCTGGCGATTTGTTGATGTTGAAGCGGCACTTGTTACCACTTCAACCTTTAGTTCCTAATTTGCTCCTTACCTCGGGTGGGGGGTAGCAAATAATGAAGACGACTCTCTTTTCGAACGACAAAAACAAAGTAACT
Organism: Pocota personata; assembly: GCA_963082735.1. NCBI lineage: Eukaryota > Metazoa > Arthropoda > Insecta > Diptera > Syrphidae > Pocota > Pocota personata. Next base: position 107,566,253 of record OY720429.1, read on the forward strand.
TTATTTAGTGCACTTACAAACTATTTATACATGATTTACAGGTGATTTCATCAAATGTTCTCACGGATAATTCTGATGAGTAGGCATCATCATAGTGCGCCTGGACGCAATGTGACACCACCTGAAGTTTAGTGGGAAAATTCTATACTGAGTGTGAGAACATTTGATGTGAGCATTTCTAAGGTTAATCGACTATGTGCATTACGATATCTTATGTTCTATATGGGAGCGTGTTGGGTGAGGTGAATGGACAGTGTGTATAATGATATCTTACGTTCTATGTGGGAGCATGTGGGATAAGGTGAATGGACAGTGTGTATAATGATATCTTACGTTAAGATAGGTTAGGGATTAGTGGAACAGCTGCAGGTGTGATCTGATTCCTAACATTCTCCCCCGCGTTGAATGTGCAACATTCAACCACAGTGATGATCGATGGTGATCTCAAAGTCCGCTCCCGCTGGTTGATTCTTGTGCTTGTCATCAGAAAGTGCCCCTTTGAGTGCAGAAGACCGAGGAACTGGTTCAATAGAATCCTTGGATTGGTTGTTGGTAGTACTGCATCTCTTCCAAATTAGGTAACAAACTACGGCAATTATCACGAGGAGAATGAAGCTTGTCACACTATAGTGATGAATGTCATGATTATTAAGTGCTGACGGAAGCTCAGTTTTCATCTTCATGAGTCGGTGTTTGATATCATCTAATTCTGCTAGATGAGTCTTATAATGGTGCTGCTGATAAATTGTCGATCTGGTATACTCAGGAACTAATGCCTCGCTGATATTGGTTGCCGGTGTATAGGAAAGTCTTATTGTAGAGGAACGTATATCATGTGCTTGGATAGTGAATAGTTGTTGCTTGATGACACATCCTGGTTGCAATTTCAACAGTCCTGAATTTTCGATAATGAGCTGTTTAACAGTACTACCGCAGACCACGTTTAATGATGTTCTTTCCGCCAACGAGTAAATCCATTTATTCGCAGCATGCAATTGTATCCAGTGTGGGCCGCCTTCAATTTTTGCTATGCGACATGCAGAGGATTGTTTGCCTTGGTTCATAAAATGTATCTCACAGGCACTGACTAGTGATCCATTTCTGTACATGGCACGACGCTGTTTGCAAATAATTTTTTCTTCCTTAAGATAAATGCAGGAGCTCAATTCTTGTTCAGTCATCGGATAATATTGGTCTCGAAACAAGTTCACCAGCATATACGGAAAAGAAGGTTGTATGGCGATAAAGGTGGTTCTGGCCTTCACTGGAACAGGTATGACGTGAAACAGTTCTAGGTTGTCTGCAGCTAGGATCGGTAGAGTGATCTTGAATATGATGTAGGTTAAGCTTGGTCTTCCTTCAATGTGCATTAGATTGTAGAAACTTAGAATGTCATCCGGTTGAGCCGGAAGCTTCATTGAAGGTGGGAGATGTGATTTTATTTTGCTTATTTCTTCAAGAAGCTGCGCTGGTGGTAGCAATTGGGGGCTCATTCTTCCATGCTGTGAGTCCATCATTACATCAATGATTGCGCGTTGAATCCGGCAGACGTTGGAAATCAGTAATATTGATTGAATAGTTATGGAAGCGAACAATTGTGACAATTGCAGATATCTTGTGAATTGGTAGATATCTTGTTGAGTTTGGTTAGTGGCTGATATGACTTGACTTAACTGGTGTTCCAGTTGATTAAAATGTTGGCTGGTGGTGTCTTGACTCTTCTTCATCACGTTAATTGTAGCATCTATCACCGAGGTCTGATTTTTGAATAGTTCAGACAGGTGCATTTCGTTTTGTTCAACTTTACGTATTGTGGATGTCATTTTGTCGGCATATTCAGAGTCGAGTACCCCAAACAATGTATTCGCGATGTTGCCTATAACGTTAATGGCCCCTCTTCTGGCTCTTCCTTTCCTTTGCCTTATTAGGACTTCATTACTCTGCATTAACTCTTTAATAAGATGTTCAAATTGGTCGTTTATTTGGTGACAGTCGTTAGGTTTGAGCATTAGATTACAGACCTTCACTAATCGATTAACGTACCTATTTAAATTATCGAACTCCTTCCAATAAGAATCCATATTGTAGTAGGCAATCAAAGTCCATTCGCTACTAATTATTCCCGATGGTCCGAGATTTTCAAAGAAAATTCCCGGCTGGTTTATGAAGGAGGTCGTTTCGATGGGTGTGGCAATGGTACCCGGAGTAATAAAACATGCAATAAGTAATGTAACGATAGTGGACCCCAAAGACATCTTCATCTTCTTTTTGGACTGCGAGTTACTGTGACTGCCATTATGATCCGATTCTTCTCCTTGTGTACTCGTTGTTTCATGATCAGCATTAATATCTTCAGTTAGGAGTGGTGCCAGCTTATGAATGGGACGGCGTAGCACTCCTGTCGAAGTGCGAACATCAGCTACCCGTATCAGTCCATTTTCTCCTGGGTAAGTTTTTTCGATACGTCCTAATTTCCATCGTAATGGGGGTATATTGTCCTCCTTCATTATTACCATTGTTCCCAGTTTTACGTTTGGGACCTGCTGTTTCCACTTCGACCGATACTGTAGTTGGTTTAGATACTCCAGGTGCCATCGTCGCCAAAATTCATTTTTTAAGTGGGTCACTAGCTGCCATCGCTTAACTGAATTTAATTTTAATGGGTCTGCATGGGAGTCCACTGATGAGTTTAGTGGTTCTCCAATGAGGAAGTGTCCCGGTGTTAAAAACATTAAATCGTTAGGATCTGCTGACATTGGCGTTATTGGTCTTGAATTTAGTATTGCCTCTACTACAGTGACAACCGTTTCCATTTCTTCATACGTTAATGCTGCCGCTTCTAATGTTGATTGTAGCAAGTGTTTGGCCGGCTTAACAGCAGCTTCCCAAGGACCGCCGAAGTGTGGTGCTCGTGGAGGTATGAGATGGAAATCTGTTCCCTTCGAGCTGCATAATGATGTGATCTTGTTTAAGGCATACTGGGATTCAATAAATTCCTTCACTTCATGCAGCTGATTTTTTGCACCTATGAAGTTTGTTCCATTGTCACAATAAATGTGTCGACAGGTTCCTCTTCTTGCAGTAAATCTTTTCAACGCTCCAATGAAGCCTTCAGCGGAAAGATCGGTGACCAGCTACAAATGTATTGCCTTTGTAGCGAAACAGCAAAAAACTGCAATGTAGGACTTCTAGTCTGCCACCAACTCTTATGATACCTTGATGATCAATGAACGGCGTAAGTCCAGAGAGAGGACTGGCTTTTGCTACTTCACCATACCTTTTTAGTTGCGCCGAGTCTGTCGCAAACTCCTGATTCTGTACAGTTTTTAAAATGAGAATTCGTGCATCCTCTAATTCCCCAGCTTGAAGCTCCAGTGCATGAGCTCTGTTTCTTCGATTTGCATTGACAAACCGTGTCATGTAAGCTACAATACGCTGCAGCCTTTTAAATGAGTTCCTGTGATTTATGGCCTCAGTCACGGAAACTTGCCTTTATGGTACGGTAGTTGTAGCTAGTGCCGATTTTTTCCGCTCCAAATCACAATTACTGGTTTTTATGTAAGACGGAGGCCAAATCTTCTCATCGCCATGTAGAAACGGTGGTCCGTAGAACCACAAGTTACAGGTCCTTAATTTTTCCGCGGGTATACCTCTTGATAGTGGGTCTGCTGGATTTTCTTTGGATCTGACATGTCTCCATTGGTTTGGTATGGAGAACCGATGAATGGAGGCTATTCTGTTTCCAACAAATATTTGAAAGTCAGTTGACGCTGAGTTTATCCATGCTAAGACTATTTCCGAGTCAGTCCATAGGAAAGTGGGCTTATCTTCAATCTTAAGGCACCGTCTTACTCTATCAACTAACTTGGCTGCTAATTCTGCTGCGCACAATTCTAGCCTTGGAAGAGTAATTTTCTTTGGTGGAGGGGGAGCCAGTCTGGACTTTGAACACAAGAGTCGTACTATCGTCCTTCCGTCGTTGTCCATAGACCGCATGTATATCACAGCACCGTAAGCCTTCTCCGATGCATCAGCGAATGCATGCAACTATACTGTACGAGGAATTCGGTCGGCAAAAACATGTCGGGGAATCTGGAATCCTTCTAGAGAATATAGGCTTTGTCGGAAATGGGTCCATCGGGTGTGTAGTTCCAGCGGTAAAGATACGTCCCAATCCTGTTTGAGTCTCCATAACTCTTGCAAAAATAACTTGGCGGTTACGACTACTGGTGCAAAAACTCCAAGTGGATCAAATAGTCGGGCTATTTCGGATGCCACAGTTCTTTTGGTTATTTTCTTATATATCGGAGGACTGATCTTTAAGCAGAAGTTATCAGATTTGGGCATCCATATTAAACCGAGAGTTGTGATGGATGAATCACCTCCATCTGAGAAGTTTAATTGTAATGCTTGATCTTCTGGTGCAATATTGCGTAGTAGTTGAGGATGATTCGCACACCATTTGTGTAGTTTGAAGCCTGCCATGTTGAGTAATGATGTTAACTGTGATTGCTTATCCCGAGCTGTAATTATGCTGTCAGCTCCTGCCATAACATCATCTACATAACAATTGCGTTGTAGTACTTCAGCCCCTAACGGTAACTTGGTGCTCTCATCTTGGGCCAGACGTTGTAAACATTTTATGGCTAAATATGGAGCGGAAGATGTTCCATACGTTACAGTGTTAAGTTGATAGCAGCGGATAGGTTGATTTGGATCATTTCGCCACCAAATTAATTGATAATTTTTATCCTCGTCCTTTACGTAGATTTGTCTGTACATTTTTTATATGTCGACAGTGAATACGTATGGAGGAAGCCGAAATTGTAATAACACACTGAACAACTCTTCTTGTAGTACAGGCCCTGTATGTAAAATATCGTTGAGTGAGATATTTGTTGATGTTTTTGCTGATGCATCGAACACTACCCTCAACTTCGTAGTGCTGCTATCGGGCTTTAGAACGCAATGGTGCGGAAGGAAGTAGTGAGGTGACGGAATAGATTCCGTAGCCAGTTCTTTCATATGGCCTAGCTGCTCATATTCTTTCATGAAGGCTCTGTATTGATGCCGCAGCTCGGGATTTTTGTCCAGCTTTCTTTCTACTGCCATGAAACGACGAAGAGCTACCTCCTTCGATTGTCCTAAGGTTTGTGGATCATCAGAGAACGGCAGGCTTACCACAAATCGGTTATTGTCATCCCTACTAACAGTTTGATTGAAATGTGTCTCGCATCGCCTTTCTCCTATCGTTAACTGCTTTCCCTGTGTTTCCTCTGGATCTTCTGTATCCCAAAATTTTTGAATTGCTTCTTCCACGCTCTGGTCATTAGTGCAAATTCCGCAGCTTACCGTGGTGGAAGGAATCCTCCTAATTCTGCCCGCTACTATCCACCCGAAAACAGTATTCTGCAGGATTGGTAGCTCTTCGGATAGTTTTATTTGTCCTATTGCAAGAAATTCATGGTAAAATTCTGCTCCAAGCAGAAGATCTATGTGATCAGACTGGTAAAATGTTGGATCAGCTAACTTAATATTTTGTGGGATGACCCATCCGGATATGTCTATCGTTTGACTAGGCTGTGGTGAAATGATTCCTGGAAGCGCAAAGGCTTCGATTCTCGCAGAATATCCGCTTAATCTTGAATGCATTAAGACACTAACTCTTCTTGGAGCCCTTTGAGTTGCTCTACCAACGCCTTCAATGACCATTGAACTTTGCGTTGTTATCAATCCGAGTTTCTCGATCATTCTGTCGGTGATTATGTTGATTTGTGAGCCTGAATCTAATATTGCTCTGCAATCGATTTTATCTCCTGCTTTAGTTTGTAGCTGAACTATTACCGTGCTTAGTAGGACGTTTGTACCTTCTTGCTTCGAATTTGCTTTTAGAGTAACGGATTTTGCGGTGAGATTACCTAATCCCTCCATGTTGTTGGGAGACGGTTTTGTATTTTTTACAGCCGTAGAATCCGAAAATTCTCCCTTTGATTCTTCTTCCAAATGAAGAAGTGTGTTATGTTTCTTTTGGCATTTCATACAGCACCTGAAACTGCAATCACTTGCGTTATGACCTGGACGCAAACAGTTTCTGCAATACCTTGCCTTCTGCACAACGTTTAAGCGATTCCTTGGGCTTAAGTTCAAAAACTTCGGGCAACTATATAATTGATGATCACCCCTGCATGATATGCATGCTAGCTAGGAATCGGGTTTCCAGAAATGCCAAGAAGTCTTTTACTGATGGCAGCGATTTCGGTTCCTTAAGCGACTGTTCCCATAACGAATGAGTGGCTCGATCCAATCTTTTGAGAAGCATATGCATTAGTAGTGGGTCCCAATTTGTTGTATCAACGCCTAGGTTCTTCAGACTAAGAAGACATTCTTGCGTTGTATCATGTAGGCCCTTGATCATTGATGCACTTTCATTTTGGATTGTTGCTTGCATCATTAACTTGTTGAGGAGCGCTGTGACCAATAAACGGGTGTTCTCGTAGGGATCTGTAATGACCTTCCACGCCGCGCTATAATTGGCCTCAGATGTTGTAAAGTGCCGAATGAGATTCTCGGCTTCGCCTGTGAGGGTGGTTTTGAGGTACCACATTTTCTGGCAATGAGGAATCGGCTGGTTATGCACCAATTCCGTGTAGAGATCGCGAAATGGTCTCCATTTTAAATAGTCTCCATCGAATCTGGACAGCACTATTTTCGGTAATTTTGAAATTTGGTTAGTCAATGCGTGAGGATTCTGATGAGCAGTCATTGAGAGTTCTGAGGCTGATTGTTCATGCAATTTGATAACTGCATTCTGAACCTCTTCTTCGATCAGAAAATACGTATCTACGTCGTAGATGGAGATATTTGGTTCCTCCATCATATCCCAAATTTTGCTGTGTAGCGTTTCTACAACTGACCAGTGCTGTTCAATAGCTTTGACCTTTATAGTGTAGAACTCTGCTGTATGCTGCTCCTTATCCTCTGCCAATTGTGTTAATGTCTTCTTTATCACATTAATCACTGTCTTTTGTTTTTGAATTAGCCCAGAAATATGAGTTCTGGGTTTGGCGATAGGACCGAATTTATCGCCCATCTCCAGCATACCTAAATCTTGCTTTGGGTTTAAGCCGAACTGATTTGCCTCTTGTGCTGCGGCTGCAGCGCCATGATCTCCCCAATCCACCAGTTGCTTTTCCTGCCCTTGGGATTTACCTGGTTCTTCCCTGACAGAAAATGGTTGATACGCTGGGTTCTTTAATGCTTCGTTCTTGAGCATGATGTCTGACATTGTGTCTTTAACCAGCTTGCTGATACCGCTGTAGTAATCCTTGGCAAAGTAGTGGTGGTCCAATGCGGTGCTATACTTGTTTCGAATCTCCGAGTCGACCTTCTCGAAGTTCTCCCACAGAGTCTCCAACTGCAGCAGCCTTTTTTGCAGAATGTCGGAGGTCCATCTCGAGGGTCCATCCTTCCGATAATTCGCGATGACTCGCTGAATCTCCCCTCCCGTCGACTCTTGAATTGATGCTAGCTCCTCTAGACTCATCTCGATGCCTTGTGAACCAGTGTTATAGCCTTGGTTACGCGTTTTAAATTAAGTCTCCTTTACCAGTGTATGCCCTGGTAACGCTGTGCGCGATTTAATGGACGTAGCTACCAGTGTTTTAGCCCTGGTAACGCTATTCAATTTTACCAGTGTATGCCCTGGTAACGCTGTTCAAATGATGTGAGAGTTCTCAATACTTGTTCCTTACCTCTGGTGGGGGGTAGCAAATATTGTGGTTGTGACACAAGCAATGTACTTGATCACTTCGGGGTCACCACGTTCACGTTCTATGTGGGAGCGTGTGGGATAAGGTGAATGGACAGTGTGTATAACGATATCTTACGTTAAGATAGGTTAGGGATTAGTGGAACAGCTGCAGGTGTGATCTGATTCCTAACAATTATTATTGTTATTTATCATATATTATTATTATTATATATTATTATTATTATTATTATTATTATTATTATTATTATTATTATTATATATTATTATTATTATTATCATTATTATTATTATATATTATTATTATTATTATTATATATTATTTTTATTATTATTATTATTATATATTATTATTATTATTATTATTATTGTATATATTATTATTATTATTATATATATTATTATTATTATTATATATTATTATTAGTATTATTATATATTATTATTATTATATATTATTATTATTATTATTATATATTATTATTATTATTATTATGTATTATTATTATATATTATTATTATTATTATATATTATTATTATTATTATGTCATTATTATTATTATTATATATTTTTATTATTATTATATATTGTTATTATTATTATTATATATTATTATTATTATTATTATTATTATTATATATTATTATTATTATTATATATTATTATTATTATTATTATATATTATTATTATTATTATATATTATTGTTATTATTATTATATATTATTATTATTATTATTGTATATTATTATTATTATGTATTATTATTATTATTATTATATATTATTATTATTATAATTATTATATATTATTATTATTATTATATATTATTATTATTATTATATATTATTATGTATTATTATTATTATTATTATATATTATTATTATTATTATTATATATTATTATTATTATTATATATTATTATTATTATTATATATTATTATTATTATTATATATTATTATTATTATTATTATTATTATATATTATTATTATTATTATTATATATTATTATTATTATTATATATTATTATTATTATATACTATTATATATTATTATTGTTATTATTATATATTATTATTATTATATATATTATTATTATTAATATTATATATATTATTATTATTATGTATATTATTATTATTATTATTATATACATTATTGTTGTCATTATTATATATATTATTGTTATTATTATTATATATATTATTATTATCATTAGTATATATATTATTATTATATATATTATTATTATTATTATTATTATATATATTATTATCATTATTATTATATATTATTATTATTATTATTATTATATATTATTATTATTATTATTATGTATTATTATTATATATTATTATTATTATTATTACTATATATTATTATTATTATTATATATTATTATTATTATTATAGATATTATTATTATTATTATTATATATATTTTTATTATTATTATTATATATATTATTATTATTATTATTATATATATTATTATTATATATATTATTATTATTATTATTATTATTTATATTATTAGTATTATTATTATATATATTATTATTATTATTATTATATATATTATTATTATTATTATATATATTATTGTTATTATTATATATATTATCATTATTATTATATATTATTATTATTATTATTATATATTATTATTATTATTATTATATATTATTATTATTATTATTATTATGTATTATTATTATTATATATTATTATTATTGTTATTATATGTTATTATTATTATTATTATTTATTATTATTATTATTATGTATTATTATTATTATATATTATTATTATTATTATATATTATTATTATTATTATGATTATTATCATTATATATTATTATTATTATATATTATTATTATTATTATATATTATTATTATATATTATTATTATTATTATTATATATTATTATTATTATTATTATATATTATTATTATTATTATTATATATTATTATTATCATAATATATTATTATTATTATTGTATATTATTATTATTATTATTATATATTATTATTATTATTATAATAATTTTAATTAATATTATATATATTATTTTTATTATTGTATATATTATTATTATTATTATTATATACATTATTGTTGTTATTATTATATATATTATTGTTATTATTATTATATATATTATTATTATCATTATTATGTATATTAGTATTATTGTTATATATATTATTATTATTATTATTATATATATTATTATCATTATTATTATATATTATTATTATTATTATTATTGTTATTATATATTATTATTATTATTATATATTATTATTATTATTATTATTATTATTATTATTATTATTATTATTATTATTATTATTATTATTATTATTATTATTATTATTATTATTATTATATATTATTATTCTAATCTTATCGCTGCGTTTATAATGTAAAGGAACTTAACTAACGCTTTTCTAGGTAACGATTTAAGAAGCTCTCCTGTGATTAGGTCGTGTCCAGGAGCTTTATTCAGTTTCAGTTTCTTTATTTCTTGTTGAAGTTCGGTCAGCCTTGCATTTCTTACTGTGTAATTGTGAAGTGCTATATCCGACGCGTTATCATTTTCAGCAAGCGCTTGCCCATCAAATGGTTTAAATGTTTCTTCTAAATGGGCGGCAAAGACTTCTGCTTTGTCTTTATCATTCCTAGCCCATTCGTTGTCATTTTTCTTGATTGGGGCCGCTTGTATTTTCGGTTTTTTAATGCCTTTTATAGCTTTGCAGAGCGAATAATTGGAATCTTTGTACGCTGTTAAGCTTTTAATGCTAGTTTGTATTGTCCGGTTTTAAAAATCAATAATGGCCTTTTTTTAGCAAGTTATACAAGCGATTCAAATGCGATTTATGTTGCGGAGCACGAGTTTGTTTCCATTTTTTACGCGCTTTTCTCTTCTCCCTTACCATTTCTTTTATTTCCGGTGGATATTTTTAGGCATGATTGGCGTATTTTTCCACCCGGCGCGCTGCAGAACTTCAACAAAACGATCAATTTCGATTTCGAGTTCAGAAGACGTCCTAAGTGATACTCTCAGTTCGAGAGTATCACTTAGGACTTCAACGTCTTTTTTAAAGCCTTTCCAATCAGTTTTTCTGCTAGTTAGTCTAGCAGGTACATCTTTTTTAATTAGGCGTTCGATCATCGATAGAATGATAGGGGAATGATCGGAAGAGAGATCAAAGCTTTTATCGATTTTAATACATTTGTCTGGTATTCCTTTTTCAACAAAGAAATCGATCAGATCGGGTATTTTGTTGTTATTAGTCGGCCAATATGTTGGTTTACCAGTCGAGTGAAAGTCGCATCTGTGTTGCATGCAGGCGTTGTAAAGTGCTCTGCCTTTTTGTGAGACACATCTTGAACCCCAGAAGGTGTGTTTTGCATTAAAATCACCGCCAATAATAAAATTCGGTCCAAGAGAGTTGAAAATATTTGTAATGAGCGGTAACTGTCTGAGTCCTTTACGTTTACTTTCCATTTGTTGTTGTTGAGCGATGTTACTTCAAAATCGGATAGCAACAAAGGTTTGAGAAACGAATGCAGTTTATTATAGTCTGCAATTCCGTTCACGTATATTGGTGGGGGTGGTCGTACCTTATTTCGTGGATTTTTTTCAAGCCTGCAACGCAGTGGACAATAAATAGACGAGACATTGAAAGAGTAATGTCCATTTTTCACGCGTACAGTACTCACTTACATTGTTTCAAGCTCTATCATAATCTCTTCAGAGTGTTCGATGCAATCTTTTATGATTAAAGACGATCCGCCTCTGGCTCTTTCCGACGGGTGATAAGCGTGATAGGTACTGTATCCAGTAATGTTTACACGCGATAGTTTCGTCAGGTGAGTTTCACAGATCAAACATATGGCAATGTCATTTTCCCGTAGAAATATTTCTAGCTCTTCTAGTCTTTGTATGAGACCGTTGGCGTTCCATGCAACAATTTTAAGAAGTTTCGTCATGTTCGTTTTGAAATGCTCCTATTGTTAAGCTTATATTCAAGCTTCTCCAACCTTTCGACAATTAGCATGTTTGTTTTTGTTTGCTCCTCAAGCCTCGCAAGGATAATGGAAAAGACGTGAGATACGGGGTTTTCCGAATTATCAGTGTTCGTTTCTGTTGATGTTGATGCTTGAGCACGCGTCTGCATGTCAGAATCTGATGGCTTTTCTTTAAGCGCTTTTACCTTAACCCGGTGTGGAATTTGATTGGTGTTTGATGTCGCAGCTTGAGCGTACGTAAGCGCGCCAGGGTCGGCTCGGTTGTCTCTAGTCACCTTTCTTGCAGCAGTTTTAGACTTTTCCTTATTTACCGGTTTTGAGGGTGGGTTTTCCGGCTTCATAAGTCGATCTCTTCTTTTTTGTAATTCTTTGGCTACTTCACTGCCTCTGTAATTAGCCGGATGCTTACCATTGCAGTTAATACACGCCGCAGGGGTTTTTTTGTTTACACCACACTCTTGACTAAGATGTTTACCGGCGCATTTGACACATCGCGGTTCTTTTCGGCAATATGTTTGCGTATGGTTGAATCCTTGGCATCGTTTGCACTGAGGTATCAACCTTGTATTCTTGCGCATAGGTTCGATTTTGACTACGACATTCAGAATTGTTCTTATTTCGTAAATCTTTTCTAAACTCTCAGCCTTATCAAAGGTTAGCATAAAAAGAGGAAGCTCGCGCTTAACCATCGTTTCCTCGCCTTCCAATTTTTGCTTTTCCCGTTTAATTAAGTTTACCGCATCGACGATTTTAAAGTTTTTTTTCTTCAAATCGTGAACAACGTCTTCCTTTCGGCATGAGGCATGAAGTCCTCTAACTACGACTCGTATCGGTCTTTCAGATTTATTTTCATACGTATACCACTGGATTTTTTCAGTATTCAGTTTATTAGATACTGAGCGGTAACTGTCTGAGTCCTTTACGTTTACTTTCCATTTGTTGTTGTTGAGCGATGTTACTTCAAAATCGGATAGCAACAAAGGTTTGAGAAAAGAATGCAGTTTATTATAGTCTGCAATTCAGTTCACGTATATTGGTGGCGGTGGTCGTACCTTATTTCGTGGATTTTCTTCGGCACGCGTGTTTATTTTGTCAGGCTGTTCTTTACCTTCTCGTTTATTTTGCGTGTTTTCTTGCCTCGTTAACATTTCGGGCGAAGAGCCAGCTTTTCGTTTTTTGACTGGCCGTTTTTTTAGAATCCAATTGGTTTCCCGACTTAGTTCTTCATCATCCGTTTTATAATCCGTGTTATCGGGGACGACTGAACTCGCAGCAGACTCATTACGAGGTTTCGATGTATCATTAAATGCTTTATTTTCTGCTTTAAGTACATTTAATTCCTTTCTTAGTTCTTCGCAGAGAAGTTCCATTTTACTTAGCCTGGTCCGGAGTTCCATATTTTCGTCCGTTAGGCTTTGAATTTTCGCTGAAGTCCGTTGTTCGTGCGCCGACACTATTGATGTCGCCGGACTTCTAGTTCCGCACGTTTTCATGGTAGATCTTGATGTTGGAGATCTAACTACCCTAGTACCTTTTTTAAAAGGGTCAGGTGAACGCAATAAATGGCTCTCCCCAGAATCCGTAGAGCCGACCTCCGAAGAGGGTGGATTTTCCAGTGTACCTGGACTGCCACCTGGGGTATTAATATCTTTCGTTTTGTTCATTGCATGTTTTTGTATACGCCATACTCGGTATACGGAGGGTGGATTTTAGTCGCCTCTTACGACAGGCATGCATACCTCGGGTATATTCTAACCCCTACCCGAAGGGGGATTAGAATATGTTCCGAGTCAATGGAAAATCGCGGAAGTAATAATGATTCTGAAGCCAGGAAAACCACCGAATGATAAAAAATCGTATAGACCTATTTCGCTGCTGCCGATTATGTCTAAAGTTTTCGAAAGAATAGTACTTAAGCGATTACAGCCGGTTATAGAAGAAGGATCTCTTATTCCCAATCACCAGTTTGGGTTTAGAACCAAGCACTCAACAATAGACCAAGTGCATAGAATAACTGATTTAATTGAAAAAGCTTACGAAGAAAAAAAGATTTGCTCGAACGTATTCCTTGATGTTTCTCAAGCTTTTGACAAGGTCTGGCATGAAGGCTTGAAATATAAATTACGACAAGTTCTGCCGGAACACTTGTTTAATATTCTAGAAAAGTACTTGACGAATCGACTTTTCCGAGTCAAACACGGAAACGAATATTCGGAATTTAAAAAAATAAGGGCTGGGGTGCCGCAGGGAAGTGTCCTTGGACCGCTTTTGTACCTATTATATACTCGCGACATACCGCAAGAAGAAGGCACCGTATTAGCTACATTTGCAGACGACACTGCCATCCTGGCAACGGGTAAAACGATCGAAGAATCGACTGAAAAATTGCAGGAAGCATTGAATAAAGTAAATGAATGGACAAAGATTTGGCGACTAGCTTTAAACGAAAACAAATCTGTTCATGTCAATTTTACTTATAAGAAAATAAATAATTTGCCCATCTTTTCAAACTCGGTTCAAATTCCGTTTGCAAACGAGGCTAGGTATCTTGGAATGACACTTGATGCTAAGCTGAAGTGGAAATCGCACGTGAAGAAAAAAAGTAAAGAACTCGAAACCAAATACAGAGAAATGTACTGGTTACTTGGAAAACATTCCAAGCTTAATATAGAGTACAAACTGCTTTTATACAAGCAAGTGCTAAAGCCGATATGGACATATGGAATACAAGTTTGGGGTTGTATCAAAATAAGTAATGTCAATATTTTACAAACTTTTGAAAATAAAGTGCTAAGATCAATAGTTAATGCACCGTGGTTTATTAGAAATAGCGATATCCATAGAGATTTAGGAATTGCGACAGTCGAATATGAAATCAAAATCTTGGCGCGTGAGCATAAAACAGATTACAAGGACACGTTAACAATGAAGTCCTTCGAATTCTAGATGAGAGGAATCTACTGCGTCGTCTACAAAGGACTAAACCTTTCGACTTAACGGGATAGCAAGAAACCGCGCCTAATTTGCGGAACAAGCCGGAACTTTCAATGGAAAGGGACCTGCCAAACGATCTCAATACGTGAAAGAATATTATTATTATTATTATTATATATATTTTTATTATTAATATATGTATTATTATTATTATTATTATTATATATATTATTATTATATATATTATTATTATTATTATTATTATTATATATATTATTATTATTATTATATATATTATTATTATTGTTATATACATTATGGTTATTATTATTATATATATTATTGTTATTATTATATATATTATTATTATCATTATTATATATATTATTATTATTTTTATATATATTATTATTATTATATATATTATTATCATTATTATTATATATTATTTTTATTATTATTGTATATATTATTATTATTATTATATATTATTATTATTATTATTATTATGTATTATTATTATATATTGTTATTATTGTTATTATATGTTATTATTATTATTATTATTTATTATTATTATTATTATTATTATATATTATTATTATTGTTATTATTATTATCATTATATATTATTATTATTATTATTATATATATTATTATTATTATTATTATTATATATTATTATTATTATTATTATATATTATTATTATTATTATTATATATTATTATTATTATTATTATTATTATTATTATTATTATTATATATTATTATTATTATTATTATATATTATTATTATTATTATTATATATTATTATTATTATTATATATTATTATTATAATTATTATGCATTATTATTATTATTATTATATATTATTATTATTATTATTATATATTATTATTATTATATATTATTATTATTATTATTATATATTATTATTATATATTATTATTATATATTATTATTATATATTATTATTATTATTATATATTATTATTATTATTATTATATATTATTATTATTATATATTATTATTTTTATTATTATATATTATTATTATCATTATTATATATTATTATTATTATTATATATTATTAATATTATTATTATTATATATGATTATTATTATTATATATTATTATTATTATTATTATATATTATTATTATTATTGTTATATATTATTATTATTATTATATATTATTATTATTATATATTATTATTATTATTATTATATATTATTATTATTATTATTATTATATATTATTATTATTATAATTATATATTATTATTATTATTATATATATTATTATTATTATTATTATTATATATTATTATTATTATTATTATATATTATTATTATTATTATTATATATTATTATTATTATTATTATTATTATTATTATTATTATTATTATTATTATTATTATTATTATTATTATTATTATTATTATTATTATATATTATTATTATTATTATTATATATTATTATATATTATTATATATTATTATTATTATTATAAATTATTATTATTATTATATATTATTATTATTATTATTATTATTATATATTATTATTATTATTATTAGTATTATATATTGTATTATTATTATTAATATATATTATTATTATTATTATTATTATTATATATTATTATTATTATTGTATATTATAATTATTATTATTATATATTATTATTATTATTATATATTATTATTATTATTATTATATATTATTATTATAATTATTATTATTATTATATATAATTATTATTATTATAATATATTATTATTATTATTATATATATTATTATTATTATTATATATATTATTATTATTATTATTATATATATTATTATTATTGTTATATACATTATGGTTAT
>OY720429.1:108233591-108236091 GCA_963082735.1 Pocota personata
TAATCTGAATTTAGTGGCTAACTCTTGGTGTACCAGTTTCGCCAATTGGTTGTGTCTACCTAGATATGCGGAGTCAGATAACATCGGGCATCCTCCTATTATATGTTCTATAGTTTCTCCCGGTTTTCCGCACTTTCTGCATTTATCTACTACGTCTGCCCCTAAACAATGTTTTTCGTAGTTTCTCGTTTTTATTATTTTATCTTGGATCGCTATAGCAAATCCTTCGGTCTCTGGGAACAGGTAGCCTTCAGTAAGCCATTTCAAGGAGCTGTTTTTGTCAATATGTTCCTCGAGCAATGCTTTCGGAAATTTCCCATGTAGACTTTTTTCTAGATTTATTTGCTGTTCATCTTGCACCGTTGTTAACACTATTTCATCAGATGAGTTCTTCAGATTAAGAGGGGTATATCTGTCATCCAGTACTCGAGCAGATGATATTATTTCTTCGTTCAACGAAAGTAATTTGCTCTTCATTTTTATTTCCTGGGTCCTGCACATTTTATAAATATTCAATAGGCCCCTACCTCCCTCTTTTCTGGGTAAATATAGTCTTTGGATTGACGAGTTAGGGTGCAAGCAATGGAATTTAGTAAGTAACCTTCTGGTCATTCTATCCACACTATTCAGATCAGTATCCGACCACTTCAGGATGCCAAACGAATAGGTTAGTACAGGAATCGCCCAGCTGTTAATACTTTCCATTAGATTTCTGGCAGATAGTTTCGTGTTTAATAGTTTTGTCAGCCTCTTTCGGTATTTTTCAGTAAAAACAGCCTTCAAACTCGTATGATCGATTCTTATGTTTTGTAATATACCTAAGTACTTATAGAGGTCTTCCCTTTCTAGCTCCTCCACACCTTGAAAGGACTCTGGGGTTGGAGTAGCGTTGCCTTTTATGACACTCAATATAGCGCATTATTATTATTATTATTATTATTATTATTATGATTATTATTATTATTATTATTATTATTATTATTATTATTATTATTATTATTATTATTATTATTATTATTATTATTATTATTATTATTATTATTATTATTATTATTATTATTATTATTATTATTATTATTATTATTATTATTATTATTATTATTATTATTATTATTATTATTATTATTATTATTATTATTATTATTATTATTATTATTATTATTATTATTATTATTATTATTATTATTATTATTATTATTATTATTATTATTATTATTATTATTATTATTATTATTATTATTATTATTATTATTATTATTATTATTATTATTATTATTATTATTATTATTATTATTATTATTATTATTATTATTATTATTATTATTATTATTATTATTATTATTATTATTATTATTATTATTATTATTATTATTATTATTATTATTATTATTATTATTATTATTATTATTATTATTATTATTATTATTATTATTATTATTATTATTATTATTATTATTATTATTATTATTATTATTATTATTATTATTATTATTATTATTATTATTATTATTATTATTATTATTATTATTATTATTATTATTATTATTATTATTATTATTATTATTATTATTATTATTATTATTATTATTATTATTATTATTATTATTATTATTATTATTATTATTATTATTATTATTATTATTATTATTATTATTATTATTATTATTATTATTATTATTATTATTATTATTATTATTATTATTATTATTATTATTATTATTATTATTATTATTATTATTATTATTATTATTATTATTATTATTATTATTATTATTATTATTATTATTATTATTATTATTATTATTATTATTATTATTATTATTATTATTATTATTATTATTATTATTATTATTATTATTATTATTATTATTATTATTATTATTATTATTATTATTATTATTATTATTATTATTATTATTATTATTATTATTATTATTATTATTATTATTATTATTATTATTATTATTATTATTATTATTATTATTATTATTATTATTATTATTATTATTATTATTATTATTATTATTATTATTATTATTATTATTATTATTATTATTATTATTATTATTATTATTATTATTATTATTATTATTATTATTATTATTATTATTATTATTATTATTATTATTATTATTATTATTATTATTATTATTATTATTATTATTATTATTATTATTATTATTATTATTATTATTATTATTATTATTATTATTATTATTATTATTATTATTATTATTATTATTATTATTATTATTATTATTATTATTATTATTATTATTATTATTATTATTATTATTATTATTATTATTATTATTATTATTATTATTATTATTATTATTATTATTATTATTATTATTATTATTATTATTATTATTATTATTATTATTATTATTATTATTATTATTATTATTATTATTATTATTATTATTATTATTATTATTATTATTATTATTATTATTATTATTATTATTATTATTATTATTATTATTATTATTATTAT